>CM019063.1:285816995-286360068 GCA_009667805.1 Leptobrachium leishanense
TCGAGCGGAGAGACGTCCTGGGTCAGCGGAACCTCAAGCTTGCGCCGGATGGGTGAGAGGCCCCCAAGGCCGTGTGTAAATTAAGCGTACACTGCTGTTTCTTCTAAAACCCACAGGGCCCCAACTGACTAGTCGAAGACATCGTTAAAGCAAGCTCACTGGCCAGTAGAAAAGTACCCGGGTACCCTACATATATAACTATATATCACTTCAAGTTCTGGGACTTAACCTGTGCAGGACTCTGTTTTCCTTTTTCAAAATCCATACAAGGGGGCAAAGAAAAAGCTACATTCTGAACGATTTTTCCTTTTTTTGTTCCCGCTGCGCGTCTATCGTAATACGAGAACTGTGTATTTTATTGTGTCCCGCTACGCGGTTTTTTCCTCGAATTTCGTATCTTTTATTTTCTGCTCGGTCGGGGTTTTTTCCGAAAATACGAAGCCCTCGTGTTTTCGTTTCTTTTACCGCTACGCGTTTATCGTGTTACGAAAGTACTGTAAATCTTCCTGCGTATGCCGTGTCTTAAGAGCTGCAAACCTTTTAGTAAACCTTTTAAATTATAAAACTGTTCAGCGTGTTGGAGTATATTTATTCCCTAGTGCGGGGAGACTGACCCGTGGTTCATTTTCAGCGGCTCCTCCGGGAGTGAGCGCTACAAGAGCACTGGGCTCATTTTGCATTGGGGCGCAATCTCTTTAGTCGTGATGGATTGCACCTGAATGGAAGAGGGTCTGCTGTGCTGGGACAGGATGGCTAAAAGACTGGAGGAGACATTAAATTAGTGGAAGGGGGAGGGATATAGAAGCCTACAAAATGGAGTCAGAACAGATATTGGATGGGATTCAGCTCAGAATAAGGGGGATGGAGACAGGGGGATAGGTAATGTCAGAACAGAGAAGGCATGCAATGTAAAGTTACGTTAGTATGTGTGGGTCATGACGATATTAAATGTATGCTTGCTAATGCAAGAAGCCTCAATAACAAAATGGGGAAATATTGCACAGTATATCGATCCTGGGTATTTAAAATCATAAACCAGAAGCAAAAGAACAATATTCTGAGCCCACACCCAGGTGTAGGATGTATCACCTTATGGGCCTTATCTTCGCTACTTCACAAGTGCCCATTCACCTTAAATTCTTTTCATAGCTGGGTTCTTGAAATTATTACAGACGTGCTGCCTGGCTGCTGCGATAAAAATATACAGCGTTATTCAAAGAGATCTGAATTGTGGCCGAGAGGTAACCGAACAGCGAAATTCAGCGTACAGTTACCTTTCCTGGCCATTCGGCTATTCAGAGAGCAGGCAGTTGCCTCACAAACACACCTCCAGAAATTTACTACATTGTATAACTCATTCTGCCGCTTTGCATTACAATGTAACTACATGACCCACCATTGTGACATGTTAAAAGAGCTAAACTGGCCGTCACTGGAAACTAGACGCACCCTTCACCTTTCCAACCTGGTGTTTAATAGCTTTTTTGGGAAGCTGCCATCCTACCTGAATAGACTGCTTCCTCCAGCAGTTCCCTCATCCTATAACCTCCGATCCAGGATCAGCACCTTACTTACAATACCACAATACAAAAAGAAAGTGGCTCGGTCCTCATTTTCCTACAGAGCACCGCAGTTATGGAATAACCTCCCAGACGCCGTCAAATCTTTATCCAGTCTAAAGTCACTTAAGAGCTCCCTATTAACATACCTCAATACAGAATGCACCTGTAAACATGTAACATAGTGAATATATTTATTTTCTGTTAATCTGAATATTTGTGCTATTTTTTTAATATCTTGCATTTATTACTTTGTATTTCTGTAACGACTGTAACAATTCAATGTTCTTGAACCCAGGACATACTTGAAAACAAGAGAAATCTCAATGTATCCTTCCTGGTAAAATACTTTATAAATAAATAAATAAACATACAGTGCCTGTTCGTTGCCTGTTCAAGGGCAGTGAATCCCCAAACAGAAGCAATGCTTCGTCCATTCAGAGAACACAAAACAGCAGGGAAACATTGCCAAATTGACCTGCTGTTCGGTGGTTTCATTCGACAGGTTTATTCAGGCGAATCCCATAGGCTTCAATGTTAAAAATATTCCTGTTTTAACTCAATATCTAATAAACCGTTGATTATAATATTCAGCAGTAAAAAGTCTCTTTATGTATAGATTTTTTAGATTGTTTTTTCTTTTTTCTGTAACCGCCCTTTTTATTATCATTCATTGGATCTTATATGTAAATTTCAGACCTTTTCGCTCTGTAGTTTCTTTGCAAACAGCGTTTCACTTTTCAAACATTCAAGCGTACTGTTTTGTTTTTTTTTTCACTCCATTCGTCTGCGGTGTCGGCTTTTTCCGGCGGCTGCTCTGTGCTGTGATTTGCGGCTGCTCGGATTTCTCCGGCGTGTTCAGCGGGGTTAATCCAGATGTTTTTCTGGGTTTCGGTGTGCTTTCGCCGGGTTTTGTGGTGAGTGTTCGTCGGTTTTGCGGCGGCTTTTCCCTGCACTACGACGGCCCTGTGGTGCTTGCTGAATACACCGCAGGGTCGCCGAAATGGGATCGCCGAATCGCACCAAATTGAAGAGAACGAAAAGTCACCAAACGTTCAGTGACTTTCGATTCTCTTTTAATAACCCTGTGTCATATGAACTAAGCATGGAGCGCGGGTGTGAGCCCAATATGCAGCATATATGAGAGAGGCATGTTGTAGGGCTAGACAAGATATTTTCATTTTTGAATGTTTTATTATTTCAATCAGTAAAATGGGATACAAAAAGAAAAAGGGGAAAGAACAATAGCTTACATAAATGGGGAAGGTTCAGTACATTTTACTATAGCGATGATGTTAAACCGCGATATTCAATAAAAAGAAGAAATTGCTCTACAGAATGGCAAAGATATGAAAATATCACATCAAGTTATTTAACAATCAACCGAACTTGTCTCGGAAGCAGAGACATAACGGGGAAGGAAGGGAGAAAGGGAGAGAAAAGGAGAAAGATAGAAAGGGGAGAAAAGCAAAGAAGAAGTAAAGGGGGAAAGGAACCAGGCGGGGGGAGACATCAGAAACCGCCAACAGTATTATGAGGACTTCAATAGACAGGTCTATACCGTTCGGTAGAAAAACAGGTGGGGGGAACCTTGGGACTGTAGAGGAGCCGGGTAATAGGTGGTAGTCGTAACATTATGGGAGCTTCGTGCCTATGGTTTTAGTAGTTTGATATATTAGGTGATCTTGCCACAGTGACCAAGGGTCTTGTGTTGGGGAGGTGAGATGGAAATGTGATCGGGCCAGGGCCTCAGAGAATGCTAGATCAGAGATCATTTTAGTCAGGGAGGGTAGAGTGGGGGATAGTGTTTTTTTCCAGAGTATGGCAATAAGGAGGTAGCAACAGGACACAATTATACAAAACAATTTTCGTTGTCTCAACATTTTCCTCACGTCGTCTGGGAGGAGTCCTAGGAGGTAATGTATTGGAGAGAACGGGACCTTAATGCCCAATACCTCATCAACAAACAACGCCACTTACATCCAGAACGGTTGAAGTGTTGGGCAGGACCACCAAACATGTAGCATCGTCCCTCGTGCCGCGAGACAGCGCCAACAGGTATCAGGAACATTTATGTTAAAGTGGCATTCCCTAACAGGTACTAAGTACCATCTGTATAGCACCTTACGACGCGTCTCAAAAATTGAAATACACCGGGATGCACCTTTATCAAATAAAAATATGTGGGTCCACTGTTCTAGCGTAATGGGCATGTTTAACTCAGTTTCCCAAGCCGTTTGAAAAGTGCGTTTGGACAATCCCATTGTGGACATCAATTGACGGTAACAAAGGGAAAGGAGCTTGGTAGTTTGTGAAGGATATACTGTAAAAGTCTTAAATGGTGTGAGTAGAGGTGTGCTTGTCAAAACAGAATTAAGCGTTCCTAGTGTTCTCATGTAGGACATTAGTTGAAGGTATGAGAGAAATGCCTGAGTAGGTATTCCATGAGTAGTCTGCATTTGGGCAAAGGAGATGACGGAGGAGTTTTTGAAAAATTGGAACACATGCGTGACTCCGTGGTGAGTCCACGGTTTAGGGTTAAAAAAGGGAATCACGTAAATCAAAGCGTTTACTGGGTTGGCGAGGGGTAGAGAGAAGTGAAGGCGCGGACATGTTGGTCCCAAATAGTGATGTACCATCTAGTTATCTGAAGAGCTGTTGGGAGAGGAGGTCTGGATTTAAAGGGGGTGAAAAGTAGGCCGGGAAAGGAGTGGCCTGGTAGTGATACTGATTGAATGTAAATCCATAACGGCTGGTGTATAAGAAAGGATTCGCTCAGGGAAGCTATGGCTGCTGCCTTGTACGCCATTATCTGAGGGAATTTGAGTTGACGATAGGACCTTTAACGGGATGCGTGTGCGCTTTCCGTTCCATATATAGGAAGAGATGTCTCGGTAAACCACATTAAGTAAAGTCCTCGGAATGGGAACGGGTAACATGCAAAATACATATAGTAATTTGGGCAGAATCGTCATCTTAACAGCTACCGCTCTGCCCAACCAGGACAATCTCACCGACCTCCACCGTAATAGTAACGACTTAATTTCAGCGAAGTCTTTCTTGTGGTTGGTAGACAGTACATCCTCAAACTTCCCTGGAAGCGTTATGACTAAGTATTTTATACCCTGATCGTTCCATGCGAAAGAGTAGCGAGCTTTTATAGACTTTAGGTCGTCAGGGGGAAGTCCTAGCGCTAGTGCTTGTGTTTTAGGGAGGTTGATGGAGTGATATGAGACTAAGCCATAATCGTGTAGTGCGGCATGTAGGGAGGGCAGAGAATCTATTCGGTCAGTGATTGTTATAAGGATATCATCCGCAAAAAGGTTTAGTTTAAACGTCTGGGGACCTATTTGTATCCCACGTATGAGGTCATCTTGTCTGATGGCTTGAGCCAGGGGTTCTAGTATTAAAGCGTAGAGCAGTGGGGATAAAGGGCAGCCTTGGCGCGTGCCGTTGGTAATATTAAATGCGTTAGAAAGAAATAGACAAGATATTTTAATAAAATAACATAAACAGCAGAAGCAACTAAACAGGAGAACAGAATCAAGATGTATAGAGGAAAGAGGGTGAGATGGGCAATAAGCTAAGGCAGAGGAAAGACACAGGAAAAGGTGTTGAAGGAATAGATAGATGGCTTAGAGTAGTGGGAGAACTAAACCAAGAGGGATTAGAGGAGGAGGAATGGGCGAGGCAGGCAAAGAACTAAAGTAGAGGGAAGATACAGGAAAAGGGAACAAATCAATAGAAGGATGGCTGAGAGTGATGACAGTGGGAGTAGAAGTGAGAAACTAGAGGTTACGGGAGCTAAAGATAGGGGGAGGCAAAGAGCAGAATAAACATATTTTGGGACCTTGTCCTTCCAAGGAGGAAGAAACATTATTTATTGAGTATATTGAAGAGGCGATCGGCCTGGAGGGAAGGTATGAAGCCTTTCAAAACTGAATTTGCCGGGAATGCTATGACCAGTTTGACTATTCCCCACCCCAGGGTTTAGTTCTATGTGGCCCAGGAATACTGTGGTATACTCTGGCATATGATGAGGACTACGGCAGTGAGCTTGAGGTAGGCTACTGGGCAATATGGGACAAGAGACTGGACTGGCTGGGCCTGTCAGATCTTCCAAAAGTTCTGGCATGAACTGGAGAACCTTGTGACAGAGGAGTGGAGATTGGAGGTTATGTTTAAAGCGCTCCACGAGTCCAAGCAGTGCTGTGCCACAGACGTACTTCAAAGTGAGATCAGTCCTAATGCCACAGGGAATGGAGAACGTCTCCTGGAGCTCCCACTGGAATGCCCTGCAGACACTTCACGGTCAGTTTTTTGTTGACGGACCTAGAAAAAAAAGGGGAATTATTGGAAACAAAATTAATATGAAAAATCATAATAATTTGAAAAAGATATGAAAAGCTATTTTGTGCGTCAAGGTGCTGGATGTCGCAAATGTGCTGTGTCTGACATCTCATCACTCACACAGAACGCTACACGGACGTGGAGCACTCTGCGTGTCCGTCTAGTGGTTTTACGTTCTTGCCTAACTTGCGTCCGTTTGCCACGTGCATTGTGCGTGCGCAGTTCGGTGCACACCTACTTTGTGTGTGGGTCTCTATTGATCATGATTCTATGCTACGACGGACGTTAAACTGTGCGGCAACACGGACGTGATCACTGCGTTCGTCTGACATGGGCCTAAATGGGTGACCTTGTGTCCTGTGTATAGTCCTATTAATGAATAGGCTCCCAGACAATGGTTTATAATGGCCCTGTATATATTTGTATAAAGTTATCAGATCCCTTCCAAGGCGCCATTTCTCTAAACTAAACAGGTTTAAGCTTGTTAGCCTTTCCTCCTAAATTAAATTTTCTGTTTACTTTATTAATTTGGTTGCCCGTCTCTGCACTTTTTTTTATAATGCTATAATAGTTTCTTGAATACAGGTGCCCAAAATTGCATGGCATATTCAAAGTACTTACCACTGATTTATAAAGGGCCAAAATTATATTTTCATCCCGAGAATGAATTCCCCTATTAATGCATGCCAATACCTTGTTGTCCTTGGTGACTACTGTTTGACATTGGGCATTGTTGCTTAGTTTGAAGTCCATGACTATTCCCAAATCTTTCTCCTGCATTGATTTCCTTAACTATGTACCTGAACCATAAAAGATACTGCGCCATGCTTGTTATCGCTGGAAAGGCCAGAGCATGGCCTTTCCAACGATATCTAACATTACAAGGTAATCTTTAGAAATAAAGAAAAGTATTTCATTTTTTTCTCCAAAAGCGGCAATATTCTTCACTTTTCAACAATAAAGTGAATAATATTGCTGCACTATCTCATTGCTGCACTACCTTCTCATTTCCCATAAAAGCAGCAAGTGTGAAGGGGATGGAGCAATGCGTTATTATGCATTGTTATATAGAAAACTTAAAGGGATTTTCAATAAGGACCAAACTTGCCACCGAATTGTACCGAACGTTGAATTCATTTCACTGTACAGTGCAATTTCGTGGCAGTTCGTCTATTTGGAAAGCTGTCAATTCACCAAATATTTGCTAATTGCCAGCGAAATACGATGCAGTTCGCTGCAGATCGCTGCAATTCAGCGACCTTCGGTGGCAATGAAATTCCCCATAGAGAATTAATGGTTAATCTATTCACAGAACGCCGCACTGCACCAAAATGTTAGTGAAATGCCCAGATTTTTGGCGATTCAGTTCGACAGGTTTAAACAGGCGAATCCTATAGGATTCAATGTAAAAAATATTTGTTTTTATTCATTTTTCATTCAAATTATTCTTTTCCTTTGCTGCAAAAAGCTTTTTTATTTATTTTTTAGGTATTTTTCTGGATTTCTGAGGCAAAATTTTTGATTCTCATTTTTTTTAATGGCTTTTTTCATTCTGTAACAGACCGTTTTATTATTTTCTATAGGACGTTTATTATTTTAATGCATTTTTATTGTTTTAAATTCCTTTTTTAAAAGTTCTGTTTTTTTTTATTTTACCCGTTCAGCAGGCATTTCAACGGATCTTTGGATATCTTTGGTGGTGATTACAGGCAGATCAGCAGGTTCCGTTCGGCGCACTTAAAGTACCCTGCAGTGAATACTGAATTCACTGCAGGATCAGCGAACTGAAATCGCTGAAGTGCGCCAAACAAGAGAGCACCTAAATTTTGCTGAAATTTCGGTGCTCTCTTAATAATCCTTTGATACGCTGCAAAATCGCAGGAGGTCCTTTGGACCCCTGCATCACCATTCTGTACTCCCTACAAGGTCAAATGAAGTGTCACTGGAAAGGATAGAGTCTGGCCGTTCCGATGATTGCAAACATGGCCATATAATGTGTAAAATTTTAAAAAAAGTGAAAAAACTAATAATTGCAAAACGACTTATTTTTTCTCTCTGTTCTAAGGCAGACAATGTCGCTGCACTAATTCAACTTTGCGTTTCCCACACTATGAGCAAAATTTAAAGTGATACTACACATTATATTCATCTAAAATGTGGGGGGCACTTGGGGACGACTTGCCCCCGAGCGCCTCAAGACCTTGCTACAACTCTGGTAAGAGTCTTCTATGCAACAGGGCTTTTTAATCCTATGCAGGGATTTAACTGTGCATGAACCCTCTGTTGGACACCCAAAAGTTATGTCACAGACACCCCTCTTGTAGGGCAATCTCATTCAAATTGCTTCATTCAAATGGTCTTTTGATTTATATGACGCATGGAGACTAGGCCACCACTCCTCTAGGAACTACACGTACATTTCCCACATTCGCAACTCCTATAGTCAGATTGACCTATGGCTCATTCACAGGTCTGCCACTCAGAGATTATTAGACATCACTATTTGCAACATCACCTGGTCTGGCCAGGCTCCTCCCACATCACATTTACTGCTACATACCCTACCAGGGGAGTGGGTTGTTGTCGTCTGAATGACATACTATTAATTCACAAGACCCATGTAGAGGAGATCTCCGTGTGCTTACTAAATATTTTCAACATAATGACTTAGAGGAGCTCAGAACCAGCATCGTTTGGCTTGCGCAAAAAAGCTGTATTGCGCAGTCAATTTATTAAACTAGGAGCAACACACAAAAACGCGGAGCAACACACAAAAACGCATACAACTCCAACAAACTTCCCTCCAATCGGAACTTTCTATTATGGAAAAAATTAACAAACTATCTCCAACAGCAGATGTTTCTGCTAAAATAAAATCCCTCCAATGAGACCTTGAAGCCCTCAATATACATATTGTGGCGTTTAGAATACGTAGATTCAACCATTTGCACTACACACAGGGTAATAAGGCGGGTACCAAGTACCAACTAGACTGGAGGAAAAATCCTTAAAAAATGTGGGTATAAATCTCCCTAAATCTAGATCAGCTGTCTTAAAAGAAAACTTTGAACTCTTCTTTACAAAAATATAAACAAAACCGAACGGAACTGAAGTGGTATAAACTGCATATCTGGTTTTAATATCTTGCATTTATTACTTTGTATTTCTGTAACGACTGTAACATTGCAATGTTCTTGAACCAGGACATACTTGTAAACGAGAGAAATCTCAATGTATCCTTCTTGGTAAAATCCTTTATAAATAAATAAATATCTCATGGATAGGCAGAATATATACATTGAAAATGATGAAACTCTCTGATATTTTGTACCTTTTCCGCACCCTTCCAGTCTTTATTCCATTGACTCTCCTCCAACCTTTATGTCCACATATGGAAACGTCAGCCCCCTCATTTGGAGACATGTCCCTGTCTATCCCTGCCCATCTCTGGGATAGGCTTGGCAAATTTGAAACAGTATTATAGGGCGACTGTCCTTTCACAGATTCTGGGGCTTGTGCCTCAAGGGTGCTGCCTTTGTGGCTCCTCCTCAAAAACATTATGATTGCTCCATATTCCCTACAGGACCGTTTATGGATGACCAATGTTCCAAAGACTCTACTACCGAAACTACTCCCTTTTTCATGATTGTTTATGTCATGCTTCCACCCCTGGCACCCTCTGGAGGACCAGTAATGCCGATGGGACTCTAGTCTAACTCCGGCAGCCCATTTTTTGCCATGCCAAAGTCATGTTTCTGACCAGGTTTTACTCTCAACCCTGAGCCTCATCCAGGCCCCTGAAGCCCAGCCACAGTATTCTGCTATGCATGGAGCCTCAGGTGCATCCAACCCACCTGATTAGGCCTCCATAAAAGGAAGCTATGGCCTTAACTCCAGTTTTCAATGTTGAAGAACCTCAGTGTGTGTTAGTGTGTGTGTGTGTTACCTGCTTGCTTGCTACCGGCGATCAAAAGTCACAGTGTGCTTACCAGAGTATCCTGGAATCTTGTCTCTTTCATCTTGTTACTCACCGAATCCACATCTTGAAATCCACCGTGACCTTGCCTTGCCGCGTCTCGATCCCCGCCGTTAACCTGTCCTGCTTCCCACCTGGTTCTCCAATTGTTCCTGCGTGTATTCCCTGGTCTGCCGTCTGGACTTCCTGTGCCACCTGTGTTTATAACTAGATTAACTGTGTACCGAACCTTTGCCTTGGATTACCGACACCACTCTTTGCCCGCCATCTGCCACAACCCATTTGATATGGATTAGACCACCCTCACTGCCAGCCGCCTGCCATGGCCATTTGCTTTGAACTGTTTGACCATGATTTGCCAGCTCCTTCTTGTGACCCTTGTTCCCAAGCTCCTCTCCACTCCAGCCCCCCTGTCTTGCCTTTGTTCAACCTCCTGTATCCAGTATATTTAAGTCCCCTTATGTCTTTTTTGTCTCTGTGTCTTTAGTTTTCCTAGATTCTGTCAGCCTTCTTCCTGTCACGCCCATGTGCCTAGCTTCTCCATTTGTCTGTATTCTGTGTTCCAGAGCAACCTGTCTCCAGCTCCTTTCTTATCCTGCTCTCCGTCTCTTGTCTTGTTCCTCTATCTAGCCCTATTCCTGCCTTGTCCAGCCACCTACTTTGTTAAGTTCTGTGTACAGTATTGTTTTTGCATTTACCCAGTGTGTTTTTTCCATTTAACTTTATTTTCTGTGCCCTGGAAGCTGTCTGGTGTCCATCTATGTTGCCACATTTTGGACTCACACCTGCTACACGCAGGCACACTGCAGGACAGTCTATATCTGTGTGGAACCAATGGAAGGAAAGTAATGGCAAACCCTTTACCTTTACTATTTCTGGTCCCAGTTTGTACTCTTGAAAGCTTCTCACCTAATTTATTGTTGAAGGAATGGGAGCTTCGGGACAATTACACATGTCCATCTATTGTCCTCCACTGTAGGCATCAGACTTTTCCCAGATATAAGTTCCCTTTATTCCTTGCCTCCCAGAGATCTCTTTATCTACCTTTTAGTAAAACACATCCTAACCAAATATACAGTGTTAGGTTTGTGTCAGGCGAAACATATGACCTCTTTCCACAAACTCTACCTTGGTTACAAACTTACCGCAAAACCTTTATCAATATGCTATAAATTCCTATCCACTCTGTGACATCTAAAATACCATACATGGTTTTGTGGCAGAAAGACGTAGGTGAGTCATACCATTTTGAACATTGGTACACTGCTATAAATAAGCTACGTAAGTATGTCAAATGTAAAAGTGTCGTTGTTAAAACTTGAGTACAGAGGGTATCTCATACCTGCCCGTCTTTCCCATATTTCTGATGCCTATCCGCCTACCTGTTGGCGACATCTGACTGCCAAAGGCACCCTCTCCCATACTTTCTGATTGTGTCCTTTACTGGCCGCATATTGGGCATAGGTGTAACAACGTATCACTTGATGTACGGCTTACAACTCCTCATTACAATGGAAATTTTTCTATTAAATTGCCTCCCGACATCCAATCAATATCAAAGGCAATTTAAGCTGTTTGCTCTCAGTGTGGATAAAAATGTAATAGCTAAGGCTTGTGGTCTCTCATCCCACTCCCATTCCCCTCGGTGGTCAATGGCTTACGAACCCTGTGCCTGAAGGAGAGAATATAATAGGTTACATAACACCATTTCCACCTTCACAAACGTGTGTTTGGTCTGTTGCACCTCTTACAATGAAGAGCGTGTTCTCCCCTCGGTTCCCTTCATTTTATTTAAGACCCATATCGCTTGAGTGACCCATGGCTGGAGAAGAGGCAACCCCACCATAACAACAGCAATCACCTTTTACTTTATATACACCCTGTATGTTAAATCCTTGAACTACTTCAGTTGTCTTTCTTTCTGGCTCTTCTATAGCTTATGTTTACTTACAGGGTTATCCAAAGAGATTCGAATTGCTTGAGAAAGGTAACCGAACGCTGAAAATCAGCGTTCGGTTACCTTTCTTGGCCATTCGGCTATCCAGAGAGCAGGCAATTCTCCAAATCCTGGCGAATTGCCTGCACATACGGTGCCTGTTCGGTCCCTGTTCGAGGGCAGAGAAATCCCCATCAAAAAGCACTGCTTCGGCTATTCAGAGAACACAAACCAGCAGTGAAAGGTTCCCCTAATGCCCTGCCATTCGGTGGTTTAATTCGGCAAATTTATTCAGGAGAATCCCATAGACTTCAATGTTAAAAATATTCCCGTTTTAATTCAATATCTAATAAACCGTTCATTATAAAATTCTGCAGCAAAAAGTCTCTTTATTTATAGATTTTTTAGGATACTTTAAGCATTTTTCTGAATTTTTTAAAAAAAAATTAAAAGTCCGATTTTTTTTTACAGTTTGCTTATTTTTTTTGTAACAGCCCTCTTTATTATCATTCCCTGGACCTCCTGTGAAAATTTCAGACATTTTCGCTCAGTAGTTTCTTTGCAAACAGCGTTTCTTTTTCCCAGATTCATACAAATGGTTTTTCTAATTTATTCACTGCCTCCTCTACGTCACAGCTGCTTCGGCTCTGTGTGATTCGGCTCCTTTTCGGCTCCTGTTCGGCTCCTCTTCGAAGGTTAATCCAGATGTTTTTGCTTGTTTTCAGCGTGCATTCGGTTAGTTTTCGTCAGGTTTTCGGCAGCTTTTCCCTGCAATTCGGGGACCCTGTGGTGTTTGCTGAATACACCGCAGGGTCACCGAAATGGGATCGGCAAAAGGAACCGAATTGAAGAGAACGAAAAGTCACCGAACGTGCGGTGACTTTTCGAATCTCTTTGGATAACCCTGTATGTCTTGTATATGATAGTTTTGATTCCACGTGCTGAATTTCACCTCAGAGGTTGCAGCTGCTTATCATAAATGAGTTTGCAGCTCCCTAGAGGAGAACAAGCAACTCTGTCTAATGTCAAACAGCAGCCACCAAGATTTTGGCATTTATTAACCCCTTGGTTATGGAAGATGTGTGGGGTACATCATAGGGTTTCCCCGCAACATGCGAAGGAGGTCCCCACACTTTATGGGGATTCTGTAGCCAAGGTGGAGACATGTACCGCTCTGGTCGGAGTTCTGCAGTGGTTTGACTTCCATGGGACCCCTCCTGGTGCACATACATCATTGTGCCGGCATGATGATGTCATTTTCAACGTCCCTCCTGCAGAGCTGGGAGAGTGCATGAAGGGGAGGTTGGGTCTTTTGGACCGCTCTATCTCCCCATCTGTAGGGGGTAGCAAAATAAGAAAGGCATTACTGGACTGGAAAAGTCACAGTCTGACCTTTCCAACAATGCCCCTATTAATCCGTTAGCTGCCAGTACTGTGATCTGGCACCAATCCATTTTCATTATGGTTCATTGAAAACCAAAACCACCGGAATGCGGTGAGGAGAACTTTAGAACACCGCATCTCTAATATTTATACTGCACAAGGTCAAGGTAGGTGTTATTGGAATGGTCAGAGTCTGGCCTTTCCAATGATACCAAATGTGACCATGTAATGTGTAAAAATAAAAAAAGAGTAAATAATTTATTGCAAAATGTTACTTTTTTACTTTCTCAATTCTAAGGTGGTGGCATTATGTGCATTTTCCTTGTATAGCAAACAATGCCACAGCTCTATCTCACCTTCTCATATCCCATGCCGAGATCAAACGTGGAGGTGATGGAGCAAAGGCGTTGTTACGCATTGGTCGATCTAAAATACTAGCCGCCGGACCGCTGTGAGGAGAGTTGGACTTTGGACCCCTGTATATCCATTCTCACAAACCCCCCTTTCTCTCAATATCCATTTTTTATAACCCCCACAAAGTCAATTTAGGTGTCATTGGACAGGTCAGAGTCTGGCCTTTCTAACGATACCAAACATGACTATGAAAAATGTAAAAGAAAAAAACAAATAAACAAGCAAAGAAGAGTTTTTTTTTTATTATTATTATTTTTTTGTTCCAAAGCAATGGCATTGTCCATTTGGCACATATAAAATTAACAATACCAATGCTGTTACTCACCTTTCAATTTCCCACGCTGTGCGCAAGGCCAGTGTTTAATACATGGTCATTTTATTCATAAAACACAATGCGCCAAAATAGAAGAGAAAATTTTTTATTTTTCAGTCTTCGATAAAATTGCGTATTTTGTCCGAAAAATACAGTAAGAGGTTCCCATTTCTAATTTTTTTAACAAAAGTACCCCATAAAATATATAACTACAACGGTCTGGATGATAACATGTGAAAAAAATAATTTTACATGCTGTAAATGATTAAAAAATGTGAATTTCCATTCAGATTTCAAACAAAATTGTTATAGCATTGTGACAGGACATGACATATACGTATTATAATGATGTATTATGAATCTGCCGAGTCTGCTGAAAATAAGGATATATCAGTTGTCTGGGTCCTACAATAAAACATGACTTCAAATCACGTTTAAACATGATGAGCACTAAATTATCATAATGAGATTAGCTTTAGCACAAGGATGAAATCGATAAGCAGTGAACAGGTTAAAAGGTGAATTCATTCTTGGAATAAAAACATAATTTTGCCCCTTTATAAATCAATGGTAAGACCGCACCTTGAATATGCCGCGCAATTTTGAGCACTTGTTTTAAGAAAAGATATTATGGCACTAGAAAAAGACCGGAGTCGAGCAACTAAATTAATAAGGGGAATGGAAGATTTAAGTTAGATTTGGTTTAGAAAAATGGCGCCTTATGGCCGGGAACTGATAACTTTATACAAATATATATGGGCTATTATAAGCTATGTAGTGAACAATCTATTCTGAAGAAGCTCGTTCTCCTCAAAACGAGTTGATACTCAAAGATGATGTTAAGTGACTTTGCTTTTGCAATGTATAACACCTAAATTTAACCACACTTAAAAAAGTAGCGTACCTCAGGTTCTGTGCAGAGGGTGGCAGAATCCCCACTTCCTCTGGCCTGAGTAGTAAAGGACTGAGGACAAATAGTTAGGGGACAAAAAGTGAGCTCTAGCAGAACTCGTGCTGCAGGTCATGCTGGGCTCCATGTAGTCCTGTAGACTCCAGGAGCCAACAGCAGTGCTGGCTGCTGGTGTATATTTACGACTCTCAGTTATCTGTCCTTTACCTCTTCGGTCTTTCCTGCTCCCCTCAAACATGCCATGGTAGTCCCGATCCTAAAAAAAAGCTGTCTCTGGATCCGACTTCCCCCTCCAACTGCCACCTCGTGTCCCTTCTCCCTTTTGCCTCCAAACCCCTTGAAAAGCTTGTGTATGGCCTTCTGATTGACTACCTCAACACCCACTCTCTCCTTGACCCTCTGCAATCTGGCTTTTGCTCACTGCACTCGATGGAAACAACTCTTGCGAAACTGACCAATGACCGTGTAACTGCTAAATCTAATGGGTGTTACTTTCTGCTGATTCTTGACCTCTTTGCTGCCTTGGATACAGGTGACCACTCGTTCCTCCTTCAAACTCTTAGTGATATAGGCCTTCAAGGTTCTTTCATGGTTCTCTGGTTGTCCCAACTATCTTTAGTGTCTCATTTTCTGGAAGTGCCTCCTCCCGGCAGCCTGTCTCTGTTTGGGTGCCCCAAGGATCAGTACTGGGCCCTCTTCTCTTTTCGATCTATACTGCCTTTCTAGACAAACGGATCAGCTCCTTTGGATTCCAGTACCACCTGTACGCTGATGACACTCGAATATACCTCTCCTCCCCTGATCTGTCTCCGGCTCTCCTGGATCGTGTCACTGACTGTCTCTCCGCCGTCTCAAATTGCGTCTCGCGTACCTGCCCCCTCTGCCGGTCCCCCATTGGCTTTTTGTACGTTGCAGGATACAGTTTAAAATACTGACACTCACATTCAAATCGCTCAATAACTCAACACCTCCCTACATGTCTTTGTTACTACACAAACACGTCCCGTCTAGACAACTCCGATCGGTGGGTGATCTCCACCTGTCATCTGTCTAAACCCGCAATGTCAACTCTCACCTCCAAGACTTCTCAAGGGCAGCTCCGGTCCTGTGGAATGACCTGCCTCGCCCTATTAAACTCTCCCCTGACCTTCAGGCCTTCAAGAAATCCATCAAAACTCATCTCTTCAGATTAGCATACCACATCACTGATGCAACTCATCCCTCTGCTTACCTACTCACACATGATCGAAGCTGCTTCAATGGCCCCACCATTCCTGAACCACTGGCACCAATGATCCTGCTGTTCAGCAAAATTCCCCTTGTCTTCCTCAACCCCAATCCCTGTAGACTGTAAACTCCTATGAGCAGGGCCCTCTACACCTAACATTTCCATCCTATGTCTGTTTATCTGTATCTTGTTCCCTTTGGTTATTGTAAAGCGCTGCGAAAACTGTTGGCGCTATATAAATGATGTCAATAATAATAATAATAGACGCTAATGCAGTAGCTGCTACAGGATAGACCTGAAAAGTCTTTTTCTCTTACTTCTCCCTGTTATCAACTTGGTCCTCGATTCAAGAACTATTGGCTGATTTTTCAGGAAAAAATATCAGTGGCTTTCGGATTACATTTTTTTTTTCCAAAATATCAGCTGATTCAATTTAAAACATTTGGAAAATAATGCTGATCAGAAAAAAGTGGGCTGGTAAAATGCCAGAAAAAGCTTATTTTCAGCCAGCATCGTACAATGTTTTGCTTTTAAGCGTGGTTATTAGAAAAAAAGATTTCAGTCTCTATTTCCCTGCTTGAAAATCCATTTATCAACACCTTTCAGCATGTGTAAAGTTTACAAATATAAGCATACCAATAACTTCAAATTGAATTGTTAAATCTGATATTAATCAAAAGTATAGCCACGACAGTTAATATTTGAGCTGAATTTTTTATCAGGAATCAAAATACCAGTAAACCTGAATTAGAATCTCCCGAACCGAAAAATGATTGAAATGTGTCCGAAAAAAGTCTTGATTTAGGCAATGGGGCTGAATTAAGTTAAGCCCTTAGTTGGAATTTGGCCCTAAGTGTGACTCTGCTAGAAAGTGAAACCTGCCAACAGCAGAATTTTTGAAACATTTTCCTGTAGAAAGATTGCAATATTAGATGAAATAAACAAAATCCTTATTTTGTGATTGGAATATGTTACCAGATATCTCCCTGAGAAACCAAAGAAGAATAAAACAAGACTTTGCCTGCCCTGACAGAGAACAAGATCTGTCTGTTTTATCCATAGTCCAAGTTATAGCACATTGGAATGGTCTGGAGGAAGGAAATTAACCTAGGAAAAACCTAGCACTGTGGCTAAGTATAATATACAACATTATGGGCCATATTACATTCTTAACGCAAAAACGCACGCGCAACGCGTGAATTTGTGCGCCAAGCGTTAAACGTTAACGCGCATAAATCCCTGCTGTAATTACAATCCTCGCAGATTTTTTCATCCGTCGAGCAATAACGTGCGTAAACCTGACGCGCACAAATGCTCGCGCAGTACCGTTGCGTGCAGAAGTCAGTGTGCGGACTGTTTTTTTCACGCGATTCAGCCAATCAGAATAAAGAACCACAATTATCTAACGTTAAGAAATTGCGCCTGTCAAAGTCAATCTGAGCATATATGCTGCAGCAATAATAAATGCACACACAACTTCTCCATTTTATTGCTTTGGTATGAGTAGAATGTGTAACTATACTTTGCTGCATTATTTTTTTGGGCTGGTGTATTTGGGTTCGGCCAGGACGTTCAGATTTGCCTTTAAAACTAGCTTTTAGAAGTTGCTAAAATTATGCGCGCAAAGGCTATGCGTTAAATCCTGCGCATAGATTGCAATACCATTTGCATACCAGCGCACATTCGCGTTTGCACTCACAATATTAAGTATAGGACGAGTGCAGTACAGTACGCTTGCGCAGGGTTCGCGCAGGTTCACCCGCGGTAGACGAATACGCGCGTTTGTTGCGCATGACATTGTAATACGGCATTCCGTGCAAAGGGTTTTACCCCTCGCGCTAATGCGTTTTTGCGGGAAGATTGTAATTTGGCCCTATGAGTCTCCCCTCACTATCTGCTTTTACAATATCGATTGGTCCTTGGTACAAATACAGCACTGTCCAAGACAGTACTGCTTATCATTATTCAGAATTTGGAAAATGGATGGAAAATCATGAGCGTTGCCTGAACCTGCTGTTATTTTGCAGGCAAGAGATCATCTTATACTAGGTAGAAAGTCAGCATTATAAAGGAGTCATATTATTCAGTATCAGATAGCCCAAATTCAAGCACAAAAGCGTCTATACCATGGCATCATCACAAACACTCTTCTGTTTATTCTGGCACATAAACTTTCCTCTGGTAATGCACTTGGCAGAATAAAGATTGTGGGGTGAACTCCCAGCTGCTCTGGTTATACATCAGCTGGCGCAGCTCTCTCCAGATAAATGTGTGCCATTGAATAGACAGTACAAAGAGTCCACGCTGGCTGTCACACGTCATCGTGTGAGCCAGCTGAGACTCATACTGCCCCGGTGACAGGTCTGTGACCTTGGTCAGCTGCTCATTGACCCTAGGGGTTTAACACTTGACCTTAGAGCAGCTACCCCAGCAGACCTTGTTTGGAGAGAGACGAATTAAAGAGTATGCATCTCATTAGTCTCGAATGAAAACAAGAAACAGTTTGTAGACTGTTTGGTTTTATTCTCTTAACCAGGAATTGTGGAGAATATCAATAAGGATATTGATTTTTAAGCGGATATATATATCTATATATAATCTAGAGATATTTATCCACCTCTTCTAGATTTAAAATCTCCATTGTGAAAGTCAATTCTCTTCAATTCTGCGCGTTTTGATTAATTCTTTGTAATGACGGTATGTTGGACATAATTAAATAGTAAGATTAGCAGTTATCTATTATTAATGCTTAGTCTACAATAGATGTAGTCACCAAAGAAATATGGAATAAAATATAGAACATCCAAAGTAAAAGACAACTGGAAAATACCTTAAAAGCTTAAAAATATAAAAAGATGGAACCATTTAAAATGCACCTCTTATTCCACAGTGAAGGGGAGCACACAATCCATTGCCTCCTCTTGTGGTACTTTTAAGGACGCACTTACTATATTTTGTCAGTGTCCTTCCACCAGCTTCATCAGTGCAATTCTCAAGCAAAACTTTAGGGTCTCATATGGACTGCAGTAGAGTGTGCGCCATTAAAATGCCAGATTGTATAGAGGCTGACTTGTAATTGAACCAGTGTCTGGCTGCCATAAAGGCATAACTGTCATCTCTGTGTCAGTCAGATACCTGCACACTTGGACAAGGCCCCATACACTGTTGGGTATTGAACCGGCACCAGTGAGTGAGTACTACATCATGTACTGTCTGTAGCAATATATATCATCAAAGCACCTTAGTATATGGAGTCCTCTTTCAGCTCTTGGCCCTCACCCCTTTTCCCCTTTCTTCTCTAGTCTTGTGATGAACGGAAACAGGAACACCATATACACATAAAGCTTCACCAAAAATCCACCCCAGATTCCACTCAGCAGAAACAAAGTCCCCCGAATGGTTAGACAGAAAAAAAGAGTGAGAGTTACACTAGGTAGATTTCCTCAAAGCCAGTTTTATTTGGAATCAAAAAAGTGACATTTTGGCTCAGACACACAGCCTTTATCAAGCAGCCGAAAGCAGAATTGTGCCTTTTTTGATTCCAAATAAAACAGGCTTTTGAGAAAATCTACCCAGTGTAACTTGCATTTTTTTCTTCCTTTCTAGCCTTATGATGAAAACATCAATTATCAAAGAACATTATTTTTTTTTAGTTTGTCCCAGGGAAAAATAGCATTGAATTTGAATTTCTGCTGTGACATATGCATTATTTGGAGATTAAAATCCAAACTGTGCTTTTTTTGGACAATTGTGTGCTTATACTTGTTGATTTATTTTAATTGTATCCAAGGTCAATACAAATAACTCTCTAGGTACCTCTTCATCAACTGGGCTTTGCAGATGACACAAGGACATCCCTAGAGAGTTGTGAGAAGGAAATTCCATCTTCACCAAGAAGATAAACACATTTTACAATAAAAGTAGTTTGTGAGCTGCAATTCGGTTGCATATCAAAAAGAAGAGATATTTTTGTTAGTTTTTTTAAAATAAAATCTCATTGACCAGATGCCAAATGACAGATCACAAAACAAATGGCATTGCAGTGTTTTGATAACTCCACATCTCATAATAATAGAGACCACAGCGGCTGAGTTTCACTGTATATTGTGGTTGCTGAAATATGCCTCGATACTCACCTACATCCTGATGAATATTGCAAAGCAGTAGCAACTGTATAACACAATGAGAGCCACCACCTGCAAGTATCCAGCTCATATAAATTGCACAGTTATATCAAGTCTTAGTAATCTCTCATTTGTGGTGTATATATAGCATGGTTATTGTCATCAATACTCACAGGTGTCATGAGATTTAAATTTAGCACATATACACCACCAGATCTCACAGGCGGGATTGCCTTCTGGATGAATAAATAATAAACAGAAAAGTATTGACAAAATTAGACAAATATTAATATTTACACCTTTTATTCCTTGATTTGACTTAATTATTCAAGTAAATGGTTCTTGCAAGTTTTAATTGGACTCGTGTAGAGCTATACTAGAGTGTCTTGGAAGGTTGTGTGCTTTCCTGTTGTGAACATCTACAATCTGTTTATTTGCACAACACATTCAGGGTTATTCAAAGAGAGACGAATTGGCTCTGAAATTGCACTGAATGGTGAATTTCCCTGTACGGTGCAATTTCGGAACCATTCAGCTGTTCCTAAAGCTGGCAGTTTGCCAAATATTGGCGAATTGCCAGCGAAATATGGAGCTGTTCAACAGCGGTGAACTCCCCATAGAGAAGCAATTGTTAATTTATTCAGAAAATACCGAACAGCAGAGAAATGTCAGTGAAATGCCCTGACTTTCGGTGGTTTTATTCGGCAGGTTTAATCAGGCGAATCCCATAGGTTTCAATTATCTATATCATAATACAATAAGCTCCGGCGTGTCACAGCCGGCGTGCGCGAGAGACAAAACGAATCCGATCCATTGCAGAGGCGCACAGCACAGCGCCTCTCCAATGGATCGGATTTGTTTATCTCCTCGGTGCCCGGCCTCCATCTCCTCGGTGCCCGGCCTCCATCTCCTCGGTGCCTGGCCTCCATCTCCTCGGCGCCCGGCCTCCATCTCCTTGGTGCCCGGTCTGCCAGCCATATTACCAGTCTGCCATGCACATTGCCATGCACAATACCAGTCTGCCATGCACAATACCAGTCTGCCATGCACATTGCCATGCACAATACCAGTCTGCCATGCACAATACCAGACTGCCATGCACAATACCATGCACAATACCAGTCTGCCATGCACAATACCAGTCTGCCATGCACAATACCAGTCTGCCCTGCACATTGCCATGCACAATACCAGTCTGCCATGCACAATACCAGTCTGCCATGCACATTGCCATGCACAAAACCAGTCTGCCATGCACAATACCAGTCTGCCATGCACATTGCCATGCACAATACCAGTCTGCCATGCACACCAGTCTGCCATGCACATTGCCATGCACAATACCAGTCTGCCATGCACAACACCAGTCTGCCATGCACATTGCCATGCACAATACCAGTCTGCCATGCACAATACCAGTCTGCCATGCACATTGCCATGCACAATACCAGTCTGCCATGCACAATACCAGTCTGCCATGCACATTGCCATGCACAATACCAGTCTTCCATGCACAACACCAGTCTGCCATGCACATTGCCATGCACAATACCAGTCTGCCATGCACAATACCAGTCTCCCATGCACAAAACCAGTCTGCCAGCCATATTGCCAGTCTGCCATGTACAATACCAGTCTGCCAGACATATTACCAGTTTGCCAGCCATATTACCAGTCTGCCATGCACAATACCAGTCTGCCAGCCATATTACCAGTCTGCCATGCACAATACCAGTCTGCCAAACATATTACCAGTCTGCCAAACATATTACCAGTTCGCCAGCCATATTACCAGTGCGCCAGCCATATTACCAGTCTGCCAAACATATTACCAGTCTGCCAAACATATTACCAGTTCGCCAGCCATATTACCAGTTCGCCAGCCATATTACCATTCTGCCATGCACAATGCCAGTCTGCAATGCACATTGCCATGCACAATACCAGTCTGCCATGCACATTGCCATGCACAATACCAGTCTGCCATGCACAATACCAGTCTGCCATGCACATTGCCATGCACAATACCAGTCTGCCATGCACAACACCAGTCTGCCATGCACATTGCCATGCACAATACCAGTCTGCCATGCACATTGCCATGCACAATACCAGTCTGCCATGCACAATACCAGTCTGCCATGCACATTGCCATGCACAATACCAGTCTGCCATGCACAATACCAGTCTGCCATGCACATTGCCATGCACAATACCAGTCTGCCATGCACAATACCAGTCTGCCATGCACATTGCCATGCACAATACCAGTCTGCCAAGCACAATACCAGTCTGCCATGCACAATACCAGTCTCCCATGCACAAAACCAGTCTGCCAGCCATATTGCCAGTCTGCCATGTACAATACCAGTCTGCCAGACATATTACCAGTTTGCCAGCCATATTACCAGTCTGCCATGCACAATACCAGTCTGCCAGCCATATTACCAGTCTGCATGCACAATACCAGTCTGCCAAAATATTACCAGTCTGCCAAACATATTACCAGTTCGCAGCCATATTACCAGTGCGCCAGCCATATTACAGTCTGCCAAACATATTACCAGTCTGCAAACATATTACCAGTTCGCCAGCCATATTACCAGTTCGCCAGCCATATTACCATTCTGCATGCACAATGCCAGTCTGCATTGCACATTGCCATGCACAATACCAGTCTGCCATGCACATTGCCATGCAATACCAGTCTGCCATGCACAATACCAGTCTGCCATGCACAATACCAGTCTGCCATGCACATTGCCATGCACAATACCAGTCTGCCATGCACAATACCAGTCTGCCATGCACATTGCCATGCACAATACAATCTGCCATGCACAATACCAGTCTGCATGCACATTGCCATGCACAATACCAGTCTGTCATGCACAATACCAGTCTGCCATGCACATTGCCATGCACAATACCAGTCTGCCATGCCAATACCAGTCTGCCATGCACATTGCCATGCACAATACCAGTCTGTCATGCACAATACCAGTCTGCCATGCACATTGCCATGCACAATACCAGTCTGCCATGCACAACACCAGTCTGCTGCATGCATTGCATGCACAATACCAGTCTGCCATGCACAACACCAGTCTGCCATGCACATTGCCATGCACAATACCAGTCTGCCATGCACAATACCAGTCTGCCATGCACATTGCCATGCACAATACCAGTCTGCCATGCCATACCAGTCCCATGCACATTGCATGCCAATACCAGTCTGCCATGCACAATACCAGTCTCCATGCACAATACCAGTCTCCCATGCACACAAACCAGTCTGCCAGCCATATTGCCAGTCTGCAATGTTCAATACCAGTCTGCCAGACATATTACCAGTTTGCCAGCCATATTACCAGTCTGCCATGCACAATACCAGTCTGCCAGCCATATTACCAGTCTGCCATGCACAATACCAGTCTGCCAAACATATTACCAGTCTGCCAAACATATTACCAGTTCGCCAGCCATATTACCAGTGCGCCAGCCATATTACCAGTCTGCCAAACATATTACCAGTCTGCCAAACATATTACCAGTTCGCCAGCCATATTACCAGTTCGCCAGCCATATTACCATTCTGCCATGCACAATGCCAGTCTGCAATGCATAATACCAGTCTGCCAGCCATATTACCAGTCTGCCATGCATAATACCAGTGTCTCATAATACCAGTGTGCCTAAATACTAGCCTGCCATGCCATGCATACCACGTTCCATTAAATATACGCATAATGTATACGCTACAAAAAAAATGCCCGCCCAAGCCCAACACAATCTAAGGGGCCCCATGTGCTTACAATCTAAGGGGCCCCACGAGCTTACAATCTAAGGGGTCCCATGACTTTACAATCTGAGGGTCCTGTTCCCGTGCGCTTACACTCTAAGAGGGAAGAGGAACCTGCTCTAATATATAAATGCCTTTGTAGTGCGCTGTCAGCTGTGCGCCCACCCATCACAGCTGCTCAGTTGGCCCTCCTGTTGTGGATGGGATGGCGATGGACGCATTACAAACGTATTTATATAGAGAGATACTCTTGGATAGGACATTGAAAAAAAAACAATGGACGTGAATTCTGAGCTGGCGACAACAACAATAGACTGCCCTCTGGGCAGGCTTTCCACCTAGTTATTCATAAGACCTTATATATTAAATTCCAGGCATTTGCGTGCAGTAGTTTTTTTGCAAACAGCTTTTAAAAGTTGAGGTGTTTTTTTTTTCTTACATCGTTCAGCTTGTCGACTTTTTCTGGTGGCTGGCCGGCGCTCTGTTTGGTGGATCGTCAGCTTTTAGATGCATTTGTCGGTTTTGAGGAGGATTGTCGGGTGCGTCCAGCTTTTTTTTTTTTCGGCTTATCAGATCGATCTGATGTTTTTTCGGCGGTATTGCGGTGGTTTTTCGGTTCGATTTGGTGGTGTTGCGGCGGTTTTTCAGATGCGTTCGGTGGATTTTCCCACCATACGGCGAATTCGACTCTCAGAAGTGCGGGGAACGAAAGAGCACTGAAATTCCAGTGGAATTTATGGTAATAGACTGGGCAATTAGCAGTTTGCAGAAGCAGGAAATGGGGCCAGACCAAACTAACTATGAGGGTTAGACAGGGAGAGTGGACTAAACCATTCTAAGTAAAAACATAAGGGAAAAACAAATAAGGAATCTGGTTCCATGATAACCACTGTTGCTGTTATACGTTAGTGGCTCTTTTACATTATGAGCCAAGCCGAGCCTATAACATAGGGAGCTGTGTATTTAGCAATTTTCTCACAGAGGCAGAAAATATTTGGCAATAAAACTTGTATACATCTGTATGGTAAATACAATACATCATAAATACATCATAATCTACTAAGGCAGATATGACATATCTGTATTTGGGGCAATAATCATTTTCTAAGGAACAAAATTCATTTTTTTCGGGATTTTGTAACGGAAATTGTATATAAAAAGTTGTTCAGTGTGGCAACCAAGGTAACAGCAGCAGAAGCAGCAACATCATCACAGTGATTGCTGACTCATGACTGAATCTATGACTGTGCTACCCATAATTAGATTTTAAATATGTTTACATGTCCTACAGCTTTCTGTGTACCACTAGTAAATATCCAATAAGTAATTTAAGATATCACTTGTGAGTCATTGATTTTGATAAGCAATCCAGCTTTCTACAAAGAGGTTTTCTTGGAAGCAAAGTAGTTAAAGATGCATTTAAAGGAATTAAATCTTGCAAGCTAGCCTAACTAGTAGTGACTTACGGTTTATGTACGGGTAGGTTACGATAGTAAGATTTTATCTCAGTTATGAAAACGGTCTCCCACTTGAAAGCTGCAAGATAAAACATTAAACACAAGGGTCAAGTGAGAACATCTGGGAACATATTGTGTTTCAACCAATATTTTTGTAGGCGGAAATGAGTTCCCATTCAGCTCACACACCGTATAGCTTAAATTTAGCCTTCTGTTTGCAGATTCATTTCACCTACAATGTTGTTAACTGGTCACGTATATAGCAACCACATTTCCATTGAAAGCCAGGTGGACAGTAACCATGTTGCCACTGGATTTATTTGTTTTGCTGCAGATCACCATGTCCTGGTGACTTTATTGCCTTTCTTCCCTAAGTTGATAGATGGGTTGTCACTTTTGCATTTACCTGAATGTAAACCAAATCAGCATTTGCCAAGTGACTCTTTAGACAAATATCAATTTTGTGAACAGCTGAACTGTAACCAAGCAAGCAAAATAACCAGTAACAATGGCTCTGCTTTTTAATGAGCAGGCCCCACAGTAATTCATACTGAGACTAGTTTCATATTACAGAGAAATGGTATTATTATAATTATTTTACTTTATATAGTACCAACAATTTCTTCAGAGCTGTACAAGATATTTGAACATGGGGATCACACATTACAACAAAAGATATGGCTTATCAAGAATGGATAGGGGACATTTTCCCAAAGGAACTTACATCCATTAGAAGATTATATATATATATATATATATATATATATATATATATATATAGTGAGGTAGGTGCATACATATTGTTAGATGTTTTGTCCAAGGACTCTTGCTGGTGAGTGTAAAGTTTGGAGTTGTGGTATTTGGGGTGCATTCCCGGGACAGGCCAATACGCAGAACTAGGAAACCCATAACACAGGTGCGATACTAGTCCTTTATATGGCTGGGTTTCACAATGGTGGGATAGAGGGTAGACCCAACATGCAGGTAAAGGAAGAAAATCACCAGTCTTCAGATAGCTGGTACAAACACAGGAGAGAAAGAGAAGCAGCACAGTATATACAGTATATGACAGTAGGAATTGCTACCAATATATTTGTAGACATAGGCATCTCTACAGGGGGGCCGGGGGTGATTCCTTGCCCCCCTGTGCCCCCCCCCACCAGGGATCAGCATTCAGTTTCCCCCACTTTTTCGGACCGCTGTATCTCTGGTTCCATGCATTGTACATGGTCGATGTGGCGTTGGAAAGGGCCTGGCCTTTTAGGGGTTAATGGGTAGTATACATGCCTCGCAGTGTATTCATTTTATGTTTCCCTTGATTAATAACATTTTAGGGGTTAATTTGAATACTACATGCCACACTGTTTTTTATTTTTTATTGTTTTTACCTGGATTTACGGTATTTTAGGGGTTATTATGGAAGTTAGAAAATAAAGGGTCCATTCATCTTTAAGGCTGGGGTCAGACCAGCGCACTTTTAACGTGCGTTCTGGCGCACATAATTACGGCCGCACTAGCAGCAGATGACGGGCAATGACGGCCAATATACGAAGTACGGCCGCACAAAAGTCCGGCCGTGCAACGCAAGTGGAATTTGAACGCATTTTTCTGAGAACGCTGAACCGCTAGTACTGACGTACAGAGTGCGCAGCTGCTGCATAGCGGCGTGTTTGCGTGATTAGGAGATGTCAGACACTGCTAATGTCCAGCCAACATAACGTCCAGACGCAAAAAGAGTTTTAAACACAAAGGATCCTGGACTCAGGCAGCTGCAATTCATGAATTTATTTAGCAGGGTAGCATCTCACCACCACAGAACAGTGACGTTTCGGCCACAGACGGCCTTAATCATACATCGTATGATTAAGGCCGTCTGTGGCCGAAACGTCACTGTTCTGTGGTGGTGAGATGCTACCCTGCTAAATAAATTCATGAATTGCAGCTGCCTGAGTCCAGGATCCTTTGTGTTTGGTGCAGTTTGTGAAGGGAGTTCGGCGCTCCCATCTCTGGAGACTCGGCGCCTGTTTTGTGGGCTCCCAGCGGTGGAGATTGCGGCACCTTTGGATGACCGCAAAAAGAGTTTTATTGACGATCCGTACAAAATCACGCCCGAAAATGCGCGTCGTCTGGCCATTTTTGCGCATTCCGTGATAAAATACGTCAATGCGTTCGGAAGCACTTTTTCACGTTCGCGGGGAAAAATGCTTTCGTCTGACCCTAGCCTAAATCCTTTGCTTTTCGTCACATTTCACCAGAAATATAGTGAATTCCCTATATAGGGAATTTTCATCATAATTTGAGAAAATTGGAGTTGCTGAAGCAGTTATCGGACGTCGGTGAAATCCACCGAATTGCGGCGAATAAAATATTGCATTTAAGTATCAGCTTAAAATGATTTAGTGGCGAAAATTATTAGTGCCCCCCACTTTTGACTGTGGTATCTTATGTGCCCCCCATATATTGTTCCTAGAGTTGCCAGAGTTGTAGACCAACAAGTAAGCAGTTAAAGCAAAGCCAAGTGTAAAATGCAATCCTATCCAATAGCCGGATACAGGGAAGTCAGAGCTACACGTAATCCTAATACAATAACCAGGTCAAACACAGAAAGTCAGTCAGAGAGTTATAAGGGAGACTTTGAAAGGAAAACGGCAATGGAAACGGCAAATTAAAATAGGAGCATGAATGTCGAAATGAGGCACCCAAGAACTTTCCACAGGACCATAATCTTTCCAGTGCACTAGATACTGTAGATGACCGTGAGAGTATCGTGAGTGCAAGATAGACTGGACCTCAAATTCGGGGTTTCCTTGCACCAAAACAGGAGGTGGAGGAGGAGCATCAGGTTGGGTAAAGCGCATACAGAGAAGAGGTTTCAATAAGGAGATATGGAAGGAATTGGGAATACGGAGATTCTGAAGCAAATGTACTGCATAAAATACATACATACAGAAAAAACGGCATCGTGCCTGTACTCAGAGCGGCTGCAACAGCCAGGAGTAACAACCCAGTTCATGTATAAAACCTAACAAGAAAAAAAAAAGGTGTCATCTGCGCTTGTTTCTATATATTTCCATGTGCAACAAAACACTGTCAGAGGTTTTAGTTTGCTTAAATGGCCATTGAAGTGTAAGTTCACTCGCCCCCATCAAGGCACCTCTCGGTAGAGTGAGTCCTAACCAATGAACCAAAAGCTGCTCCGCTGAGCAACTGCATGCCCTCCTGCTGCTTTTCAGCTAAGGAGAAACAGAAAAATGGTGGGTTTTATTTATACACGCACCAAGCACTTCCCATTTGGGGTTGAAAACAAAAACATGGAAAAAGGAACAGCAGCAAATATGACTAACTGGTCTGGTGTTACAGCATAATATACATACATACAGAAAAAACTGTACTGCATAAGAGATAGGATTGATACACCTTGATGTCTGAAAGGGGCCTATGAACCTGTCACGGTGTTGCGCTCACCGGGTTACTGTGCAGGCAGCTGCGGATGCACGGCTCGTTCCGGCGGTCCTGGCGTCGGACCGAGTCCCCCTCAGAGACCCTCCTGGGGCCTGCGGTCTTCTTCGGCGTCCCCCGATGGGTACAGGTGGCCGGGGGGCTCGGTCCGCTGTGCGGACTTGGCGGTCCCGCCTTGCTCTGGCGTCTCTCGCGGCTTGTCGGGGCGGGGCTTCTGGATAGGCGCGCGCGCGCGCCCAAGACCCGGTCTTATGGTTACCACTACTGAACCCCTCCCAGACACAAGTGACACACCTGTTACTGAGGGCAATCCCAGAGCTCTGATATCCCTATAAATACACAGTCTGCACACTTGTCCTTTGCTGGATAGTTGAGTGTCTTCTAGCTGAGTACTTTAGTTCCCTTCTTACATATTTACTCGTTACTGACCATTGGCTTTCGTACCCGACCTTTCTACCTTCTGGCACCCCGACATTGGCTTTCGTACCCGACCTTTCTACCTTCTGGCATCCCGACATTGGCTTTCGTACCCGACCATTCTACCTTCTGGAATCCTGATCATTGGCATACGCACCCAACCAAGCTACCCTCATACCTCCTACCCTACATCATCCTTCCCACCTCGAACTCCAATCTCCGCATCCCGAGGTCCAGTCTCCAACAGTACCCAAACCGTGACAGAACTATCCAGCCAAGGAAATTATGGACCCCGCGGACGTATTGGATGCTATCGCTTCCCTGACTCGTCAGGTGACAGTACTATCCCATTCAGTACAGGACTTACAGTTAAACCAAGCTCAAATGCAAGGACAAGTCCAAAACCTACTCCCCGTCTCGTCGTCATCCCAAAATGATGACATGACCAGTCCAGAACCCAGAATCCCGATGCCCGAGCGGTTCTCTGGACGCCGTGAGTCCTATAGGGGATTCCTCATGTCATGTGAAATCCTGTTCGCACTAAACCCCCGCACCTATCAGACGGATTTTGTACGGATCCGCACGGTTATCTCCCTTTTCTCGGATGAGGCCCAAGTCTGGGCACATAACCTCCTACGGACCGCAGACCCGGTATTGCAATCATGGAACTCCTTTTTGTCGGCCATGAATCTATTGTATGAAGACCCTCATAGATCCGAGTTTGCCCAGGCACAGATCCGGCAACTGAGACAGGGCAGAAGACCCATAGAAGACTACACAGTTGAATTCCGCCGATTGGCTTCTGAGACTGGATGGAATGACACCGCATTAGTTAGCCAATTCCGATGGGGTCTTTCCGAGTCCATCAAAGATGAGTTGGCTCGAGGCGAAACACCCACTTCCTTGGAGCCCCTAATTCGTCTTGCTCTCCAAATCGACAGACGCATTCGTGAACGCGTACGAGAGAGAGCCCTGTTTTCTCCACCCTCCCGACCTCCAGCTCCGCGTATGTTGGCGCTACCACCACCCCCGACTACGTCTACCATACCATCCGCTGAAGAACCCATGCAACTCAATGCTGTTCGTCGCCGGCTAACTCCTCAGGAGAATCAACATAGACGTGATAACGGCCTGTGCCTATACTGTGGAAAAAATACCCACCTTGTCCGGGACTGTCCTGACACACCGACCAAGGGAGGTATGGCTACATGTTGTCCATCCAATATTCTGTCGACCTCCATGTCTAGTGTCCAATCCCCTCACTTATTGGTACAACTTGTTTTACAGTGGGAAGAAAAATCTACCACGGTGGAGGCCATGATTGATAGCGGAGCCAGCAATTGTTTCATCGACACTGCCTTGGTTGCTAAATTGTCCATTCCGGTATTGAATAAAGATGTACCCGTACACATACAAGTTGTCGACGGTTCTTCCCTTGGTGCAGGTCCTGTCACAAAAGAGACCATCCCTCTCTCCTCAACATTAGGACCTTCCCATAGGGAACTATTATCCTATGATGTCATTACGTCACCTGTGTTCCCGGTAATATTGGGCCTTCCTTGGCTTCGCCTCCACGACCCAATCATAAGGTGGTCCTCGGGTCAGCTTTTGTTTCCCTCTCTCCATTGTCGTAAGGTATGCCTACATGAGGTCACTGCCACGGTATGCTCCATCTTGGATCTTCATAAAACTCCCTCCAATGTTACGCTCCCACAGGTCTATCAGTCGTTCAAAGATGTATTCGACGAACGAGGAGTGGATGCTCTACCCCCACATCGACCTTATGACTGTCCAATTGACCTTCTACCGGGCGCCCCAATCCCCTACGGGCGACTATACCCGTTGTCAGAACCCGAACTGGTCATCCTTAAAGGAATATATAGATGAAAACCTGGCAAAGGGGTTTATACGTCCCTCCACCTCACCTGCTGGGGCCGGTATTTTCTTTGTGGCGAAGAAAGATGGGGGGTTACGCCCCTGCGTTGATTATCGTGCCTTGAATCACATAACCGTTAAAAATCGTTATCCCTTACCGTTAATTTCAGAATTGATGGATCGCTTGAAAACGGCAACCATCTTCTCCAAACTGGATCTGAAAGGAGCTTACAATCTGATTCGTGTAAAGGAAGGGGACGAATGGAAAACAGCTTTCCGCTCCAGATACGGACACTTCGAATACACAGTAATGCCCTATGGGCTATGCAATGCCCCTGCCACATTTCAATGTTTTATCAATGTTGTTTTTCGCGATATGCTGGATCAATGTGTTGTCATATATCTAGATGACATTCTTGTGTATTCCTCTACTCTAGAAGAACACCGAAACCAAATGCAACAGGTACTACAACGCCTCCGCCAACATCACCTATTTGCTAAACTCGACAAATCCCTATTTGAGGTCCATACCGTGGAATTCCTGGGTTTCATCATTCGACCCGGTACCATTGCCATGGATGACAAGAAAACACAAGCCATCAAACACTGGCCTATACCTCTCAACAGAAAACAGGTACAAAGTTTTTTGGGTTTTGCCAATTTTTATCGCAAATTCATTCGCAACTTCAGTCGAATCGCCCAACCTTTAACAGCTCTTACCAAGTCTACTGTTCCTTTCCAATGGTCCACGAATGCTACCAAAGCCTTTAACGATTTACGAGAACGGTTCTGTTCGGCACCCATGCTCTCTCACCCTAATCCGTCTTTTGCCTATTATCTGGAAGTGGACGCCTCCAATAACGCTACCGGGGCTGTCCTCTCCCAGCGTTGCCCAACAACCAATAATTTGCACCCGATAGCCTTTTTTTCCAAAAAAGATGAGCCCAGCGGAGTGTAACTACGATATCGGAGATAAAGAGCTACTGGCCATTAAACAAGCACTGGAGGAATGGAGACACATCCTGGAGGGGTGTCTGCACCCCATAACGATATATACGGATCACAAGAATCTCGAGTACTTGAAAACGGAAAAACGGCTACGTCCCAGACAGGCCAGGTGGGCCCTCTTCTTCTCTCGTTTTCAATTCCATCTCACATTCCGTCCTGGATCACGCAATGGTAAAGCTGATGCTTTATCCCGACTACATGAGTATCATTCCGGAAAAGATAAAACAGAGGAGACCATTCTCCAACCGCATCAGTTTCTCTCGGTCACTTCACGTTTACTGAACGATATTGCACAAACCAAAGCTCCATCTCCTACGTCGACCGCACCACCAAAAGACCGTATCCTAGTACCTAAGGAGAAGCAACTCCAGATACTGCAGCAATGTCATGATTCCCCCCTGGCCGGTCACGCAGGAAGAACAAAAACATGGAAGTTAATATCCCGTCATTTCTGGTGGCCCTCACTATCTCGGGATGTTCGGGACTATGTCAAATCATGTGACGTTTGTGCCAGAACCAAAACCCTTCCACAAAAACCCTTAGGGTTATTACAACCTCTCCCGGTACCTGAATCACCTTGGTCACATGTCACCATGGATTTTATTGTGGATCTCCCTCCCTCTGCAGGACATACCTGCATCATGGTTATAGATCGTTTAACCAAATTAGCTCATTTTGTCCCTTCCGTGAGAATACCCACGGCCAAAGAGACCGCGTCATTGTTCATAGCCCAAGTGTTCCGTCTACACGGTATACCATCCTCCATAGTCACCGATAGGGGTACCCAATTTACGTCACATTTTTGGAAAGCTTTTTGTTCCTCGCTTAAGATATCGGTTGATCTATCCACCTCATACCATCCCCAGTCTAACGGGCAAACAGAACGAACCAATCAAACACTTGAGACTTATTTACGCTGTTATTCATCTTATCAACAGAACAACTGGTTGGAACTACTCCCGATGGCGGAGTTTTCCTACAACTCGCATACGCACGAGTCCACCACTTTTTCTCCGTTTTTTCTCACCTATGGTTACCACCCGGCCATGTTTCCGGGACTACCCTCTTACACCTCTGTTCCCGATGCTACCACACGCCTCCGTCTTCTAGCAGACGGTCTAGCCAAGGCCAAAGATGCCCTACATTATTCCCAAGCCATGTACAAACGACATGCAGATCGATCCCGTGCTGCCTCCCCGACATATCTCCCGGGCCAAAAAGTTTGGCTGTCCACTCGCTTTCTCCAGCTCTCCTGTCCCTCACGTAAATTGGGACCACGTTACATCGGCCCGTTTATTGTTGTAGAGCATGTCAATATGGTTGCTGTTCGTCTTCGTCTCCCGCCACGCTACTCGTTTCATCCTGTGGTCCATATTTCCCTCCTTAAACCGTGCCATGCCAACCCTTTCCCGGGCAGGTCCCGCACACCCCTCCTCCTGTTCTTGTTGATGGTACCGAAGAGTACGTGGTTGGGGCTATCCTCGATTCTCGTTGGCGTCGTGGGGTGCTCGAATATCTCGTCCATTGGAAGGGCTATGGGCCTGATGAGGATTCCTGGGTTCCCTCCTCGAACATTCACGCCCCTCGCCTTGTTCGGTCATTTCATGTTTCCTTCCCTGCCAAGCCGGGTCCTCGGCGCCCCCGGAGGTTGCGCCTTGGGGGGGGGTTCTGTCACGGCGTTGCGCTCACCGGGTTACAGTGCAGGCAGCTGCGGATGCACGGCGCGTTCCGGCGGTCCTGGCGTCGGACCGAGTCCCCCTCAGAGACCCTCCTGGGGCCTGCGGTCTTCCTCGGCGTCCCCCGATGGGTACAGGTGGCCGGGGGGCTCGGTCCGCTGTGCGGACTCGGCGGTCCCGCCTTGCTCTGGCGTCTCTCGCGGCTTGTCCGGGGCGGGGCTTCTGGATAGGCGCGCGCGCCCAAGACCCGGTCTTATGGTTACCACTACTGAACCCCTCCCAGACACAAGTGACACACCTGTTACTGAGGGCAATCCCAGAGCTCTGATATCCCTATAAATACACAGTCTGCACACTTGTCCTTTGCTGGATAGTTGAGTGTCTTCTAGCTGAGTACTTTAGTTTCCTTCTTACATATTTACTCGTTACTGACCATTGGCTTTCGTACCCGACCTTTCTACCTTCTGGCACCCCGACATTGGCTTTCGTACCCGACCTTTCTACCTTCTGGCATCCCGACATTGGCTTTCGTACCCGACCATTCTACCTTCTGGAATCCTGATCATTGGCATACGCACCCAACCAAGCTACCCTCATACCTCCTACCCTACATCATCCTTTCCACCTCGAACTCCAATCTCCGCATCCCGAGGTCCAGTCTCCAACAGTACCCAAACCGTGACAGAACCAGGGAGCAAACTCCATGGAAGGAACGCACAGTTTTATATAGTGTGTGCTGAGCCAAACCCTGTCACCTACATGAAATACTAGTGGAGCTCTCTTCTTATGATCCGCAAAATGTTTTTGGGATTCGGAGGTTGCTTGTTTAAACGTGTCTTCTCCCAGATAGCTTGGCAATCATTTAAGGGAGTCTCCAATGCTGGTATGTTTTGGAAAGAGAAGGAGGATGGTGATACATTTGTCACAGGGGCACCCATGGTGAGCCAAGATGGGCCCTTATGCTGGATATTCAGCCCTTGAGGCAGGTTTGCTGCTGGCTGCATATACAGACCACAGAACAGTTACTGGACAAGAGAATGACAGAACTGGAATAGGAAATGGCAGGAGAACAGAACTAAAGGGAACCCTAACTGTGGCATAAAGGTCGTTGCAATGGCCTCTATACTATGGAAGGGAACCTCACAAGAAATACACAGAAACAGGAAGGGTGAGGGTTAAACAAGATAATGACAACACAATAGCACACTCAAGGAAACCCTGATCTGGGGCAAGATCCTTACATTGGCCTTCTAATACTAATGAATACACAGAATAGGATACAGGACACAGAAATAACAACAGGGATTAACAAGAGAATAGTCAGAGGAATGCAAGAGCGCCAGGGTAGTGTGTCAGCCGTATGCCAGGGGTCACGAGCCAGGAGAGCAGGTCAGACAAGCAGAGGTTGGTACACAGATTAGTGATATACAGAGCACAGGGAGTATACAAGAGAGTCTTCAGAACCAGGCCTAAATCATACACAGAATAGCAAGGAATGCAAACAGGGTGACACAGAATAAACGTCAATACCAGGCCAAGATCATACACAGAGCGGGTAGTCAGGAATAGCAGAGATCATACACAGAAAAGCCAAGACAATAATATCAGGAAGCAGACCCTCAGGAACAGAGACCCATGCAAGATCAAGGATCATGTGATCCCAGGGCAAACTAGCCACAGGGGAATCCAGGAGCGGCGCAGGGCGGAATGGCTTAGCCCAGATAGGGAGGAGCCGGCCTGGATCACTCTCACCACCAGGGGGCAGGGCTGGAACCAGTGAAAACATGACAACATTGGGGTGTTGACCATACACAACCTCGAGCGGACTGGACTTTGAGGATTGAGAAAAAGCATTGTTGAAAGCTAATTCTGCCCAAGGTAACAAACTGACCCAATTGTAATGGCTATCACAAATAAAACATTTAATAAACATTTCTAGCGTCTGATTAGCTCTTTCTGTTAAGCCCTTAGTCTGAACATGGTGTAGCGCTCAATCCCGAAGGAGCCGCTGAATTTAACCTCGGGTTAGTCTCTCCGCACTAGGGAATAAATATACACCAGCACTGTTGTGGATTTTATAAATTATATACTTTACTGGTCTCAATAAAGCGGCATATATAATGTAAGCACGGTATATAGAAAACAGGATTTCGTAATGCGAGAAACGCGCAGCGGTAAAAGAAAAGTTTAACCCCTTCGTCTCTGGAGTGTAAGTCCCGTGCAGGTTATGTCCCAAAAAGTGTGTGTGTGTGAGCTCAGGTACCCGGGTACTATATTCGACTGGCCAGTGAATGGATTTAATAAATCTTCGACTAGTCACGTTGGGGCCCTGTAGATTTAAGCAATACTGCAGCGTGCTTCGTTAAACTTTGACTGTGGCCTGGAAGGCCTCTCACCCATCCGCCAGACAATCTGTTCCGCTGCCCGATCAAGGACGTCTCTCCGCTGGATTATACTGGGACCCTGTGCCACCGGATCTGCTTCTCTTGCTTGTCCGTCTTCTACAACAAGATCTACGGCCTACCGCCTGCACTCCCAGTGGATCATCGCGGTCTCCTTACTCGGGGTCCAATCTGGAACTCTGTGTCTGTGCAAAACCTCTCAGCGGTGGATTACTAGGTCTCTGGCAAGTCACTGTATCGATCCCCAGCGTCGGCAAGGCAGCGCCTGCTCTCCAGCCTGGTAACAATTGCTCACAGTCTCACGTGCGTCTTACTCTGTTCACCGCTCGGCTCACACTGGCTCTCCTTTGCACGAGGCTGCGGATGTCCTTCGCTCTCTCCTTCCCACTTCCTGTATCCACCGCAAAGCATGATGGAAAACGTAGTCCCATTGTGTCCAGTATACTTTACAATGCGCTGTCTCCCTCTGGTGGCCAATATAAGTAAACGCTGCAGAACACAGTCTTTTCAAAGCAGCGCTACACTCTCCCCCCCTAAACTCTTGGGTCCTCCCAAGGGAGTGTAACGGGTACATGTATCGGTCATACATAACACAGCATAACATAACATAACAGTTCTCACTTTAACCTATTTATTCAGGGCTGACAACAGGCACAAAATATCCTCAATCTCACCTAAACCCCTAGACACCTCTACAAGTAGGGCTGACACTTCAGGAAACCTCACCACAGTTGTTACAGATTCCTCCGTGCTATGCCCTGGTGAATCATACGTGAGTCTCTGAGGGGGTCGTCCTGAACGTTTAGGCTCATATTTTTCAGGACCCTCTTCAGTCGGGAGAGCTGACTCCACAGGCTCAATTCTCTCTCCTGCAGACTGAGTAGATACATCTTCGGTGTATGAACCTTCCAGGGAAGGCATAGAACTGTAATCTATGGATATTTCCTCTAGAACTTCAGGAACTTCCGAGGTCTCAGGTACTTCAAGTGCTTGAGTCATAACTTCAGAAATATCAGGCTCTAAATAACTCTCACCCCGGTCAGAGACCAGCTTGACGCCCTCGGACTCCAGTGTCCACGCCCAGCTCAGACACCAGCCTTCTTCTTCACTGTCTTCTTCACTCTCTCTAATGGAACGGAACTGATCAGACCGAGTAATAGAAGTCGGACGAGATATAGGCGGACCAGGCAAAGAGAACTTGTCTCCAATCGGTACTCGTATAGTCTTTCCTGACCGTAGGACCCTTCTCCGTCCCTTCCTTTCTCCTCAGCTTTCTCACTTCTGTAGTGGCTCTCTGTTCTTTGACCCTCCATGGACAGGCCAGTCGTAACATCGAGTGTGCCTTCTTAGGAGCAGGACTCTCTTCTGTCACCAGTGGGGTTATGAGGTGTCTCAACGCATCAGTGTTCATCCCCACTATCATAGAGCTTCGATTAGCTCCCGAGGGACGAGGACACACAATGGCCAACGTGTCACATACTCCCGGTTGTCCAGCGATTACTGAACTGAATTCTAGCTTCACCTGTACATATCCATCATAGGCAAACCTTTCAGCTCTCCTCTGCGAGTCCCTTCACTGGCTCCCCATCCACTGCAGAATTAAGTTCAAAATCCTTATCCTTACCTACAAAACCCTCACTAACTCAGCTCCCCACTACCTGTCCTCACTAATCACCAAATACACCCCAGCCCGCTCCCTAAGGTCAAACAGTGACCTGCGCCTAGATTCTCACCGCATCACCTCTTCCCATGATAGACTGCAGGATTTCTCACGCGCAGCCCCCACTCTCTGGAACGCTCTCCCTCGTACTGTCAGACTTTCCCCTAACTTCTCTTCCTTCAAACGCTCCCTTAAAACGTTCCTATTTAGGGAAGCCTACCACCCAACTCACTGACGCAATCATCAATCACTCTAACCTTACAGTCCTCTCCTCCTGTTTCCAACCCCAACCCTCCCAGATTGTGAGTTCCTACGGGAATAGGGCCCTCATCTCCTCCTGTACTGTTTGTCAAATGTTGTTCAATGTATTGTAACCCTGTCTATACTGTGCTTATTGTACAGCGCTGCGGAATATGCTGGCGCTTTATAAATAAAGAATAATAATAATAATAATACCCCAGATTTCAAGATCCTTCAACTTCTTCAGGGGTATATGCTTCAAATATTTCTGATAGAAATCTCGCTAAATCAGCGTTACTTGAGCACCCGAATCTAGAAGAGCCTTAGTGTAGACTCCTTCCACTTGAACCGGGATGATGGGCGAAGGACCTATCAACTTGTCAGGGAACTTCTTCGTAGCAGCAGGAGAAATAGACCCAGTCTGTTGTACTCTAACCCTCGTCCTCATACGTGGCGACTGCGGGCGTACATTGTCTTCCCGTGACGTAGGACCGGACCTCCAGGGAGAGGATCTCCTAGTTCTAGCAGGCACATATAGGGACCCTCCCTGTCTCCTTTCCGGGCACTGAGCCTTGAAATGGCTGAATTCCCCACAGGCGAAACATCTTCCCCACGAGGATGAGGGCCTCACTTTCTTCCTGTGGCTCATTTAAAATTCCCCTGTCGGAGGCCATGGCAACCGCTGCTGTTCGTATATCTGAGAGAGACCTCTGTATTTCAGTCTGCATTTCTGCTACTTTCAAGATTGCCCGGCATAGATCTGTGTGTATCTGTTCCATCTTAACTTGGGCTTCTTGTACTTTCTTGAGAGTCTTTTGTATCTCACCATACACCTGGTTTGACGACTTTTGGGTTATCTCTGGTTCATATGTCTCTTCCGGATCATCTTCATCTGATGAACACTCGTTATACCCTATGGGTTGCGCATAGACCTTTTCTCCCCTTCTTGCAAGCTTCTCTTCCAGAAGGGCTTCTTCTTCCCGAACAATTCGAATCAGTTCTAGGTAATTTAACTCTTTATTACCTTCTCGAGTCTTTAGTTGCAACATCACAGGGTCTAAGGGTAAAGCACCTTTCAATATCTGCCGCATTCTAACCTGATCTTCTGTAGTGTGGTCTGTTCCTTTCTTCAACAGTACTTGGTACAGTATCTTATCCAGGCGCCTCATGTATTCTGTCATCTTCTCACCCTTTTGATGGTAAGTATGTTCATACTGGTACATGAGCTCAGCAGCCTTTTCCGTTCGCCCGAAGACTCCCTGTAATATGTTCAGGTAATCTAGAGCAGTACAGTCTCGATTACTCAGCTTCAGATTCCTGACAGAATCTGATGGAGGTCCCTTCAAGCTCTCAGTAATTCTTTGCTTCTTCTGCGCTTCAGAGACGTCCCACTCATCCAGAGCCTGCATCGCCTGTTCCACCCATTCTTCGAAGGTTTCTTCTCCCACCGGAGTTAACAAGTTTCCTGAAAATTATTCCAACTTCCGATATCCGAAGCTGATGTAAGAAGGGTGGGCCCTCTGACACTTAACTACGAGGTCTCCAATAGCAGCAATGAACTCCGGCCCGATCATGGCCAGCGGGCTGGACGCAGGAATATTCGCAGAATCACCACGTGGCTTAGTTGGCTGGATCAGATGAACTTCCACGTCGTCGGTTAGCTGCATGCTCACGCCCTGAAAACACACGGGAACACCCTTTCTCCACTCAAAAAGAACATACGTGTGAGAAGTCTCTGGGTTCACTTTCATGTCCGCTAGAAACCCCCGCTGATCAGGCGCCAACGCTGCCACGGCCTGGCGGATCTGTTCTTCTCCCCAGGTGCCTGCAGGAATATCCATTACTACACTCAACTCTAACTGGCCACCCTGTGCTTTACACCACTCTGCTGCTTCCTCTGGATCCATATTTAACCCTTTAAATGCGGTTTAATCTAGAGACTAAAATCCCGGAAATGAGCCCCCACGTGTAGCGCTCACTCCCGGAGGAGCCGCTTAATTTAACCTCGGGTTAGTCTCTCCGCGCTAGGGAATAAATATACACCAGCATTGTTGTGGATTTTATAAATTATATACTTTACTGGTCTCAATAAAGCGGCATATATAATGTAAGCACGGTATATAGAAAACAGGATTTTGTAATGCGAGAAACGCGCAGCGGTAAAAGAAAAGTTTAACCCCTTCGTCTCTGGAGTGTAAGTCCCGTGCAGGTTATGTCCCAAAAAGTGTGTGTGTGTGTGTGTGTGAGCTCAGGTACCCGGGTACTATATTCAACTGGCCAGTGAATGGATTTAATAAATCTTCGACTAGTCACGTTGGGGCCCTGTAGATTTAAGCAATACTGCAGCGTGCTTCGTTAAACTTTGACTGTGGCCTGGAAGGCCTCTCACCCATCTGCCAGACAATCTGTTCCGCTGCCCGATCAAGGACATATCTCCGCTCTATTATACTGGGACCCTGTGCCACCGGATCCGCTTCTCTTGCTTGTCCGTCTTCTACAACAAGATCTACGGCCTACCGCCTGCACTCCAAGTGGATCATCGCGGTCTCCTTACTCGGGGTCCAATCTGGAACTATGTGTCTGTGCAAAACCTCTCAGCGGTGGATTACTAGGTCTCTGGCAAGTCACTGTATCGATCCCCAGCGTCGGCAAGGCAGCGCCTGCTCTCCAGGCTGGTAACAATTGCTCACAGTCTCACGTGCGTCTTACTCTGTTCACTGCTCGGCTCACACTGGCTCTCCTTCGGACGAGGCTGCGGATGTCCTTCGCTCTCTCCTTCCCACTTCCTGTATCCACTGCAAAGCATGATGGAAAACGTAGTCCCATTGTGTCCAGTATACTTCACAATGCGCTGTCTCCCTCTGGTGGCCAATATAAGTAAACGCAGCAGAACACAGTCTTTTCAAAGCAGCGCTACAATGGTAAGCGAAGAACAAGAGCCAGTTCAATACCCAGTTGTTGACAGAATGTTCTCCAAAATCATGATATAAACTGAGATCCACGATCAGATACGATAACATTGGGAATACTATGGAGTCTAAAGACCTCCGTATTGAATATATGTACAAGCTCGTTGGAAGAGAGGAGTTTCTTAAGGGGAACCAAATTTGCTATCTTAGAAAACCAGTCCGTAATAACTAAACAACTGTTTGCCTCTAGGAAGGAGGTAGGTCAACAAGAAAATCCATGGAAAGTGTGACCAGGTGTGTGTGGGAATAGGTAATGGTTGCAGAAGACTACAGGTTTAAGATGGTAGGACTTGGATTGCAAGTATACAGAACAAGAGGCAATATAATCCTTAGAGAGAGTGGACCACCAAAATAATCTCTCATTGAGGGACTGAGTTTTGACGCCACCCAAATGCACGACAAACTTTGACACTTGAAACAACTGCAGGACTTCAAGTACTCTTTCTGATGGAACAAACATCTTCTCAGCGGGTTTTGAAGGAGGGGCTTTTTGTTGTAGGTCAAGCAGAGACTCCCATATGGAAGAATGAATGTGAGTCTTGAGGGAGGCAAGGACTCTATCTTTGGATACAATGGGAGTAGGTTCAGGGAGAGGATGGTTGAGAGGCTCATAATGGTGGGAGAGAGCATCATCATTATTGCTCTTTGAACCTGGTCTATAGGTAATGAAGAAATTAACTCCTTCACAGCGGAGTCATTTCAACTCTGTGTGGTGCATGGGTTCAGGAGGGGGAAGAGTGGGTAACACAGGATTAGGGAATCTAGGAGCCATTCTAATAGCCAGTTTTCTTTGTTTATCCCTAGTATTTCTGCAGTGCCTAAGGCGTTCATCAATAAAAGGCAAGTATGTAATTAAATCCTCCAGATCCTCTGGGAGATCTTTGGCAGCTACTTCATCTTGAATCTCATCACACAACCCTTCCCGAAAAACAACTACTAGAGTTTCATTGTTCCACCTCAGCTCTGTAGCCAGAGACCTGAACCCTAGTGCATAATCACTCACGGATTTAGAGTCTTGACAAAGGCGAACTAGAGCCTTGGCGGCATTGGTTTTATGACTAAGATGATCAAAATCCCTGCCAAAGACGCATATGAATTCTTTATAGTTATACACAATAGGTTTGACAGCTCCCCAAAAAGGGTTGGCCCAACACAGGGCCTTATCTGTGAGGTGGTTGATAACAAAAGCAACTTTAGCTCAGTCAGTAGGGTAGGCCCCAGGACTTAATTTGAAGTGAAGAGGCACTTGATTCAAAAGACCCTACAGGCAACTGGATCTCCTCCATAACATACAAGGGGCTACAGATTTTGAGAGGATACAGGAGTCATAGCCATATCAGTAACATGGGGAGAAATAGGACGAGAAGGATCAGGCTGTAAATTGGCAGTTTGAGCAAGTAAGGAATGGAGGGCCTGGACAAACTGGTCTAGCCGGTGGTCCTGGTCCTCCATGAGGCTTTCTAGGCTGGTTAACTGGTGAGTCATCCTTGCAAGGTTTTTGGCCCTTTTGTGATGTACGTTTTTGGGTTGTCGGATTTGGGGTACATTCTGGGACAGGCCAATACGTAGAACTAGGAAACCCTTAATCCATGTACGATATCAGCCCTTTATAGGGCTGGGGTTCACAATGGTGGGACAGAGGATAGACCTAACACACAGGGATAGGAAATAGGTAAAGTAAAAAAAACACCAGTCCTTAGATAGCTGGTACAAACAGACAGGAGAGAAGGAAAGGCGGCACAGTATATGATAGTAGGAATTGCTACTAATATACTCATAGATCAACAAGTAAGTGGGTAAAGGAAAGCCATGTGTACATATAATCCTATACAATAGCCGTGTAGAGGTAAACCAGAGGTACATGTAATCCGAATACAATAGTCAGGTCAAGGGAAGCCAGATGAACATGTAATCCTAAAACAATAGCCAGGTCAAACACAGAAGGACAGTCAGAAAGTTATATGCAAGCACTAACGGGTCAGAAATACTGAAACCACGGAAGGGCACCTGAGAATTGGAGTCTGCGTTCCAAATAGGATGCCCTTTCTCCCGATTGGCCAGCGTCATCTTGGAGCGCCAGAACGTGCGTGTGACAGAGACGCGACGGGCTGGTGACTCGGTATGCGATGTGGCCTCAAGGCATCCGCTCGGCTGATTGCCTCGAAGAACAGAGCTAGGGTCAGCCAAAGAGAGCAGGGGGAAGATGCGCCGCTAAATTAATGTGATTATGGTGGCTACTGTCCCTTTAATGCTTTAAGCCTTTTGGAACTACAGTTCCCATGACGCTCAGTCACTCATTAGGGTGGCGATGTCTCATGGGAAATGTAGTCCCAAACTATCTAAAGGGCCAAGGTTGCTGACCCCTACTTTAAGCGATGTAGTTTACTCACTGGAGGTTGAAAGGGAAATTACTATTCTAGTACTAAATAGCTGAGCATTAGGAAAAAATATATTAAAACTGGATTAACCTACTAATTCAGCTTCGTTGGCTAAACTTGCTATTGATTTGTCAATTCCCTGTTCAATGATTGATTTAACCCTAGTAGAAATTTCACATAACGCTTCTGTAAATATTATCAAGGTCTTGTCACATGCATAATAAATAAGGTTAGAAAGAGATGTAGACGTATGATATTCAGCAGTATGTTCCTAAATGTCCATTATGCAGTATTACATATTCTTGTATATACATTTGATATATTAACTAAGAATACGAACCCTTGTTAATGTAATAGATTTAACTTTAGGACTCCCTCTCATGGTAAATTTGTGCATAGCATGCAACAGCGCTATAAATTGACTTTATGAGGAAGGATGGGTGACATACCTTGTGCTCTTTTTTTTACGGGGGTTGCTTCATAAATGCAAAGCTTTATTATTTACCATAATTCATTTATTGGAATTTTTATATCGATAAAACCTGAGGAATGAAAGCGCTCCGTCATTATTTCATACACAGATATAAATCAAAACTTTTGTTGAGAACCATAGTACTGACAGGACAGCACTCATTTGCAATTACGTCTGCAGTTAGAGTGGAATTTATCGGTTCTAGTTTTTGGTTTCACATTTTTCTGCCCTAGGTCTTGATTTTGTATCTTATAGATTGCCGTTCTTTCTATTATTTTGCTGTCAGTGCAATCCAAAATTTCAGACTAAGGGAGAGAGGATGATTGAAAAGTCACTTGTACTCATACAGGGTTATTCAGAGAGAAGGGAAAACCAGGAGAATGACTGGAGAAGTGAAAATTCTAGGTCAAAATAGCCAAACCAGAAAAATTCTCCCATTTATCTCACTTTCCATATCGGCTATTTGCTCTAGATTGTTCTCTTCTTTCTCCTCTCCTGCTTTTCACCTCTCTTTGAATAACCCCCATAGTTTGAGTCATAAGTGTTACCCTATTTATATTGTTGTTACATCTGCCAGTTATATAAGTAGTACTTTTTAGTGTCTATGGAAGGCAGGGGCGGATCCGGGGGGCAACGTTGCAATTGCCCCCCCCCCCCAAGAAAATATTGTCGAGTGCTCCTGTTCCTGCGAGCGGCCGTCGTCATGAAACTCGGCCGCTCGCCTGGGATCCACAAGCCAATAATCTCGTGGGATCGAGATCGTGGAGTTCCAGGATCTTGCGAGACCGCGGCTTCTGCATGGTTCCCAGGCGAACGGCAGAGCTTCATGCCGACGGCCGCTCGCAGGAACAGAAGCACTCGGAGGGGCCTGGCCTGGCAGGACACCGCTTGGACCATGTGAGCTGGGGCAAATACATATATTTAGGTGAGCTGGGGACAATATATATATCCATGTGAGCTGGGGCAATATATACATCCGACAAGAGTATGTGTCTGTGGAGGCGCTTAATCAATGTTTTGGTTATCGGGGTTGCTGCCTACAAGGTGTTGCACAAAAATCTCAACTTACATGTGCAAATGGATTATATGGAAAAATTGGGGTCCTAGTGGCGCACTTAGTACTTCCCAAAATGGAAGATTCTTAATATATAGTTGGTATATATCAGCTACCATTGGGTGTTCAACAAAGAAAATGTTACAGTGAATCAATCTTTCACTGATAAAGGTACAGATAACAATCTTGTGCAATTCGCAATAAAGTGTCAATATATTACAACACCGTTATCAATGACCCTTTGTAACGTACATATGAGTCCGTCTCAAAATGCAGGGTGAGTAAAATCACGTGCAAGGATGCATGTAATGTGCAAAATCACAATAATATAGTGCAAAATGACAATAATAGTGCTATCTCCTACTATCAAACATGTGAATCAATCTCACAATGCAAAACGTAAGTGCAAGTTGCATATAAAGTGCATCTACTCGTGTTGTTCTTCAATTAATAAAGTGCAAACACAAAAAAAGTGTTGGTGTGAATCCTGAAGGGTCCACAATATCACAATGCAAACCGTAAGTGCAAATTGCATATAAAGTGCATATAATCGTATCTTTCTCTATTAGTAAAGTGCAAACACGAATAGTGTTGGTGTGAGTTCTAAAGAGTCCGTAATTGCGTCCAGTGGTGTTGCCAGTCTCTAAAAAGTCTATTGCCACAAAAGGTGCATGTGCAGAGAGTTACCCAGTGGGTAAATAGGCCAAAACCGAGGTTACTGGTCGCCGAATAATTTGTAGAATCAAATGTCCCAGCGTTGTACTTCCTTCCCTCAATTGGTAGATTCCATAACATAGGGAGGAGAGAAGAAGGATAATAGTGCAGACTGCTGGGATTGATTTAGGTGGCTATATATTATATATATATATTACACTCACAAATTTGAGAGCCTAATGGGTCCCGGCTCTGGATTAGAATGCCTCACACCAAATACAGGGTGACGTTCCCCCTTTTAACCGGGAGTCTTCTAGTCGTCCTCAAATAAAACACATATGGAGAGGGAACACTCCCATAGCATAACACAGTTTGTGTATCTCAAATGGTTACAGTTGTCATTCAACTCACCAATGGTGGAGCCTCGATTGCCTCAGGCTCAGCGTAAGGGCGAGTGGTGCTTCTCAGTCAGGTGAGCACCTAACCCCTTTCTCCTGTGGTGTCTTCTCGTTCCGGTCTCCAGTCCTGGACCGACCTCCAGATGGGGGAAGGGGTTAAAAGGGTTTGAAGGGAAGGTGAAGAGACTTACTACTTCTATCTATCACCTTCAAAGGGATAGGATGGCAAAAAACCTCATCAAGTATAGATTATAACAATCCAAATGGTTCAGAACAAGATGAGAACTAAGTAAAAAACAGACTGGTTTTATTCCATAAAATGGGGGGTGGGTGAAATATAATGACTGTGACGCGTTTCGGCACCCTCTGTGCCTTTCTCAAACAGTATAGTGCATATAGGGTAAGGGGAGATCTTATTTCATGTCCCACTTATATAGTAAAACACTGATTAGTCCACAAGTTCATAAATTCGGCTTTACTTCCGGGTTCGCGGTTGCTAAGGTCACGTGATGATCGTCACGTCATTCCTCTGCGACTCCGCCATCTTTGTTTGCGTTCCAGCGTGGATGCTTTGTGCTCCAGTACGGTTATCCTCTTTCTGGAACTTGATATAAAACAATCTGCGATTTAATACAACAAAATACAACTCCAATAGCTTTCCTATAACACTCTGGTGTATAGTTATATGATATCTGTATGTATTTATGGAGTTTGTATACACTTCAATCTTTATTATATTCCAGCGCATCCTATTAGATGGAACTGCTTGTATTCTGGTATATAATTCGTTTTCTTTGTGTGATGGATGTGGATTACTTATGGACAACTTTAATGTTGATTTTTAAAGAGGGAATAGTATCCATGGATAATTACAATCTTTACAAAAATGGAGGAAGGGGGGAGGGAAGGAAGGGTCACTATTAAACAGGTCCTAGCCTTTTATTCAATGACTTTAATATTAAAGGGGGGAAGAGGAGGGGGGGAGGAGAAGGAAAGGGATTTACAGCCCTGTGCATCTACCAATTTGAGTCTATGTATGTAGGGCATAAGGTTAAAATGGGAATGTTAATAATCTGGTATTGAATTCGGATCTCCATTAAAAACAGAATTTTATTTTATTTAAAATGACCGGGTGGGTTAAAATATGTATAGGATAATCTCCATATTATGAATGGGATGAATTTAATGTCTCAACCAATTAGGATAAAAAGCTTATTTATTATGAAAATGTAGGGAGGGAGTATAAAATGAGAAGGGGGGGGGGTGTGGGAGGAGAAGTTAGTTTAAAATGATGGGGTCGAAAGGTGGGGTCGTTATGAATAGCTTACATCTGTACTCAGTTCAAGAAATGACATAATTCGAAATCTGCATTCAGACCCTGGGGTTGTAATGATCCCATCTTAAAAATCATGTTCATTTCTTCTTTTCCAATTATCTGGTCGAAATTCCCACCTCTCCATGGAGGCTCCACTTTTTTGACCCCTATGAAACTCAGGCCTACTGGGTCCTGAGCATGTTTAATATTAAAGTGTAAAGAGACGCTATGCTTGTCGTAACCCTTTCTTATGTTCCGGATATGCTCCTGTATACGAAGATTAAGGGGTCTAGTTGTCCTGCCGACATATTTCAAACCACATGGGCATGTTAACAAATAAATCACGTTTTTCGTAAAGCATGTGATGGTTTCTCTTATTTTAATTGTCCCAGACATGCCTTCTACTTGGGTCACAATTCTTTTCTGTCCTCTGGTGTTGCGACAGTTCAGGCAATTGCCACACTGATGAAATCCTTTTTGTATACCAAAGGGGTTGGTCTTCTTAGTTTTCCTACGGGTGTGTCCATGCGCCAGTTTCATCTTTAAATTGCTGACACCTCTACATATTATTCTAGGATTTTCCGGGAGTATATCCTTCAATAGTGGATCTTTTCGTAAAAAGAAAAAGAAAAAGTAAAAATACTTAAAATAACAAAATAAAATTCTGTTTTTAATGGAGATCCGAATTCAATACCAGATTATTAACATTCCCATTTTAACCTTATGCCCTACATACATAGACTCAAATTGGTAGATGCACAGGGCTGTAAATCCCTTTCCTTCTCCTCCCCCCCCCTCCCCTTCCCCCCTTTAATATTAAAGTCATTGAATAAAAGGCTAGGACCTGTTTAATAGTGACCCTTCCTTCCCTCCCCCCTTCCTCCATTTTTGTAAAGATTGTAATTATCCATGGATACTATTCCCTCTTTAAAAATCAACATTAAAGTTGTCCATAAGTAATCCACATCCATCACACAAAGAAAACTAATTATATACCAGAATACAAGCAGTTCCATCTAATAGGATGCGCTGGAATATAATAAAGATCGAAGTGTATACAAACTCCATAAATACATACAGATATCATATAACTATACACCAGAGTGTTATAGGAAAGCTATTGGAGTTGTATTTTGTTGTATTAAATCGCAGATTGTTTTATATCAAGTTCCAGAAAGAGGATAACCGTACTGGAGCACAAAGCATCCACGCTGGAACGCAAACAAAGATGGCGGAGTCGCAGAGGAATGACGTGACGATCATTACGTGACCTTAGCAACCGCGAACCCGGAAGTAAAGCCGAATTTATGAACTTGTGGACTAATCAGTGTTTTACTATATAAGTGGGACATGAAATAAGATCTCCCCTTACCCTATATGCACTATACTGTTTGAGAAAGGCACAGAGGGTGCCGAAACGCGTCACAGTCATTATTTTTCACCCACCCCCCCCCATTTTATGGAATAAAACCAGTCTGTTTTTTACTTAGTTCTCATCTTGTTCTGAACCATTTGGATTGTTATAATCTATACTTGATGAGGTTTTTTGCCATCCTATCCCTTTGAAGGTGATAGATAGAAGTAGTAAGTCTCTTCACCTTCCCTTCAAACCCTTTTTACCCCTTCCCCCATCTGGAGGTCGGTCCAGGACTTGAGACCGGAACGAGAAGACACCACAGGAGAAAGGGGTTAGGTGCTCACCTGACTGAGAAGCACCACTCGCCCTTACGCTGAGCCTGAGACAATCGAGGCTCCACCATTGGTGAGTTGAATGACAACTGTAACCATTTGAGATACACAAACTGTGTTATGCTATGGGAGTGTTCCCTCTCCATATGTGTTTTATTTGAGGACGACTAGAAGACTCCCGGTTAAAAGGGGGAACGTCACCCTGTATTTGGCGTGAAGCATTCTAATCCAGAGCCGGGACCCATTAGGCTCTCAAATTTGTGAGTGTAATATATATATATATATAGCCACCTAAATCAATCCCAGCAGTCTGCACTATTATCCTTCTTCTCTCCTCCCTATGTTATGGAATCTACCAATTGAGGGAAGGAAGTACAACGCTGGGACATTTGATTCTACAAATTATTCGGCGACCAGTAACCTCGGTTTTGGCCTATTTACCCACTGGGTAACTCTCTGCACATGCACCTTTTGTGGCAATAGACTTTTTAGAGACTGGCAACACCACTGGACGCAATTACGGACTCTTTAGAACTCACACCAACACTATTTGTGTTTGCACTTTACTAATAGAGAAAGATACGATTATATGCACTTTATATGCAATTTGCACTTACGGTTTGCATTGTGATATTGTGGACCCTTCAGGATTCACACCAACACTTTTTTTGTGTTTGCACTTTATTAATGGAAGAACAACACGAGTAGATGCACTTTATTTTTTATTTTTTTTAAATTCTTTATTTAAGGAATAAAAATACAAAGGAAGATCATGAAATCAAACGAATATATGGCCGCATATGGCCAGCAAAACCAAAGATGAAAAGTCTGGTATCATAGTCCTGCGAAAATGGGAAAACTCGGGCGATAAACAATGCGGTGGAGGTTAACCTCGTTATAAAGGATAGTCCATACAAGGAGCAAGTAAACCGTGTCAAAACCGTATATCAAAATATCAAAAACAACAAAAACAATCCGGGGAATTCGTCGGAAAAGCAATTAAAACAGAAGGCTTATGTAGGGGCAGGATAATTCTCAGCCCGGTTGTATCTCCGGTGAGTCCAGGGAAATACCGACCGTAGCAAGGTCAGACCAAGCTAAGTCAGGGTCTGTAATCGTATGCGGCACGTTACCGTGTGTTACCACCAGTGTACCTGCCGGACCCCACCGGTAGCGAATTCCTTTCCTGCGTAGGGTAGATGTCACATCTTTAAAACGGCGGCAGGCCATCAAGGTCTGGAACGGGGGGTCGTGGTAGAGGGCCAAGGTGGAGCCCTCAAAGTGCACTGGATCTCGAGCACCCGGGGTAGTCATAATTTTCGCCTTGAGAGCCACATCACAAAAAGCCACCACAACATCCCTCGGTGCCCCCGTAAGGGACGACGCAGGTCTCCGGACCCGGAACACTGAGCCAACGATATCCGGCGTATCTAATGGGAGCCCAACGACCTGGAGGGCCAAGCGAGTAACGTAGGGCAAGAGCTGCTCAGCCGAAACCGAATCAGGGATGCCTCTAACTCGTATATTACGGCGTCTGTGTCGAGATTCTAACTTGTAGATGCACTTTATATGCAACTTGCACTTACGTTTTGCATTGTGAGATTGATTTACATGTTTGATATTAGGAGATAGCACTATTATTGTCATTTTGCACTATATTATTGTGATTTTGCACATTACATGCATCCTTGTACGTGATTTTACTCACCCTTTATTTTGAGACGGACTCATATGTACGTTACAAAGGGTCATTGATAACGGTGTTGTAATATATTGACACTTTATTGCGAATTGCACAAGATTGTTATCTGTACCTTTATCAGTGAAAGATTGATTCACTGTAACATTTTCTTTGTTGAACACCCAATGGTAGCTGATATATACCAACTATATATTAAGAATCTTCCATTTTGGGAAGTACTAAGTGCGCCACTAGGACCCCAATTTTTTCAATATATACATCCATGTGAGCTGGGGCAATATAAATTTCCATGTGAGCTGGGGCAATATATATATCCATGTGAGCTGGGGCAACATATATATCCATCTGAGCTGGGGCAGTATAAATAAAATGTGCGCTGGGGCAATATATATATATCCATGTGTGAGCTAGGGGCAATATATTACATGTGAGCTGGGAGGTGGGTACCCTAGGCCCCTGATATGGAAAGGGTTCACAGGGCTGCGCAGATGGGGTGCCACGTGTGTCCTGCAAGCATGGAAAGGGTGCACTGGGCAGCCCAAACCTGGGTTACCCTACACTGCATAGCTTCAAGGGGTATGTGCTGAGAGGGGGGTACCCTGGGCCCCTCATTTGGAAAGGGTTCGCAGAGCTCACGAGCCACATGAGAACAGACCCTGTGCAATGTTCTGGGGAGAGTGAGTGTAACAAGCACAGCTTGCGATTAGGCGCGTCTCTGCCAGTCACTGCGAAACCAACACCAGCTCAGTCAAAACTGGTAGAGTACTCCCCCCGAAACCTATGTCTGTATCCGCCCCTGATGGCAGGGTTGGCAACCTTGGCCCTCCAGTTTTTTGGAACTACATTTTAGGGATGTGCATGACTTATTTTTTCATTTAGTTTTAAGTAAATTAACATAAATTTTAACGTCTTTGAAAAGCTGGTGGTAACTGCAAATCTGAACATTCTGGCCGAAACAAAATACACCAGCAGGGAAAAAAAATACAGCAAAGTATTGTTACACATTCTACACATACCCAAACAATAACTGGTTGTGAGTGTTTTTTTTTATTGCTGCAGCATATATACTCAGATTGATTTTGTCAGGCGCAAAAACTGAACGGGAGACAATTTTGGTTCTTAATTCTGATTGGCTGAATCGCGTGAAAAAACAGTCTGCCCACCTATTTCTGCGTGCAGCGTTAATCTGCGTTAATTTTTGCGCGTCTTTTTTACGCGCGATATTTTCGGACGGATGAAAAAATGCGCTCCGATCGTAATACCAGCGTTAATTTACGCGCGTTAACGTTTAACGCTGCGCACAAAAAAAATGCGCTGCATGTACGAATTTGCGCGGAGAATGTAATAGAGCCCTAAATAAGTAAAGGAACTTTCATTCTATTGGCAGTAATCTACTTCCCATTCTTAAATAAGCAATAAAAGAATGAAATAACTCATAAAAAAAATGAAAAATCAACTGATCCGGATCACCCGAATTTATCCGAATCGAACTGAAATTTCGGATCGATCCGAAATTTTCAGGTGGTCGATATTTCGTTTTCGGAAATGCTTCCGAAATATGAAAATGGTGAATTTCGTACAAATTTAAATTAGGAACTAAACGAATTGTACAGCTCTACTACATTTACCTTGAGTCTCCAGCCAACCTAGTGAGTAGTTTAGTATCTTAGGAGACGGAAAGATCTGGAGGGACATGATTGCTGATCCCTGGTCTACTGGATAGTAATCTCAATGTATTTCCTGTGACTTTTTCTTATATCTTTTTTGTCTATTGAGGGGTAAATCCAGGTGAATTAATAGTTCCCAAAGACACCTGGGGTTTCAGTTCAAAGAGTGATATGATACTCTAACAAAAAAAGTAATGTGACATACACTGAACAAATTAAGGGCACGATTTCCTAGTGAGCACTAATGTTAGCGTTCAGATGTGTAAGTGTTATTTCTAGGATAAGTGTGTTTAACGCATGCCCCCCCCATGTTACCTTCATGACACTAAAAGTTGCTTATCGCATCAGTTTTTGCGCTAGCTTCCACAAACTTACAGAGTACTTTACGCAACCTATACTTAATATAGGAAGCGCAATCTTTAATTAGAGTTTCGATAAGTAAGGTATTTCAAAGTCCTAGTGCTAATTAACATTGGGACGCACGTGACTATGGACAACTATGGACCCAAAAAACAGTTTATTCTTGTTTTCTTTTTCTCTGAGACTATATAATATTGCATTCTGCTTTTGGAAACACTGCGGTCATTTGTGTGCAAAATTTTATATGAAGGAGCTGGATGCGCTGTTAGACAATCCATAGTGGAGAGTGTGTCAGCTGAAATGAAAACGACAGAAAAAAAATCAATAAATAAAACTACTTTTTGCTGGAAAAGAATACAAGGTTTCAAAAAAAAAATTAAAAAATACTTTTCTACATTGAAACCTATGGGCCTGTTTTTAAACCTGTCAAACTAATAAAACTGAAAAACAGGGAATTTTTTAGCAAACAACTTCGCTGCGGTTTCTCTGCCGTCGCTGATCGGCGATCTGTGGCGAACTGCTCCGTATTTCACCAGCACTAGTTAGTGAATAGACAATCTGCCCCCAAAATTGCACCGTACAGGGAAATTCAATGTTTGATACACTTTGGGTGGCTAGTTCAGTGTGGGAATTTTAATTGTTGTGCGATATTTCCAAACTTTTTGGTCTGATTGCTAGTCTGCAGCAGACTTCAAAATTCAGAGGAAGTCACAAGTCGGACGCAACGGACGATGGTACATTCACAATAGTGTTGTTGGATTGGTCTGACAACTTGGACGACTTTCTTTGATGTCGTTGTCGCACAAATACGTATCCAGTGGACGCCCAACCTAATGTTGCTGAGCTCACCAGTGCTTTCTTCTTTCCTCAGAATGTACCAAACTGTTGATTTGGCCACTCCTAATGTTGCTGCTATCTCTCTGATGGATTTGTTTTCTTTTTGAAGCCTTACAATGGCCTGTTTCACTTGCATGAACAGCTCCTTTGAATGCATGATGTAGGTTCACCGCAATAGATTCCAAATGCAAATACCACACATACAGGGCTATTCAGAAAGAGGTGAAAACCTTGAGAATGACTGGAGAATTGAAAATTCGAGGTCAAAATATTCAAACCAGAAAAATTCTCCCATGTATCTCACTTTCCAAATCTGCTATTTGGTCTAGATTGTTCATTCTCCTGCCAATTCTCAAGGTTTTCACCTCTCTCTGAATAGCCCTGTTAGAATCAACTCTAGACCTTTTATTTGCTGAACTGATGAAGAAATAATGGAGTAGCCCACACCTGGCCAGGGATCCTTTGGATTCCCCTATCTCCCGATAGAAGGTCATGTTTAATATCAATGGAAAGGCCTGATCATGGCCTTTCCAAAGATACCAAACATGACTAGGTTTGATGTAAAACAAAATTTTAAAAAATAAATAAATAATCATTTTAAAAAGGTTTTTTTTCTTTTAAATATTGCCTAGGGGGTTTAATAAAATAGGACTTAAGCTGGCATTTAAACAGGACAAGCATAAACCGGTCAAAATTAGCTCAGCGCACAGAGGTGAAATGGCTCAGCAGTGAAGGGGTTAAAAAGCAAAAACATGTAAAAATTGGGTATTTTTAATCTCAGGACAAAATTTTGAAAGTATTTAGCCGGGGTCTTTTTTGATGGTTGTTTTGTTTTTTAGGCAGCGACATTTCGGTGCTCTCTGAATAACCCCCACAGTTTCTCCCATCTCACACTTTCACATAACTATCACCACTTACACATAAATCAGCGCAAACACACAAGCATAGGGCAGTGACTGTGGCAGGTATATTGGAAAATGTGGCTATTGATTGTCATTCACCTATATATTTTTTATATCATTTTGTTAACATTTTCTTTATGTATCAAATTTTTTTTGACAAACTTTAATTTTTAAACAAAGGTTTCAATAATTACTACCCTTTAAGAAATAGAAAGTATGTGATATGAAAAAGACCAGTTGAGTTGTTTACCTCGTAGTAATAGCATCCAAAGGTCAAACAATAAACTTGAGCTGAAAAATGTAGGGCTAGTACCGACAAAACTCATTATTAAACAACAGTTTTCATTATGTTCATCGCTCCTATTAATCCTGGGCAGCACAGTAAAGGTAGAAGTCTGTTACATACCTTACGACACACAAGAAACATTTCTCTTATGCGTTCAAAATCTAAATTTACCTACAAGAAAAAGCAGGAAGTTATTGTCTATCAAAATGGACATTAAAGTAACAAGCCCCACTGCCACAGCATGGCAAATCTCTTGTGTGGAATGAGATACATAGTGAAAAACAACACATGATGAAAGTGTATTTGTGGAAAAGAAAAAGAAAAAAAAAAATCACAAAATAAAGTGCCTGCTAGGGATTTACAGCCTCAAAATTGGAAAGTGTGTGTTTAATTGTGTTATATTCTTTTTTGTTTCTATTTATTTGTATATTTTTACCAAGTGCCATTTGAAAGTGCTATTTCTTTTTTATTTTTGTGTATTTAGAGACAAAAAGTTAATGTGAAGAATATTTCAACAAATGAGCCAGCTGGCCTATTTAGCCCAAGCTGGATACCTTACCATTTTTATTAACCCCTTCGCTGCTGAGCCATTTCATGTTTTTAAAAAAAACCCATTTTTCCTTTTTTTATTATTATTGTTGTTATTTTGTTTCTTACTTTAAACATGGTCATGTTTGGTATCATTATTGCTCCCCCCAAAAAAAACACGCAGCGTGTATGAGCGTATCACAGTGCGCCACAGCAATAAAATTCAAACACTCATACACACCGTACATTAGAATTTTATTGCTGTGGAGCTCTGTGATACAGTAATGTGAGGTGTGTATAACTGAGTCCAGCGTCACATACCCAGCAGTGCCAAGCGTCACATACCCAGCAATGCCCCCATCACATACCCAGCAGAGCCCAGCTTCACATGCCCAGCAGAGCAAAGCGTCACATACCCAGCAGTGCCCAGCATGACACATCCAGCAGTGCTCAGCTTCACATGCCCAGCAGTGCCCAGCGTCACATACCCAGCATCACATACCCAGCAGTGCCCAGCGTCACATGCCCAGCAGAGCCCAGCGTTACATACCCAGCAGTGCCCAGCGTCACATGCCCAGCAGAGCCCAGCGTCACATACCCAGCATTGCCCAGCATCACATACCCAGCAGTGCCCACACATGGGTATATTGCCCCAGCTCACACATGGATATATTTCCCCCCAGGCCAGCTTATGGATATATTTGCCCCCAGGCTCACTCGTGGATATATTTGCCCCCAGGCCAGCTCATGGATATATTTTCCCCCAGGCCAGCTCATGGATATATTTGCCCCCAGGCCAGTTTCTGGATATATTTGCCCCCAGGCCAGTTTATGGATATATTTGCCCCCAAGTCAGCTCATGGATTTGCCCCCAGGCCAGCTTATAGATATATTTGCCCCAGGCCAGTTTATGGATATATTTGCCCCCAGGCCAGCTCTCGTATATATTTGCCCCCAGGCCAGCTCTTGGATATATTTGCCCCCAGGCCAGCTCTCGGATATATTTGCCCCCAGGCTTACCTCTGCCGGCCCCTGCAACGGGTAGATCCTCATCTTGCGGCCGCCGCGTTACTTCGTTCAACGAGCGGCAGCCTCGTGAGTATCTGCCGCTTGCCTGGGATCCACCTTCCAGCCTGCCGTGGTCTCGCAAGATCACGTGATCTCGATCGCGGCAGGCTGGAGGATGGATCTTAGGCGAGCGGCAGATACTCATGCGGCTGCTGCTCGTTGAAGGAACGAGCACGGCGGCCGCACGATCTGCCGCGGCACGCATGAAAAAATAGTGCAGAGAGTTGCAGCGGCACCGGGGGCTGAAATTTGACGCCCCCAAATTTCTGCCGCCTGGCACCGCTGCTCCGCTCTGCACCATTGTCGGGCCGGCCCTGGATATCGGGGTTCAAACAAACCCCTATCTCCACCCCCATCTTTCCTTAGGAGTCAATAAGGACGTTCCCCACACGTCCTCAGCAGTGAAAGGGTTAATCACACTTTCTTCAGACCTCATTTTAAGCTGTACTAGGAAAGGGACACCATTTAGATTTTAGAACCTTTCACTCTACAGTATTTCCATAAAGGATAAAAGAATGCATGAAACATTAAAAATGAGCAAATGAAAAGACCACCTAGTTCTGTTCGATGCATGGCGGTACCTAAATCCTGAGGGCAGAGACTACTCATTCTATTTCCATCCCCACGACTCCTTCCCCCCACATAGACATGTTCCTCCTGTCCTCCAGCTTGCACCACTCCATCATGGACGCAGCTGTAGGCATAATACACATTTCGGACCATGCGGCCGTCACAGTGGACTTACAGCTTAGAACAGCCCTCCCACGCTCCCGAAATTGGCGCTTCCCTAGTGCTCTCCTTCACTCAGAAGGATTCCGGACACATATTGAACTTGGAACAACTACCTAGATGATAACTTGGAACACTTAGATGATGTTAATTTATTCTGGGAGGCGGCCAAACCAGTTATGAGGGGCTGCATAATGGAATATGTGTCCCGTAAACATAAAGAAGTCAACCAGCGACTGTTGGCTGCACACTCCTCACTAGTAACCTCTTATAGATCTCATGTCGCCCGTCCTACTCCTGCCTCTGCAGAACAGTATAAGGCTGACAAACGTTGCTATACAGCGTTGGTGGAGGAACAGGCCCAATTCTCTTGGCTCTACCAGAAGAATCGCTTCTTCCGTTGGGGTAACAAACAGGGGAATCTCCTGAAATTACAACTCCCGTCGACCTCTCCTATAACTAGGATTAAGACACCCGGTGGAGACTTTTCAACTGATCCAACAGATATCAATACGCATTTTCGTGACTATTTTGAAGCTTTCTATAAAGCAGAACATGAGGATTGGAAAGTTCAGGCTAAATTTTTCTTGCCAGCTGGGATGCCGCAGCTTGATCCTGAGGTTAGAGATAAACTGAATTCCCCAATTAGCCCACAAGAAATTTCCGATGCCATATCCCGCCTCTGCCCTCTAAAGACTCCCGGCCCAGATAGCTTCTCAGCCGAATACTATAAATTGTTGGGTGGCTACCTAGTTTCCCATCTTTCCACTTTATTCAATAATATTTTGCAGGGTAAGGCCCCTCCACCATCCTTTAATGCGTCTCGAATGATAGTAATTCCTAAACCTAATAGGGAATTTCCCTCTTAAATGTTGATTTGAAACTCCTCTCGGCCATAATGGCTCGTCGTGTACAGGCCCTGCTGACTCAATTTATTTCCCCGGCCCAGACAGACTTTTGACAGGTCGACACTCTACTCAAAACGTTAGGAAGGCCCTGGCCGCACTCTGGTCGTCAATTGGCCGCCCACACTCATCGGATTTGCTCCTCAGTTGCGATGCTGATAAGGTCTTCGACCGTATTTCATGGTCATATTTACGACGGTTCCTGAAATATCACTCATTTGGTGTCCCTATGCTTAACCCATTTAATGCTTTATACGACAATCCTTCCGCCACTGTAACAACTAACGGCATTAACTCTGTCCCCTTCGTGCTGGAACGAGACACGCGCCAGGGTTGCCCACTCTCCCCTCTCCTGTTTAATTTAGCCCTAGAGCCACTCCTACTAGGGATGTGCACGGCTGAAAAATTTGTTTAGTTAATTTCATTTCATTACGTTTTTAAATCATTTCGTTTTTGGAATTTCGTAACTAAAATTCGTTTCGTATTTCATTTAATTTCGGATCGATTTGAAATTTCGAATCGATTTGAAATTTCGAATCGATTTGAAATTTCGAATCGATTTGAAATTTCATATATCAATTCGATAGTTGATATCAATTCAAAATTTTGGATCACTAGAGAAAACCCCAATTAATTAAATTTTGCTGTTAAAAGAAAAGATAGGGTTAAATTTTAAGCTGTGTCACAGATTTAGTATTGGAGTCAAATTAAACAGTGAAACAAAATTAATTTGTTTCATAAAGTCCTTTGCTTACTATTACTTGTATTGTAAGTTAAGATCAATTCGATAGTTGATATCAATTTGATAGTTCATTTCAAATTCGATAGTTGATATCAATTTGATAGTTCATTTCAAATTTGATAGTTGATATCGATTTGATAGTTCATTTCAAATTCGATAGTTGATATCAATTTGATAGTTCATTTCAAATTCGATAGTTGATATCAATTCGATAGTTCATTTCAAATTCGATAGTTGATATCAATTCGATAGTTCATTTCAAATTCGATAGTTGATATCAATTTGATAGTTCATTTCAAATTCGATAGTTGATATCGATTTGATAGTTCATTTCAAATTCGATAGTTGATATCAATTTGATAGTTCATTTCATATTCGATAGTTGATATCAATTTGATAGTTCATTTCAAATTCGATAGTTGATATTGGCTATTCAAATTTTTCTTTTATGATGATGAGGACACAGTGTAAAACGAAATAAATTCGTTATATACCATTTTGTTTCGTTTCAAATTCGTATCGTATTGATTCATTCATTATTAGGAAGTACTTCCGAATACGAATTATCAAATTTCGTTCCAAATTCTGAATTTTTCTGAAACGAATGCACATCTGTAACTCCTACGAATTTTCCTAACATGCCCAGACTTTAGCGGGATTGAGGTGGGTTCTCAAGAGGTCTGAGTGGTTGCTTTCGCAGATGAGTTGCTACTGTTTCTGTCCTGCCCTGACAGGGCAATCCCGACCTTAGTGACGTACTTAGAAGACTTTCACTTAGCCTCAGGGTTCAAGATTAATTATGACCTTTGGGTCCCGACAGCGAGGAATTACTCAGGCAACAGTGTCCCTTTCTTTGGTGCCAGTCAGGGGTTTAAATACTTAGGTATTCTATTGCCGTCTGATGCCTCCAGGCTATATGAGGTTAACGTCCCGCCCCTCCTAGCCCAACTTAAAGATTTGCTAACCTTCAGGGCAAAACTCCCGCTGTCTTAACTGGGGAGATGCGGCCTCATAAAAATGGTTTGCTTTGTTTGCTATATCCGATCCAAATGCTACCAATTCTTCTCAAGTGTAAGGATGTTGCACTTGTTCACTCATTGTTCACTAGATTTATATGGGGTGGAGGGAGGGCGCGCATCGCGTTAGGTAAACTTCAACTCCCCTATGGTATGGGAGGGTTGAACTTGACTGATATTTATTCTTATAATATTGCAGCCCTATATCGAATAGTGGCAGATTGGATTTCTCACTCATCCAGATACACTGACTGTGCCTTGGATCGAGCCATGTCTTTTCCACTGTCCCTGCTAGCTTTTCTTCACTCACCCATTTCCATGATTCCTTTGGCCCAGAGATCTAACCTCCTGCTCTTTGCCGGCCGAGAGGTGTGTTATAGGGCTCGCAAAATGATGGGCCTGTCCTGGAAGGCTTCGGTTTTTCAACCGTTGCTTCGTAACCCCACCTTCCAGAATGGCTCAGTGGCCCCAGCATTTCGGCTTTTGGCAGATAAAGGCTTTACCCAAATAGGTCACTTGTTATTACGGCCCACACATTTCATTATTCCCTATACAGATCTCTGTATATTAACGGTCCCTGTCCCCCTCCATCCGGTTTACACAGCCCTCATCTCCCACATGTGTCGCCTTTCCTCACCATCTTCACAATCTGGAGTGGAGATACCCTCGCCGGGTTGAGCCTCAACCCTGAAGTTGACATTGTTAAATAAAATAATAATAAAAAAATCAATATTCCTATTCATATTTACCAAGAATGCATCTCAGAAGCCTTCTGTTATTTCTCTCTCATATAATCAAGAAAGACGCAAGCAGCGTTATGCTATAGCGGAGATAACTGAAGAAAACAATCACAAGGATTTGATGCTTCAAGTATATCTGGTGTATCTTTGTTCAGCCAGGTCTTTTATTAAAACTCAGACAAATTTATAACCAATGAGATTGTTCCAACAACAGACATAGTTCATCTCTGCCCCGCAACAAGAATGTGATGTAACAGCCAATCATGAAACAGATCATGTCAGCATTAAAATAGGATGGATACATTTTGCCACGTTTGAAATGGGTAAACTTGAAAAAGATCTGGTTTACATTTTAACTTTTGGAATATCATACAAAAAGGGGAAGGGAGAATTTATCTAAACAAGTGGCCTTTCCGTAGCTTAAAAGGAAGCATTTCAAACTAAAGTGGCGTATTAACTAAGGTATGTATTTGAATCACCATATTTATATATTCATGCAGGAAATTAAAAGATAATTATTTATTTTCAGACATAACCCCTTTTCTACAAATCTACCTACCTACTCCTCTGTTAGTGTGGAAAGAAAGAAAAGAAAATCCTGCGAGACCTTCACATACCCTGTCCCTGTCATCACCTTTGGTCCTTTCCCCTGCTTCACCCCACCTGCTTCCCCTACCCTGCAATGCCTTCTGTGGCAGACTAGATCTATATTTCTATCTATATAAGGGTCTGCCTGTATATATGTGTTTATCTCCTCCATATAGAGTTATATTCATATTTGTGTCTGACCATTTGGTAAGTTTATCCCTGGGTTCGCAGCTGTAATGTACTCAAAATGTTTAGCTTTCTCCCTTGGGGGGAGGATGTAACACGTAGCTGTAAAAAGGGAATTTCTTTTGTACACTGCCATAGCAAATCACACCTTAGCAGACAAATCGGCACCAAGAGAGCTGAACACGATCTTCAAAGAAAGGAAGCACATCCTTGATCTCTAAGGGGGGTCTGGAGGGAAGAGGGACGCCTTTAGGCAATTAAAGATTAATTGACAAGCTTACTGAGCATGAGCGAGAATTGCACCCTGGGAAATGAAGTCCAGGACACTATGGGTGGGGGCTGGAAAGATCAGGAAGTTTATAAATTCAGAACACTGGCCATGTGCTTTTGCTGATCACTTGGGATTCCTTCTAAAGAGGACTGATTTGTCCATGCTCTACCTCCAGATCCCAGGAGGCACCGATGCCAGTTACTGATTATTCCGTTGTAAGTAAGGCTCTGTGATTAACACCTTTTTCTTTATATTTTGCTGTGTATTGTATAAGTAATTGATTTATTCTAGTTATGATTTTTTTATGCAACCAAGCACTGTGATTCTTCTATCATAAATAAACAGAAAAATATTTAAGTTTTGACTCTGGCTGATCAAATCCACGCTAACTAAGAGATTGGGAGAATTGCTATTTGCCTTAAGCTCGGTTATATATAAGAAATTGCGTGTTGCTGTCGTCAGGAAACGGCAGGGAATTGTGGGATTCGTAGTCACTGTCATAGTCTAGGATAGTGCGGCTGCTAAGCCCTGCGTCTCCTGTTGCGATGCGCATAGTGTCCGTGAGGACTGGTGGCAGCGTTACTAATAGAATAAGAAAGTGAGTTCCAGGAGTGTGAGAGACGTAGTTATTATGCGCTTCAGGAGAAGGCTTGTGCTGCGTTGCCATCCTGGGATCAGTATATCGCGCTCTACATGCCTGTTGTGAGAGGTAGTGTGGCCGGGATGGGTAGAGAAGTGCGCGTAATTGTCTGGGTCTAGGATAGACAGATAGTGCGCGGCTTAACCCGGCGTCTTTGCGCAGCAGCGCGCGTAGTGGGTCGTGACAACTGGAGGCAAGCGGTGGGATATCAGGTTAGTATTTGGATCTGTGAAGCAACATAGATCCAGATACTAAAGAAATTGGTTTTTCCAATTTCCGGAGCAGAACTCAGTGCATTTATTAGAATTTACACAATACACAGCAGTTCCCTTCCCCTTCTTTGTTTTTCTTTTCTATCTTTTATTTGGCTGGAGTGAGAATGTCGCAGCAATCATCGAAAAAGACTTTGGAGCAATTATGTCGAGACAAAAATATTTTGACGAAGGATAAAAGAAAGATGAACTTTTGCAAGCCCTCGAGGATTATGAGGCGAGGCAAGCAGTCCAGGACGCAGCAGAGCAGGGTACCATGCTTGACCCAGCCGAAGGAAGCGCAAATCCAGTGGAAAGAACAGTGTCAAGTGCTTCGCCCAAGGGTGATACTGCCCTGGATGTTTACTTGCAGACTGTTTTAAAACATGTGGACTCTGCGGACTCGCAGACGCGGCTTCAGCTCATCCTGAAGTACCAAGAGCGAGAGAAGCGCAGAGCCGAGCAGGACCAAGAGCAAGAGGAGCGCAGAGCTGAACGCGAAGCTGCGGAGCGCAGAGCTGAGCAAGAGGCGGCAGCGCGCCAAGCGGACCGAGAAACTGCGGAGCGCAGAGCCGCGCAAGAGACAGCAGCGCGCCAAGCGGACCGAGAAGCGGCGGAGCGCCAAGCCGAGCGGGCACATCAGCTCGCTCTGGCACAGGCAAGCAGAACGCAATTATCTCCTGCCCCTGCGGGTGCTGCAGAGCTCTCTACGCCCAGACCTCGTGCAGAGAACTTTCCCACCCTTGACAAAGATGGGGACCTGGATGTGTTCCTGCAAAGTTTTGAAAAGACTTGTCGACAGTACCAGCTGCCGAAAGAGCAATGGGCCCGGTACCTCACTCCTGGACTAAAAGGTCCAGCGCTTGAAGCCTTTGCAGAATTACCGGCTGAGAGCGACCAGGACTATGAGGCGATTAGAGCCGCGTTGCAGAGACGTTATAACCTCACGCCAGAGGTATATCGTAAAAAGTTCAGGTCCTTGCAGAAGCGGGCCGCGGAGAGCTACTCTGCAGTCGTGAGCCACCTGACCACCCTATTTTGACAATGGGTCAGGGGGCTGAAGATTGATACCTTGGAATCCCTGGAAGACCTGCTAATCAAAGAGCAGTTCGTGCAGCTGTGCCCACCTGAGATCCAGGAATGGCTTCTGGATCGCAAACCCGAGACGGCCCTGGAAGCTGGTGAGCTGGCTGATTTCCATGCGGCCAACAGAGCGTCTGTGGACCAGAGCAGAGGTTCCCCCCAAGGATCATCAGGATGGAAGTCCAACTCAGCACGACCCCCCGACATCACGGCGGCAGCGCCCCCCTCTGTGCCAGTCTCTGCTAGGGAGGGGGGAGCGAATCCTTCTTCGCCTGGAAGAAGTGTGCGCCGTTGCTGTTTTATTTGCGACAATACCAATCATCTCCTGGCAGCGTGCCCGCAGAGGAAGAAGCCTGCATCCACAGCTGGGGGAGGATACCCCTCAACATCACCCTCTGTCCTGTTTGTGACCAGATCGGAGGGCAGTGCCAACGTGAACCAGCAAGCAGTCATTGTCGGGACTCAGGTATCTGTGGGTTTACGAGATACGGCGGCTGAAGTAACTTTGGTGCGTCCAGGGTTAGTCAGCCCTGCAGACTTTATTCCTGGCAGGACTCTAGCAGTAAAGGGTTTTGGTGGGGTACGTCCTGCGGTGCCAATGGCCCGGGTTTATTTGGACTGGGGAGCGGGGAGAGGTCTGAGGGAGGTGGGAGTGTCTGAAAATATTCCTACAGATGTGTTGCTGGGCACGGATTTGGTTAAATTGGTGTCACAGTATGTGCTGGAAAGGGATGCTGGGGATTTACCCAGGCCCACTAGTGGCTCTACAGTGGGGAGGGCTGTGTGTGGGGATGCACAACAGGATTCCTGGACGGGAGGGCAGGGGATGGCAGTGAGTCAGTCTGCGCCTGCACCAGGTGTGCCGGAGGTGTTGTGTGGTAGCATGAGGGGGCAGTGTGACTGGGAAGAAAGGCAGGGGGTGAGTGAATGCCCGCCTGCACCCGAGTCAGCTGGTTCCCTGGACCCCATGCGTGGGGAGGCCGCAGTGCCCATGGTGGAAGTGGGTACCCGCTGGCGGTCGGCGGGGAGTAGGGCACAAGGCCCGTCTCTGCCGTGTGATGGTGTGGATCAGAATGCCTGGGAAGGGTGGCAGGATACTGTGGTGTGCCTGCCTAGACCAGACCCAGGTTTGTCTGTGATGCCATATGGTTGGGAGCAAGGGCAAGGGATGACTGCGGGTCTGCTTGCGCCTAAACCAACCAGGACTCTAGTGCCCCGTGAGAATGGTGTGGATCAGAATGCCTGGGAGGGGTGGCAGGATACTGTGGTGTGCCTGCCTAGACCAGACTCAGGTGTGTCTGTGACGCCACGCGGTTGGGAGGGAGAACAAAGGACCAAGGCAGGTTCCTTTAGGGCTGAACCAACTGGGTCTGTGGTGGAGGGAAGGTGTGTGCATCGGAAGGCCTGGGATGAGCAGGATCCTGCGGTGTGCCAGCCTGTGTTGCGGTTGTCTGAGACTGTGCGTGGCGCAGAGGGCATACTGGGTGGTCTGGAGGAGAGGCCTAGGGTGGCAGAGTGTTATCCAGGGCCTGAACCATCGAGGTTGGTGGTGCCAGGTGAAAGGAGTGGAGGGCAGAAGATCCTGGATGGGCAGGATACTGTGGTATGCCTGTCTGTGTCACATGTGTCTGAGGCTGCGGGTGGCACCGAGCGCATGCTGTGTGGTCAGGAGGAAGGGCCTGGGGTGGACGAGTGTTGCCCTGGGGGAAAGCCAACCAGATTCCCAGTACCACAGGAATCTGGTACTGAGCAACCTCTCTGTAGAGGAGGGTGGCATACGGCTGTATGCTCATCGGTTACGAAACAAGGAGTGCTTGATGAACTGTGTGATAAAGTGGGGAAACTGTGTGCAATGGGGGGCGAGGTGAGCGTGGAGAATCTTGTGCCCCATCTGTATGGTTCCCCAAATTCTGAATGTGCGGGGACAGTGAGAGACGGGGAGGCAGCGGGTCCTCGTGTGGCTCCTGTGACCTCCCAGCCATCTGTCCAGAGCCAGGTACGATGTCTGACTCCGTTGGCAGATGCAGGGGGGACGTTTACTGGGGAGCGGGGCGCTTCACCCTGTTTCTCCATACCCCCTGCTGTAAGAATGGCTCCAGAACAGGCTACGGGTTACGAGGATTCTGCTGCCTGTAAGACTGAGGTGCGAGCTGAGAGTGAGCCACACGTGCTGCACCCGGAGGGGCTGCAGAAGCACAGGGGCTTCCCCGAGTCTGTGCCATGTTGTGAGTGCAGTATGAGTGACCCCCTCCCCCTGGTTTGGGAGAGGTGGGGAAGAATGGTGGAGTCGCCAAAGGCCTACATGGGGCAATGTGTGATGCGGTTGCGAGAGGGAATGCATGCTTTAGTAGGCAAAGTGCACGGACACCTGTGCGTCCCCCACTCCGTCATAGTGCCGGCGACTGGTGCAGGTGCCAGATGCCCGTTGGCAAACCCGTGTTAAGACGCACGTGGGAGGCATGTTAGTTAGCCTCCCTTTCTGCGTCTTCCTTTGTATGGGAGATGTGGCAGACTAGATCTATATTTCTATCTATATAAGGGTCTGCCTGTATATATGTGTTTATCTCCTCCATATAGAGTTATATTCATATTTGTGTCTGACCATTTGGTAAGTTTATCCCTGGGTTTGCAGCTGTAATGTACTCAAAATGTTTAGCTTTCTCCCTTGGGGGGAGGATGTAACACGTAGCTGTAAAAAGGGAATTTCTTTTGTACACTGCCATAGCAAATCACACCTTAGCAGACAAATCGGCACCAAGAGAGCTGAACACGATCTTCAAAGAAAGGAAGCACATCCTTGATCTCTAAGGGGGGTCTGGAGGGAAGAGGGACGCCTTTAGGCAATTAAAGATTAATTGACAAGCTTACTGAGCATGAGCGAGAATTGCACCCTGGGAAATGAAGTCCAGGACACTATGGGTGGGGGCTGGAAAGATCAGGAAGTTTATAAATTCGGAACACTGGCCATGTGCTTTTGCTGATCACTTGGGATTCCTTCTAAAGAGGACTGATTTGTCCATGCTCTACCTCCAGATCCCAGGAGGCACCGATGCAAGTTACTGATTATTCCGTCGTAAGTAAGGCTCTGTGATTAACACCTTTTTCTTTATATTTTGCTGTGTATTGTATAAGTAATTGATTTATTCTAGTTATGATTTTTTTATGCAACCAAGCACTGTGATTCTTCTATCATAAATAAACAGAAAAATATTTAAGTTTTGACTCTGGCTGATCAAATCCACGCTAACTAAGAGATTGGGAGAATTGCTATTTGCCTTAAGCTCGGTTATATATAAGAAATTGCGTGTTGCGGTCGTCAGGAAACGGCAGGGAATTGTGGGATTCGTAGTCACTGTCATAGTCTAGGATAGTGCGGCTGCTAAGCCCTGCGTCTCCTGTTGCGACGCGCATAGTGTCCGTGAGGACTGGTGGCAGCGTTACTAATAGAATAAGAAAGTGAGTTCCAGGAGTGTGAGAGACGTAGTTATTATGCGCTTCAGGAGAAGGCTTGTGCTGCGTTGCCATCCTGGGATCAGTATATCGCGCTCTACGTGCCTGTTGTGAGAGGTAGCGTGGCCGGGACGGGTAGAGAAGTGCGCGTAATTGTCTGGGTCTAGGATAGACAGATAGTGCGCGGCTTAACCCGGCGTCTTTGCGCAGCAGCGCGCGTAGTGGGTCGTGACACCTTCCTATCTGATGACTTGGGCATATACATGGGGACTGGACTGCTGGGACAGTGAAGCCTCTGCTTGACTCCCCATCCAGCTGAGATTTGATTTTATCCTCAGTACCTTATTGTACATATTTCATTTAAATGTGAATTGAATGAACGGATTGTCTGTTGCATGGACGATGGATTGCTTCCACTTCTTTTGCTCCTTAGATCATCCAATACTTGCATAAACAGGAGCAGTAGACATTTTGAATTGTATAATTTGGAGTTTGCAACTGACAGTGTTTATGGTTTATTGGGATTTGAAAAGTTTTCTGAACGGTGGGGTATTGGAGGGCTTGGGTGGCATATTGCTGATGGGTTTGTTTGGTGTTTATGGGTGTGTTTTTTTCTTATGTGGCTTTCACGCGTGTGCGTGTGAAAATTTGGGGTGGGAACAGCTAGGGTGGGTTATTTTTGGGGTTTCCTCCCCTCCTTCTTTCTTATTTCTTTCTCTAATTTCTCCTCTCCCACCATACCTCTTTCTCCTCTCTCCCTCTTCTGTTCCCCTCCTTTTCCCGACTTTCCTGTTTCTCATCTCTGCCTAGTGGCCGGTGCTTCCCGGCATGTTGGCAGGTGAGTGCCCCCTCTTTGCCCAGTGGGACCTCTACCGTATGTCATATAACACTAAGGGCCTTAATACACCAGAAAAAGATTGACACTCCTGCGAGAGATCCACACCCGTGGAGTCTCCATGGCCTTTTTGACAGGAAACTCACTGTGACATCCTCGGTCCCTGGGGCTCCCCGGCGCCCAGAAACGCCGTCCTCTCTGTTCGCAGGCCGGACGTCGAGTGATATGCTGGCCAGGAGCGATCACGTGACTGGCCGGGAGGCGAGTCGCGACTTGATGACACGGAGCCAACAGGCTTAAAACTCAGTTTGTCTCAGTTACTCATTGCCCTGTCGTTGAGTTACTTCCCCAGTGCTTAATGTGCTCTGTACTCTTACTGACCCAGTTTATGAGAACCGTTATTTTTGCTGACTCCGCTTGTATGAGAACCACTCCTGTTACTTACTTGGATTGTATGAGAACCGCTCTTGTTGCTGACCCGGCTTGTATGATAACCATTCCGGTTACTGACTTGGCTTGTATGAGAACCATTCCTGTTAATAACTCGCCTTGTATGATAACTGCTCTTGTTACTGACTCACTCTGTAGGAGACCCGCTCCTGTTACTGACTCACTCTGTATGAGAACCGCTCCTGTTACTGACTCACCCTGTATGAGAAACGCTCCTGTTACTGAGTCGGTGTATATGAGGATCACGCTGTATACTGTATTAATCCTTGCTTGTTGTGTCAATATCGAGTCCCTGAAGTTAGCAGATCCTCATAGGGCAAGAATCACCGACCATTCAAGGATCGGAAGGATAGACAGGGCTCTGTATACAGGGACCGATATCTGGTTGTCAAGGGGAATCTGTAACACTCACTTTAGGGAGAGATTCAGGATATCTCTGAAAAATGGTCTGGGAAATATATATTTTGGATAGGATGGGTTTGAGTTCTCAAAATGACAATGCCACTTTAGATTTTAAAAACGGTTCCTATATCCAGGCATCAGGTGGGTTTTTTCCAGGAACTCCGGACAGCTTTAATCCGCTTTGTTTGGACTCGCTCTTCTCCCAGAGTTTGCTAATCAATGCTTATTTGACCCAAATCAGTTGGTGACCCCAGCCAATATTATGTAGCATCACACCTTCTACACATGACTGACTAGATGTGTGGTGATCCATTGAAGCTCTGGTTGGATGCCACATCTGCCCTTTTGCCGGTACACTGTGGGCTCCCAGATCGCTTCGTCAACCCCTTTCTAGGACCTTCTCTCTGGTTCTGGTATAGGCACCGCCATACTTTGCTTCTAATCGCCTCCAACCCAGACCTACCTAATGGGATCTTACCTGCTCTCTGCAGACATTTCACAGACAAGGTGCAAGTACATCATTTCATTGCTCCTCCTGACTTCCCACTCCTACAACATTTAGAGTGAGTTGGCTCACTACCCTTTCCAGAGCAGGAGGCCATAACCTCAATAGAGAGTTCACTCGCTTTGAAAAAAAACGTTCTCAATATATCTGCCTCTAGCTCATGGCATTTCTGCTTTGTATAAAACACTTTCACGGTGCCTGCATCCCCACTGACATTTCAGGGCAGACGGGATCGAGAACTGGGCAGGCCGATCTCTGACCCTGAATAAGACAAGATTTGTCTTGTGGTCCACTCCACCTCCTGTGTTACTAAACTCAAATAAATTTACTATAAAATATGTGAAGGAGCGACTGTACTCTGAGTTTACTCTGCCCACAGGCTCTCTTCCATGTAACACAGTCTCCACTGTCGCTGGAGAATCTTCCCTAACAGCCCACCCAAACTTTAACCGCAGTTGAAAGAAGGATACAGACCGTTGAAATTCAAAAAGCAGACTGACTAGTTTATTCACACAGACACACAGCTACACACTCCCTTTCATGAATACAACCAAACAGATAACATCACAGATCAAATAACTGCACAGGACCTTCAAATAATGGGACCTCCTGGAAGGAGAAGGGGGAGGGGGAAAGCAGGTAAAAAACAAAGGAATATCTTCTATTATAGAGAATTACACTATACAGGGAGGATAGTAATACAGAGGGAATGTACGCGGTATACACAACAGGAGACTCTACAATAACTACAAAAGTGAATACACAGACATCAGAAATCTTTAGTTAGCTGGCGGATGTTTAAAACAGTGAAAAGCCAAATATTTTTAAAAGGTCCACCAGTTCCCTAATAGTCTCTTAAACGGTGGAGGGGCTTCCATCACAACCATCTTTCAGGGACCACATAGTACAAAAATGGGTTTGTCGTCACAAACTTCTTAATTTATGATATCAAGTCCCCACTACAGTGTCAAAGTGCACGGCACCAGAGCCTCAAGAAGGGGAAATCCGGTGTGGTCAAGGTGGACTGGACACATGATCCTATGATTTTTCTCCTATTACACATCCCAGTCTCAATCAAACTTTTAAAAAAAAATCAGTAGAGTCAACTGCTGCTAGTTGCCACTTGCCAAATCCCTTATTCCTCTTCACTGGAAGTGCCCGATGATCCCCACAAAATGGGAGTGGATCTCCAGGGTGGAAGATATTCACCACCAGGAAAAGATTATAGCTTCTTTGGATAACAAACTGCAAACTCACGTTGAAACTGTCAGGCGGACACACGTACCCGTAGGTAGCTACAGTCAGCCCTAAGGCGAAACAGGAGGATGGAACCCTAAATGCGATACCAGTCCTTATAGTCGGCTGGGTTACGCAGTAGCTAGAAGTGAACCTATAAGGCAGGGACGTAGGCAAGGAGGATAGAAACCAGTCCTTAGGGTGGCTGGTATAGAAACAGGACAGTACAGAGTACCAGAGAGTGTACGTCAAGCTTGTACACGTAGGTCAAATGATATGCTTAGGTAGATACACAGGTAACCAGAAAAACCCCGAACTCTAATCACAATACCAGTCCTTGAGGTGGCTGGGGTAAGTGATAGCGAGTAGTAAATCAGCTCAGTACATAGGGAAAAACCAAATGCAACGTCAAATACATAAGCCGGGTCAGAGGGATACGGAGATACTCAGAGTCGGTCGCCAAAAGCCAGGTCATGCACAGTAAGTCAAATAGGAATCTCAGAATACAGCACCAAAGGGTATAGCAAGCTAAAACCACGAAAGGGCGCAGAGAAAAGCAAAAAGCAGGTTTAAATCATGCGCCCTGCCTCCCGATTGGCCAACAGGATCACATGACGCAGGAGGCACCACGGTGGAGGCGTGATGACGTCATGCCGCTGGGAAACCTCAAACCCGGAAGCGGCGACGACACGTGCGCATAGGACGCCAGGAGGGACCGAGTGGAGGACGTAACCCTCGGGAGCGCCAGGGACGGACCAGCCGCCGGGTCCTAACAGAAACGTGGTTCTTCTCGGACAGATACCTGCCCACTCATGTGTGCTGGATGCGAGTCTTGGGCCGGGTAGCCGGACAGGTGGCGGGGGCGGGGGGTCGCGCAGTGAGACTACTGACTGTTCAATTTATACTTTGACTTTTCTTTGTCCTTCCTTCCTCCCATAGTCCATAACACCTCCCCCCTTTTTTATCACTGTCTTTCTCTTTCCTTCAGTACTACTGCTCTCCCTGTTCTCTCTCTACCTTGTATTTCTCTGTTGAAGTTACCTTCACCGCTTCTTCCCTGCACCGCTCTTCCAAAGGGAGGCTTCTTGATTGACTCTTACAAGGTGAAGAGATGGAGCTGTTATAGTAAAATTGACACTACATTCTTTTACATTTATGATCTTTAATGATTGTTATGCCTCAAGTCTCTGGGCTCTATCAAATTCATCGTGCAAAATCGCACGCGCAGCGCTATTTTTTTTAGCGCGCAGCGTTAAACATTAACGCGTGAAAAATAACGGTGGTATTACAATCCGTGTGCATTTTTTCATCCGTCGAAAAATACCGCGCGTAAAAAAAATACCGCGCAAAAACACGCGCGCATTAACGTTGTGCGCACTGCTTTTTAACGCGATTCAGCCAATCAGAATTAAGAACCACAATTGTCTCCCGTTCAGTTTTTGCACCTGTCAAAATCAATATATATATATATATATATAATATATATATATACTGTATATACAGTGGCAAGAAAAAGTATGTGAACCCTTTGGGATTACGTGGAGTTTTGCATGAATTGATCATAAAATGTGCTCTGATCTTCATCTAAGTCACAACAATTTGAAAAACACAGTCTGCTTAAAATAATACAACGCAAACATTAGATGTTTTCATGTGTTTATTGAACATAACATGTAAACATTCACAGTGCAGGGTGGAAAAAGTGTGTGAACCCCTAGCCTAATGACTTCTCCAAGAGCTAATTGGAGCCAGGAGTGAGCCAACCTTGAGTCCAATCAGTGTGATATTATTGGATGTGTTGCTGAAAGCTGTCCTGCCCTTTAAAAACACACACCAGTTTTAGGTTTACTGGTTTCAAGAAGCACTGCCTGATGTGAACCATGCCTTGCAGAAAAGAGCTCTCAGAAGACCTACGATCAAGAATCGTTGACCTGCATGAAGCTGGAAAGGGTTACAAAAGTATCTCCAAAAGCCTTGATGTTCTTGTGTCCACGGTAAGACAGACTGTCTACAAATGGAGAAAGTTCAGCACTTTTGCTACTCTCCCTAGGCGTGGTCGTCCTGTAAAGATGACTGCAAGAGCACAGCGCAGAATGCTTAATGAGGTAAAGAAGAATCCTAGAGTGTCAGCTAAAGATTTACAGAAATCTCTGGCACATGCTAACATTTTTGTTGACACATCTACAATAAGGAAAACATTAAACAAGAATGGAGTACATGGGAGGACACCACGGAGGAAGCCATTGCTGTCCAAAAAGAATATTGCAGCACGTTTGAAGTTTGCAAAAGAGCACCTGGATGTTCCACAGCACTACTGGCAAAATATTCTGTGAACAGATGAAACCAAAATTGAGTTGTTTGGAAAAAACACACAACACTATGTGTGGAGAAAAAAAGGCACAGCATACCAACATCAAAACCTCATCACCACTGTAAAACATGGCGGAGGGAGCATCATGATTTGGGGCTGCTTTGCTGCCTCAGGGCCTGGACGGATTGTTGTCATTGATGGAAAAATGAATTCCAGAGTTTATCAAGACATTTTGCAGGAAAACGTAAGACCATCTGTCCGCCAACTGAAGCTCCGCAGAGGATGGGTGATGCAACAGGACAATGACCCAAAGCATACAAGTAATTCAACAAAAGAATGGCTTCAACAAAACAAAATACGCCTTCTGGAGTGGCCCAGTCAGAGTCCTGACCTCAACCCGATTGAAATGCTGTGGCATGACCTTAAGAGAGAGATTCACACCAGACATCCCAAGAATATTGCTACACTGAAACAGTTTTGTGAAGAGGAGTGGTCCAAAATTACTCCAGATCGCTGTGCAAGTCTGATCTGCAACTACAGGAAACGTTTGGTTGAGGTTATTGCTGCCAAAGGAGGGTCAACCAGTTATTAAGTCCAAAGGTTCACATACTTTTTCCACCCTGCACTGTGAATGTTTACATGTTCTGTTCAATAAAAACATGAAAACATATAATGTTTGTGTTGTATTATTTTAAGCAGACTGTGTTTTTCAAATTGTTGTGACTTAGATGAGGATCAGAGCACATTTTATGACCAATTCATGCAAAACTCCACGTAATCCCAAGGGGTTCACATACTTTTTCTTGCCACTGTATAGAGTATATATGCTGCAGCAATAATAAAACCACGCACAACTTATCAATTTTATTGTTTGGGTATGCATAAAATGTGTAACTATACGTTGCTGTATTTTTTTTTTTCGGACTGGTGTATTTGGTTTCGGCCAGGACGTTCAGATTTGCCGTTACCACCAGCTTTTAAAAGACGTTAAAATAATGCACGCAAACGTTGTCCGTTAAAATTTGCGCATAGATTGTAATACTATCCACGTACCAGCGCACAAACGCATTTGCGCTCACAATGTTAAGTATAGGACACGCAATGTACATTACGCTCGCAAAGGGTTCGCGCAGGTTCACCCACGGTAGACGTTAGCGCGCATTTTTTGCGTGGACATTGTAATACGATGTTCTGCGCGAAGGGTTTTCCCCCCTCACATTAATGCGTTTTTGCGCATGCGTTAACGTTTGCGCAAAGTAGTTAACAGAGCCCTCTGTGTTTTAAACGTGAAACGGAATTACACTTGTATCTCCTTTATTTAAAAAAAATCTTTTAATTTTCTTCTCTTTCCTTGTCTCTCTCTCTCGTTTCTTTCACCTTTTATATTTCTGTATCCCTATATTTATGTACCTTTATGTTTCTGAATTATATGTAAAATAATAAAAAATTCCAAAGAGGAAAATAAGCAAATGAACATTATTTTAACCTTTTAATCAATCTTAAGTTACAGAAAAAAAATTTCATGATGATTTGGACATAGTTAAAAAGAAAAAAAGGGAAGGACAAGGAAATAATTCCAAAAATGTATAAACAGGTTCTGTTGTAGCAAGCAGTGAGTGGTACAATGGCACAAATGCATTTTTGCAAACGTATTCAGACAATATATAGCATAATACAGAACATACAAGTATTACTAGAGTATTGAGAAGTAACAGAATGATTCTGGAGTCAATAGTGTAATCTTATTCATCCCATAAATACCATTGGTCGTGTTTCAGAGAGAGAAGTCCAAAAAATCGTTCTGCAATTTTGTTGTAGGAATGGAATAGGGAGAGACTCGATTTTGATGTTATTGTTCATGGGCAGGGAGGTCGTTTTCCAGTGTCTTAGTATAAGGGAGCTGAAGAAATGTGGTATAGCAAGTTTTACCTAAATTTACAGCCAGTTAGATGGGGTCATCCCTAGAAGGAATCTGTTGGGAGAGAAAGATAGATTGATTCTTAACTCTGGGATGGTTCAAATTGTTTTGAGACCATAAAAGCCTGAAACCTTTGGCAAGCCATCAAATATGTAGCACCGTAGTAGTATCTTCACCACATCTCCAGCATTGTGAAGAGCTGGACGAACTAAAATAAGCCTTAATGGGTGGGACCAGTTACCACCTATAAAAACCTTTGTTTCTAGTTCTGTAAGGGCTGCACAACATGTAGATAAAAGCACTTGTCCATTGTGTGTTGGTATATATGGACTACGACTGCTAGTATAGAAACTCAATGATACAGCTGTAGTTTACGGATTATCAAGCTAAGGTTTATTACAGAAGTTTTGTAGATATCCTAGGCCTTTTTAGATGTAATATAAATGAGTTGACTGCAATGTTCAAATATGTGATGTAGGGTGTTGCAATGGCAAAGTAAAAAAATTTTTGAAAATATTTGAGTAATTGTCAAGTAATGTAGTGTTTTTTTCCAACGTTTATTCTGCTGAAATGGGACAGGTGGGGGTTGTGTTGGACTAGTGGAAGAATAATGGCATAATTTTGAAAAGCAAAAGATCATAATTCAGTGTAAAAAGAGATGGCCTATTGTATTATAAATTCAGTTGTAGTTATCAGGAAATTTAAAGTTCCAATTGTAATTTTTAGTGTTTCTAGTTCTATGATTGCTAAGTTTATGCTAAGGGCCTAGGTTTTTGGAGGTTAATCTTGCAATTGGTTATCAAGCTCTGTATGAGTCAGTAGGTCATGTGTTTCAGTTAAGGGTAGTGGTGAAGCTAAAGGGTTAAAGCGGGGTAGAGCTGACTCCCCTGCTGTATGTTACCCCCTATGGATTATTGTTAATTTCAATGCCAAAAATATGACTAAAGCTAAATGTCATTTTAGTCATAGAACTAAGACTAAAACTAAATTAAAATTAGTTTTTTCCTAACATTTTCCTCTAGTTTTTATTTTAAAAATGCCAATAGATTTGTCATAGTTTTAGTCATCATAACATATAAAGATCTATTCACAAAGCACTGAAATTGCACGCTAATGTACAATAACTTGTTTGCTGGGTTATCACACACAATTCCGATGTCCATTTAGGTCTACATTGGAACAAAACAGGTCTTTTTTTCCTCTTGAAATGATAGTACCACTCAGACATTGTCATGACAAATTGATGGTTTTATTGAACCATAGCAAAATGATGAAAATGTTACCAAATACTGTTTGATGTTAAGGACTAAACTCTACACTACTGTACAGCACCAACTATCAAAACCCCAAAACATTTTCCCATTCAAAATGTAAGGAAACATTTCAGCTCCCTAATATTTTAAATTGTATCCATGATTCACATCACCTAATTTATGTATCCCCTTTCACTTTCACAGAGCAGTTTCTATCTCATCACCCCACTGCATGTTTTATCTTTACATCCTTTCAAATGTATGTTCTATCATTGCAATGTTGCTCCAGCCTAATGCCATATCTTCTTATGGTTTTAAGACCATAAAGACGAATTACCAGAGGCTGCATAATCTGACTTTCTGTCAATTGCAGCATTAGTTTCATTGATTAATTGTCCATATGCCTGGTGTCTCTTATAGGGATGTTTCACCTGTATCTTTTGCCGTTTTCTGAATTTGAAGGTTCATGATAGTCTGCATAAGGCTCTGTAGTTGTTGCAGATGATGCTGTGACATCAGTCCAGCCTGGGAATCTAGTTTGCGCTGCTGCTCCTTATACTTCCTGCAGGCATTTTGGTATGTGATGAAAAGATTCCTGCACCCACAAAAAATAAAATAAGGGTCTTAAACCATTACAAAGCTCTTAGCAACTATTTCCAAAAAAAGTATCAGAACAATGACAATTAACCACATAACCATCAGCATGGAGGCCTCCGACTCTAGTAGCAGATTGCCTCATGTGGATTTCAGCCCAGTTTAATGAACATTGTGCATTACTAAAGTAACTCTGGGGGGAATTTTTACATATTGCACAGAATTATTGATATTATTTGGTAAAATTAGTTATTGGCTAGAACAAATAAATGGTTTTAGTTGAAAGTAAATGGTTATGCAGCACTGCATTGCCGGCTGGGTGGAGTAGAGATAACATCACTGCTCTGCATGGAGAGAGCCTGCGGAGTCATGGGTTCAATCCCAGCGAGCAACCTCTCCAGTAAGTGTCCTTGGGCAAGACACCTAACGGTACATACTCACCACCCAGGACATACTTGAAAAAGAGAGAAATCTCAATGTATCCTTCCTGGTAAAATCCTTTCTCAAAAAAAAGGGATATGCTATAGCTGTGGATCTCAACCCTGACCTCAAGTACCCCTAACTGGCTAGATTTTAAGGATTACCTTGGGGAAATGCAGATTGAATCCTGCAATCACTGAACAGCAAATGATATCATCTGTGCTTCAGAAATCTGGGAAGCCTGCCTGTTAGGGGTACCTGACGACAGGGTTGGGTACCCCTGCTCTAGTGGTCCCTTTAATATTATAACATCCATGTTTGGAATTTACAGTAAGACAGTGAAACATGGAAAAAGCAACCGTGCACATGTATTTACACTCGGTTTTTGGGGCGTTTTAACAACCCAATATTTTTACTAAACAGGAACAGTTTTTGAACTTTGGCCAATATTTTGAAATAAATATTGGCCACAAGCAGCTGATATTTTCTTTTTTCTGAAAAAGGCCCAACAGAAGTAAGTCAATCCCTCTATTTGATATTCGCACAAAAATACCATCATTATCTACAGTATCTGGTATTCTTCGCCTTACCTGTGTGCTTTGAAGAAGTCCATGATAACTTGTGCAGCTTGAGCTTTTTCAAGATGAACATTAGAGGACAATTGCTCCAGGTCTGAAGTAAGGTTCTCAATGTGTATCCTCATATCATTGCACCTGTAAACATGGTAAACATTCGTTCATATGGAGCATTCGTCACTATAATGGCACAATCGAGCAAAAACGCTGTGAGACCTGAGCAAGCCCCACGGTAGAGCAGACCACTAGTGCAGCTGCTGATCCTCAGGACCCTCACAAACCTCTTTTTTCTCACCTGTAAACATGGCATAGTTCATTGGGAGGTTTTTTGTAAGAAATACGTGGCATCCATTAAGATAGCATGAAATGAAACCCACAAACGTCTTGCCATTATAAGTTTAGTATTCCAGCTCTGCAAAATATGCCGCTGCCATACATGTACCACAGTGAATAATAGGATACGTTTGGTAGACTGATACAAAGTAAATAGAATACGGCTGCAGGATACATTGCCTAAACATTAAGCTAAAACGGAGGAGAATCTGTTGGTTAGGGTTTACCATAGCCCTAAAAAGTAACCATAAAAGTAAAAAAGAGTCTGTTATCCACCAGACTCACTTCAGAAATCTGTCTTGACTATAACATTATGTTGCTCCGGAAAAAATAACATGGTGGGTGACAAAACTATATATTTTTTTTACAGCAGTCAGCATCCATATTTACAAACTGTTTGGAATGCCTTGCAAGTATTGGTGGACTGTCGATGTTCACAAGGGGAAAACCCAGTAACATCCCTGGAACACCCTGGTTCAGTTCTCTGCAAGTCTAATTAAGACTTACAAGAATATTTTCATTGGTTATTTGAGCCAATAAAGAAATTAATAAAAATGTATGCCTTTAACTGTTGGAATAATTTTTGGTAGAAGTCATCCCATAAGCAACGAGTATGTGATAAATTTAAATTGCATGGATTAGAATGCAATTGGATTATTAAGACTGCTATTGCTGTGTATTTTTCAGGGTGGCACCCGGCAAAAGCCGGGCTGGGACCCATATATGGAGTTAAAAGCCCAAAGGGTAGAAGACACTACTCTTGAATGAAGACAAATAGTATAGAAGCAGGCAGGAGGTGAAGACATCACTAGGCTGGGCAGTAACCTTCTGCACATAAGCAACTAAATAACAGAAATCCCTAATCTGACAGGCCAGTCCTTGAAGTGGCCAGATCTATACTAAGAAAAGCCATTAGTAACATGAGGCAATGCAGGGTTATTCAATAACAATAACCAGGATAGGTTCACAGTATTTATACAGCACAACAGAGGTTCATAGAGCCAAACTGGAATCCAAAGATAATAGCTAGGGTTGGTACATGGAATCAGTATAATCTATAACAAGACAGGGACAATCAACTAAAGCCAGAATCCATATACAATAGCCAAGGTCAGTACAATCTATAACCAGACAGGGACAATAGAATAAAGGCAGAATCCAAATACAATTGCCAGGGTCAATACCCCCATCTAAACCATAGAGCTACCAACACGGAACTTCATTTCCATTCCAATTCCTTTGGTTTAAGTGAATTTATTCCATCTCCGTCCTTGGAATCCTGATTGGGATCCAGTGATTCTTCTTGGAAAAGGTTATTGGGAAGCCAACAATATCCCTACAGCGAATACACCTAGAACCAGGAGGGTTCTATTATATGTGAGTGCTACTACCCTATCTATATAGAGAAGCAAGGGGGGGTGTTTGTGAGGGTCCTGAGAACGAGCAACAGCACAATGGCCTGCTCTACGGTGGGTGCCCGCTCAGGTCTCACAAACAAGGTTTTAGCTTGCTTGTGCCATTACAGGGATGAATTTTCCATATGCAAATCAGCCTGCTCTCACCCAGAAAGGGTGGCCAGTGCTGACTGCCAAGGACGTCATCCCTGCACGAGAGGTGCAGCAACCCCCGACGATCGTTTCGGCCTTCTTGGGCCTCGTCAGGAGGGTATAGCTGACACCCCTCTAGGCACATCAAGCAAGGGGTCCACGTCTGGATGACCCTTTACAATTATAGTGAGAAGCAAGGGGGGGTGTTTGTGAGGGTCCTGAGAACGAGCAACAGCACAATGGCCTGCTCTACGGTGGGTGCCCGCTCAGGTCTCACAAACAAGGTTTTAGCTTGCTTGTGCCATTACAGGGATGAATTTTCCATTTGCAAATCAGCCTGCTCTCACCCAGAAAGGGTGGCCAGTGCTGACTGCCAAGGACTGCCAAGGAAATTATGGTAACTGATCATTTATCATATTAATGACCACCTTCAAATAAGGACTTGCTTACAGCCATTGCAACCTCATGGCACTTTATATATTGATCGGGAAAAACACTTTATCATGGCAATAGGACACTCATGTTACTAACAGGGTTATTCAAAGAGATTCGAAAAGTCATTGCACGTTCGGTGACTTTTCGTTCTCTTCAATTCGGTTTGTTTTGCCAATCCCATTTCGGCAACCCTGCGGTGTATTCAGCAAACACCACAGGGCCCCCGAATTGCAGGGAAAAGCTGTCGCAAACCTGACGAAAACTAACCGCAAAACCCAGCGAATGCATGCTGAAAACCCTCAAAAACATCTGGATTAACCTGCCGAAAACCACAGAAAAACCCGAACAGGAGCCGATCCCAGCCTTCGACACAGCAGAAGAGGCAGTGAATAAATTAGGAAAACAGTTTGCATGAATGATTGAAAAGTGAAACACTGTTTGCAAAGAAACTACTGAGCGAAAATGTTTGAAATTTACATATGAGGTCCAGGGAATGATAATAAAGAGGGCTGTTACAGAAAAAATAAGTAAACTTAAAAAAAAAAAAATCGGACTTTTAAAAAAATAAAATAAGAAAAATGCTTAAAATATCCTAAAAAATCTATAACTATAGAGACTCTTTACTGCAGAATTTTATAATGAACGGTTTATTAGATATTGAATTAAAACGGGAATATTTTTAACATTGAAGCCTATGGGATTCTCCTGAATAAACTTGCCGAATTAAACCACCGAATGGCAGGGCATTTCGGGAACCTTTCACTGCTGGTTTTTGTTCTCTGAATAGCCGAAGCAGTGCTTTTTCATGGGGATTTCACTGCCCTCGAACAGGCACGAACAGGCACCGTATGTTCAGGCAATTTGCCAGGATTTGGCGAATTGCCTGCTCTCTGGATAGCCGAATGGCCAAGAAAGGTAACCGAACGCTGATTTTCAGCGTTCGGTTACCTTTCTCAAGCAATTCGCATCTCTTTGAATAACCCTGAAAGACTTTTTCAAACACAATCTTACATTGATTACCTTACAGGCCCTTCTTATATTGGCTGAAACGCTGACGTCGTATGCTCTTACATTTCTACTTGATATATATTTGTATGTTCTCCTCTCCAATAAAAAGCACACAAGAGAGACAAAAAATATAAATAATAGGTTTATATATTGTCTAGCAATGCTACCATTTCTCTGCTTTGGACAGCCATCGGGTCACAATGTGAATAGAAACAAGTGCTAAATTTTAGTGTTTTTCCAGATTATTTTTTTTAATCCAATTACTAGCAACTGTATTATTCAAAAGTACATAATTTAAAAAGGTGAGAAAATGTTGATCATAAACTTTATATACCGTGTTAATGAGTCCAGTAGTTGTTGCAAATCAAGAGATTGGTCACTGTGCTCTCCACGACTTGATGCATTCTTGAGATAAACCATACGTTTCTGTTATCAAACAAATGGAATAAAATTATTTTCTAGAAACTATTTGTAGTGTTCAAATCTGTAGTTACTCTCTCATGCAGTTTCTGTCTAGCCAGGCGTGACAATATTTAAAGCGAACCTGTAGTGGGCAGGTTTTCTCACCCTTAGATCTCTCATCAGAAGATTAATGTATCATTGATAGTAAATATCCGTGTGACATCTCCCCCGTTGTTATAATATCCAGACTGCTACTTACTGGGTGTAACGTTGGGGGCTTCCAGCCCTACCTGTGTGCTTGAGGACAGCAAGTCTGATGCTGCTCGCTGACCACTGCCCGGTTTAAATGGAGACAGGCAGGGAGGTGATTGCATGAGGCGCGGCTTGAGTGGGGGGCGTGGTCTGGTGAAGGTCTTTAAAAACCCTCAGTTAGTTTCAGAAGTTGCCAGATCGTGGTTATCCATACCTGAGCTCCTTGTACCTGACTGCTATATTGATTTACCTGTTATTGACCTCTGCTTGTGTTCTGACCATTCTGCCTTCTGTTGCCCTAGACTATTTTCTTGTACTACGCTACTGCTCTGATACCGACCCGGCTATTCCATTTGACCATTCTGAACTCTGTATTCCTGATTCTGGCTCGGCTGACTCCTCTCCGTATTGTTAACCCTTTTCTGTCTAGCTAGTTTACCTGGCCAATTCTAAGGACCAGACAGATAGGGATCATTCACAGCTACACTGTTGGTAGCTTCTGGGTTTTGTGGAGTGTTGGGGGTTAAGTACTGCGTGGTGGGATCCGGGAACCGTGACATTACGATCTGGCCAATATGGATCCCGCAGATTTAACACAGCACTTGGCTACCTTTGTATCCAGACAGGATGAGCAGGATCATAGGATGGATCAGTTTGCCATTGCCTTACAAACTATCTTGAATCGTACTGCACACCTGGAACCGGTTGGGGTTGCACCCCCGCCTGCTATACCTGAGCCCCCTGTCGTTCAGACATCCCAGGTACACATGACCGCTCCTATGAGGTTTGACGGTACTCCTCTGAGTGCCGGGGATTTTTGGTCCATGTGGATATTCATTTTAAATTAAATCCACAAATGTTTTTCTCTGACATTGCCAAAGTGGGGTTTATTATTAACCATATGTCTGGCAGAGCGTTGACATGGGCGACTCCTTTATGGGAGGCAGAAAGACCTATTGTACGGGATTATAAAGAATTCATAGCCGAGTTACAACGTACATTTAATCCTACCAGAAAGGCCACGATAGCCGGCAAATCCTTGTTCCGCATACGTAAAGGGAACAGGACTGTGTCTGATTATGCCATAGAATTTAAAACCTTAATTTCTGATGTGAACTGGACAAATGAGACACTGGTTCTGGCGTTTATGGAGGGGTTATCAGAGTCGTTGATGCATGAATTAGCTCCACGTAAACTACCTGAGGTATTGTGTGAACTCATTGATTACTGTATAGATCTGGATAATCAGATAAGGGATAGAAGGACTCCAAGAGAGAGACCCAAGAGACCGTTACCTAAGTTGGCCCCTGTCTTTCAAGCACCACCCAGAGAGTTATCTCCTCCCTCAGAGCCTATGCAACTATGCTTCCCTTCACATCAAAGCTCTTAGAAAAACTAGTCTTCAACCGCCTCTCCCTCTTCCTGTCCTCCAATTCCCTACTTGACCCCCTGCAATCTGGCTTCCGTCCGCTACACTCAACTGAAACTGCCCTCACCAAAGTCACCAACGACCTCCTAACTGCTAAAAAACACGGCCACTATTCTATTCTCATCCTGCTTGACTCTCGGCTGCTTTTGACACTGTTGACCACCCCCTCTTCTACAGACCCTCAACTCTCTGGGTCTCGGTGACACTGCACTTGCTTGGGTTGACTCTATTTATCCAACAGGTCCTTCTGTGTGTCCTTTGCTGGTAACTCCTCCTCTTCATTGCCTCTATCTGTTGGTGTACCTCAAGGCTCTGTCCTTGGTCCTCTGCTCTTTTCCATCTACACCTCCTCCTGGGCAAAATCATCAACAGCTTTGGCTTTAATTACCACCTCTACGCTGATGACACTCAGATCTACCTCTCTACCCCTGATCTCTCTCCCCTGTCCTTTCAAAAGTCAGTGACTGTTTATCTGGCATCTCCTCCTGGATGGCTCCCACCACCTAAGATCAACATGTCAAAGACTGAGCTCCTACTTATTCCTCCCTCTAATGCCTCCCCACCTCCTGACTTCTCTATCACGGTGGAGGGTATCACCATCTCCCCATCAAACCAAGTTCGCTGTCTTGGAGTTACACTGGACTCTGCTCTTTCCTTCATCCCCCACATCAAGTCTCTTTCCTCCTCCTGCCGATACCAACTGCGTAATATTTCCAGAATTCGGCCATTTCTTACCGCTGTCACCACAAAACAACTCATACACGCCCTGGTAATCTCCCGACTCGACTATTGCAATAATCTCTTATCTGGCTCCCTCTGTCCCGCCTCTCCCCCTACAATCCATCCTGAACGCCTCCGCCAGGCTAATTCACCTCACCCGCCGCTCTGTCTCTGCCGCTCCCCTCTGCGAGTCCCTTCACTGGCTCCCCATTCACTGCAGAATTAAGTTCAAAATCCTTATCCTTACCTACAAAACCCTCACTAACTCAGCGCCCCACTACCTGTCCTCACTAATCACCAAATACACCCCAGCCCGCTCCCTAAGGTCAAACAGTGACCTTGCGCCTAGCTTCTCCCCGCATCACCTCTTCCCATGATAGACTGCAGGATTTCTCACGAGCAGCCCCCACTCTCTGGAACGCTCTCCCTCGTGCTGTCAGACTTTCCCCTAACTTCTCTTCCTTCAAACGCTCCTGAAAACATTCCTATTTAGGGAAGCCTACCACCAACTCACTGACGCAACCATCAATCACTCTCACCTTACAGTCTCTCCTCCTGTTTCCAACCAACCCTCCTAGATTGTGAGTTCCTACGGGAATAGGGCCCTCATCTCCTCCTGTACTGTTTGTCAAATGTTGTTCAATGTATTGTAACCCTGTCTGTACTGTGCTTATTGTACAGCGCTGCGGAATATGCTGGCGCTTTATAAAATAATAATAATAATAATAATAACTAGGCCGTACTAGGCTTACAGAGGAGGAGAGAACAAGGTGTTTTCGTGAGGGATTGTGCCTGTTTTGTGTTTGGGGGGACATGTACGATTTCAATGTCCTACTCGTCCTAAAATGCTGATAATAAGCCGGAAAACTACCGCACCTAAGGCAGCTGAGGAGACAGGCCTTGGGTGTGACATGCATGTGTCCTATCAAAGACACTAAACTTATGTTACCAGTATCCTTGGCTTGGGAGACCAAGACCACACATAACACCGCTTTTGTGGATTCTGGGGCTGCTGGTAACTTTATTGAGGTTAACTACGCTTCTTCCATTTCTCTACCTCTGGTTGTAAGAGAGACACCCTTAGCCATTGAAGCCATAGATGGCAGGCCGTTATCCTGCCCTAGGATTACTCACGATACGATTACAGTAGTTCTTACTACTGGTCTCTTGCATAAAGAAAGGATCATATTCCAAGTTATCCACTCACCTTCCAATCCTGTGGTACTTGGTTTCCCCTGGTTGGTGGAACACAATCCCGTTATTGATTGGGTTAAAGGAGAGATACTGTCTTGGAGTTCTGCATGTTTTGGGACTTGTTTAATACCCATTCAGCATGTCGGTGCCCTGAACACACCCACAGCCCCTCCATTGTCTACTGAAGTTCCTGAACAATATGCAGACCTCAGGGCTGTATTTGATAAAAGAGAGGCAGACAAACTACCTCCACATAGACCATATGATTGTGCTATTGATATTCATCCGGGTACCATGCCTCCTTGAGGCAAAGTATATCCTCTTTCCATAAAGGAGAGCCGTGCTGTTGCTGCCATGTCCAAGTCACCACAGAGTCGTGCTAAAGGCGCTGCTCCTCCTGTCCTTGCCAAGGGTGCTACCCAACCGGTCCACACCAAGGGCGCTGCCCCACCGAGCCCAGCTGTCCCGGCGTCTTCGAGCCCAGCTGTCCCGGTGTCTTCGAGCCCAGTGGTTCCAGTCCAGTCGCCGCAGAGCCGTGCCAAGGTCCCTGACCCACAGATCCGTGCTGTTGCCGCCATGACTAAGTCGCAGCAGAGCCGTGCTGGGGTCACTGACCCGCAGATCCGTACCACTGGTGCCGTGTTCATGTTGCCGCAGTGCAGAGAGGACACTGTAGCTGTCCATTCCGCGTCCTGTACCAGGGGTAGGAGACGCAAAAGGACTGGTGCCAGTGCCTTCCAACCTGGACCCAGCTTTGGCTCCCAAGAGGTCTGTACCTCAGGCCCGCAAGCCCGAGAGTCGAGTCCTGTCCCTGCTGGATGTTTCCGAGCCTCTAACGGTGCTATTATATGCCTTGAGGACCGAGAGGTGTATGAGAGGGCTCTACGTATCTACAAGACCCATTGACTTTTTCTTGTCATTTTTCTTGTTGTCCTCTTTTGAGCATCCGGCGTCTGCTCGTGGAGAGGGGGGTACTGTAACGTTGGGGGCTTCCAGCCCTACCTGTGTGTTTGAGGACAGCAAGTCTGATGCTGCTCGCTGACCACTGCCCGGTTTAAATGGAGACAGGCAGGGAGGTGATTGCATGAGGTGTGGCTTGAGTGGGGGGCATGGCCTGGTGAAGGTCTTTAAAAACCCTCAGTTAGTTTCAGAAGTTGCCAGATCGTGGTTATCCATACCTGAGCTCCTTGTACCTGACCGCTATATTGATTTAACCTGTTATTGACCTCTGCTTGTGTTCTGACCATTCTGCCTTCTGTTGCCCTAGACTATTTTCTTGTACTACGCTACTGCTCTGATACCGACCCGGCTATTCCATTTGACCATTCTGAACTCTGTATTCCTGATTCTGGCTCGGCTGACTCCTCTCCGTATTGTTAACCCTTTTCTGTCTAGCTAGTTTACCTGGCCAATTCTAAGGACCAGACAGATAGGGATCATTCACAGCTACACTGTTGGTAGCTTCTGGGTTTTGTGGAGTGTTGGGGGTTAAGTACTGCGTGGTGGGATCCGGGAACCGTGACACCGGGATCCAGCATCAGACACCAACATCATCCTGCTTTGACAGCAGTTTACATTGAGGGTCATCATGCAGCATTGCGCTATTGGCCCTCAATGGTGGCTTTAGCATACTGACCAGTCGCCACTCAATCGTATACAAGGGGTGAGCATAAGGTTGTCCTATCCGATGGCTGTTCTGGCTGACTTCAGAAGATTTCAGGCAGTATTTCCCAAACTTGTCCTCAGGACCCTCTAACAGGCCAGATTTTACAGATCACTTTGGGGAAATGCAGACTGAATACTGCAAATGATATCACTTGTGCTGCCCTTCAGATATCTTACAAACCTGGCCTGTCAACGGGTCCTGAGGATAGGTTTGGGAAACACTGACCTCCTATTGAGGTCTGTTCAAAAGGAAGTCATGCCCTACCTTCCAATGCTTCTGCATTGTTTGAGAAATTACCAAGGAAGGTTCACTCTTGAACAGAACCTCCCACCATTTGGACCTTTACTGACTTTTGCCATATCCTTGAGTATCCAAGGCTGCCCTCACAGCATCCAGGAACTGTCTGTTTCCACAATTATCCAAGGCTCCTTCCACAGCTCCCAGTTACCCGTGTGTACCACTCTCAGGTTCCTGTCATGGCCACACTCTCAAGTCCCTACCATTGCCACGCTCTCAAGTTCTTCCAGTCTCCTTGTGGTCAGTCTCGCCTTCAATCCCCCTGTGTGTCCAATGTCTTGTCTCTGTGCCCTGTCCATCCCTATTCTTATCCTGTCCCTTGTACTTACCTCACTGTAATTCTTTACTTGATATCTTGTGTCTAAATAAACCCTGCTGTGCCTCAGTTATGGTCTCCTTGCCTATGTATCACTTGCACTTGGGGTATATGGAGTGTTCAGGTAGAGGTAGTACCTCTGATGGGGAACATGTGGTGCTCCTTGGAGCAGTTCGTCCACCTTGGTCCTCACCTGTCACTCAGCTCTCACCTGTGGCTCCTCGTAGCTGTCAGCATGCAACAGCGGCCATACCCTGGGCAACGGCTTCCACTGGCCGGCCAAACCAGGTGGGGGTAGCCGAAGGGTCTCAAAACCCTCGGTGAATTAGGTGTTGCCTACCTATGCATGCGAAGTCTGAACATCGGCTGATCCTGTGGAGGAGACCATCTAGGTCCAACGGAGGTGACGGCGACTACAGCAATGCACTGTGGAGTGTATGGAGCAAGACGAGGCACGTAGAACATCTTGGTCATCCACTGCATCCGTGCCCATCTCTGGTTGTCTTGATTTCTTCTTGCCACTGGATACTGGTGGGCCTGGACGAGAGAGTGAGGTCGACGCAGCGCAACTCTTCTTCACTTTAAACAAAGTTTTCTGCGCAAGTCATCAGTCATCCACAATTCAAGTCCTGTGGCGATGGGTAAGCGACGAAGCGGCAGGTGTGGTGCACTGGGAGTCGTAGCCGCAAGCCTGCACACAGGCGACTCAGGCTATAGGGTCGCTCTTCACTGACCGGAGCAGAAGTGAAGTTCGGCAGCCACCTGAGTGTCTGAGCAGTCCTATTTAGGGTAGCACTGCTCACCTCCATGCATGAGGAAGGGGCTAGAAAAGGTGCCCCAAACATTGCCTGCTCCTCACACCCTGGCTGGCTAACCGCGGTCGGCGGGGACCCAATTATGCGGTCGAAAATCAAAAACAAACTCAATCACAATAAAATTTGCTACATGGAACATCCGCACTCTTCTTGACAGGGATACCGCAAATAGGCCGCAACGACGCACGGCGCTCATTGCCCATGAACTTGCCAGATACAATATAGACATTGCCGCCCTAAGTGAGACCAGACTCTCCGGTGAAGGAGAACTCACAGAAAGGCTTGCTGGCTACTCTTTCTTCTGGAGTGGACGCGACTCTCATGCAAAGCGAGAAGCGGGAGTTGGTTTTGCTATTAAAACTTCTCTTGTAAGTAAACTCTCCAGCTCCCCGAAAGGAATTAATGATCGTCTTATGACGCTGAAACTCCCTCTCTGCCATGGAAAGAAGTTTGCCACCATAGTCAGCGCCTATGCACCCACCATGACAAATCCAGAAGAGACCATAGATAAGTTCTATGATGATCTGAACACCGTTATTTCCTCCACTCCCATTGCTGATAAACTCATTGTTCTTGGAGATTTTAATGCACGTGTCGGGAGTGATCACACTTCCTGGGACGGAGTGATGGGGAAGCATCGGGTTTGGAAAGTGTAACAGCAACGGCCTGCTGCTCCTTCAGACCTGTGTTGAACATGGCCTCCTGGTGACAAATACCATTTTTAGCCTTCCCGCACGCAACAAGACATCATGGATGCACCCCCGTTCAAAACACTGGCATTTAATAGACTATGTCATCGTCAGAAATCGGGACCGGCAGGATGTGAAGGTGACTAAGGCCATGTGCGGCGCAGATTGCTGGACGGATCACCGCCTCAAAGATGAAAATCCACATTCAACCTAAGAGAAGACCTCATGCCGCCATAGCTCTGAAACGCCTCAACATCAGCAAGTTGAAGCGTCCTGATGTCAAACAGACTTTTGTTGACACCCTGGATGAACACCTTGCTTCAATCACACTGGATAATCTGGATGCGGGAGCAGCGTGGACCACATTTCGTGAGACGGTGTATAGCACAGCCATTGAGCACCTTGGACCCTCTACCAGAAAACACAAGGACTGGTTTGATGAAAATAACATAACGATTCAACTGCTACTCGAGCAAAAACGTCGGGCGTACAAGGCACTCTATGATGACCCAATGTCAATGGCAAAGAAAGTTGCACTGCGTAACATCCGCAGCAACATCCAGTCGCAACTGCGCCAGATGCAAGACTCCTGGTTGAGTGCAAAAGCTGAAGAGCTTCAGGGCTTTGCAGACAGGAAAGATATGAAGAACTTTTACAGCGGCCTTAGAGAAATCTATGGCCCTACTGCCTCAGGGTCTTCTCCTCTCCTCAGTGCTGATGGTTCCACACTCATCACAGAAAAGGAGCAAATCTTGGAAAGATGGGCGGAACACTTTGCTAGTGTGCTGAATACGCCTTCTGTCATAAATGATGAAGCCATCGAAAGACTACCCCAGGTCCCAGCGAACAAGTCACTGGACGCTGTTCCAACTCTGGACGAGATACAAACAGCCATCCGCCAGCTGTCCAGTGGCAAAGCACCTGGTTCCGACATGATTCCTGCTGAAATCTATAAAGAGGGTGGACCAGCGCTGACGGATAAATTGCTCTGTCTAATCCAGATCATCTGGCAGACAGAAACTGTACCACAGGACCTTAAAGATGCTTCCATTATCCATCTGTACAAACGAAAAGGAAATCGCCAGGTCTGTGACAACCACCGTGGAATCTCACTGCTATCCATTGCAGGCAAGATCTTGGCCCGAGCCCTGCTGAACCGCCTGAATGTACATCTAGAGCAAGGTCTCCTTCCCGAGAGTCAATGTGGCTTCCGCAAAGCACGTTGGACTATTGACACGGTGTTTGCTGCCAGACAGCTTCAAGTGAAATGTCAGGAACAAAACTCGGATCTATATTCCACATTCATTGACCTAAATAAAGCTTTTGACACGGTCAGCAGAGATGGCCTGTGGAGAATCGTGAAGAAGTATGGATGTCCAGACAAGTTTACCGCTATCACCCGGCAGCTACATGATGGCATGTTGGCTCGAGTCCAGGAAAACGGTCAATCATCTCAAGCATTTCCTGTTACAAATGGAGTGAAGCAGGGCTGTGTCCTGGCTCCCACACTCTTCAGCATCATGTATTCTGCAATGTTGTCTGATGCGTTCAAGGAATCCACCACGGGCTTGCCAATTCGATTTCGTACTGATGGATCAGTCTTTAATCTCAGAAGGCTTCAAGCGAAAACCAAGGTCAAACATAACATCATAAATGAGCTTCTGTTCGCAGACGACTGTGCCCTCAACGCTGCTTCGGAAGGCGATATGCAACACAGCGTTGACATTTTTGCTGATGCCTGCAATAACTTTGGTCTCACTATCAACAGAAAGAAAACTGAAGTGATGTATCAGCCAGCTCCCAGGAAGCCTTACGCTGAACCCAGCATCACCATCAGTGGGCAGCGTCTAAACGCGGTGGACAAATTCACGTACTTGGGCAGCATCCTTTCTAGATCTGTCGTCATGGACGACGAGTTGATTGCTAGACTCGCAAAAGCAAACGCAGCATTTGGAAGACTCCGCAAAAATGTGTGGGACAGGAGAGGTATCAGACAAAAAACCAAGATCAAGGTGTATCGCGCAGCAGTCCTTTCGACGTTGCTCCATGGATGTGATACGTGGACAATCTACCAGCGTCACGCAAGAAATTAAATCATTTTCACACAACATCTCTTAGAAAACTTCTTGGTATTAAGTGGCAAGACAAAGTGCCTGATACCGAGGTCCTTGTTAGAGCGGACCTACCCAGCATCTTCACCATCCTGGCGCAGTCTCAATTACGATGGCAGGACACGTAGCTCGTATGAAAGACAATCGACTTCCAAAGATGTTGTTATTTGGCGAACTTACACAAGGCAAGCGCTCCCAAGGAGGTCAAAAAAAGCGCTACAAAGACACACTGAAAGCAGCTCTAAAGGCCTTCAATATTAACCCCATTAACTGGGAGCTTGCTGCTCAGGACAAAACCAAGTGGAGATCAGCTATTAAGAACGGAGCTCAATCCTATGAGACCAGCAGAGCAGCGGCAGCTGAGCAAAAAAGGCTGGCCAGGAAAGGTAGTGATATACTACTATCTTCTGCGGCTATTCACTGTCCACATTGCCAGAGACTATTTCGAGCGCGAATTGGTTTGGAAAGCCATCTACGCACTCACCGTGACCCACCCTATTCCCTAAATGGATGACTAGATGGTCCTCGTCGACTCGACGGACGAACAAGAGAGAGAAGAGATCACTTGCATATGAGCTCCTTCCCCTTGTGCACCATGTCAAGACATGAGTGAAATAAAAAATCTGACATTTCATTTCTCAAAATTTTCCTATATATGTGTTAGCAAAACAAAAAACTGCTTACACATGTATAGTGAGTGATTTAATGTCTGAAGATCCCATCATGTGTGGGCATGACATGTGCTTTTTAAAGAAAATTTTAAATATAACCATTATACACAAAAAGAGATACCTTGCAATGACTAAGTCTTTATTCCCTATGGAAACTGTCAGCATAGGCAGAGATGCTAGTGTGCTTTTGTGAAAGATGAGAAGGAACAGGAGTAATTACTCCAACGTATCAGAAAAATGGATAATACAAATAACGCGAACATTACATGAGGGCATACAATAAAGCTGAGTTAACTGAATTTTTCTTATGAAGCATACACTGCAATCTTACACGCTTATATAAGATGCGCAAGTTATCAACATTCTCTTATTTTATTGTCTCAATCACTACAGTTTATTCCTGCTGGCCTACTAACTGACACAGATCTGTGAAAATCTTTAGAAAACTCTATCATTCTTCTGATGTAAGTGTCTAAATGTCCTATATATTTCATATGCAAATATATCTGTGTTTTATACACACCTCTGATTATTGCTATGCAAATGATATTGCACTCCAGAGTACATGCTGAGGTGTTTGAAAACACCCTTCTGAGGCATCATTGATTAACTACTGGTAGGCCATTAAATATTCCTCATTTTGTCAGTAAATGCTCAGGAACAAAAGCAGGTGATTTATGAGGAGCTTTTAGCTGAGGAGAATGTCAAAGGCCTTGAAAACTTCCTTACACAAGTAATCCAGTTGATTAGGTAGGGTAGTTGCTTCTTTGTGAGAAATTTAAAAGGTGTGTTTGGATTCCACAACAGCTATGTAAATCTGTTGTTTAGATCATAGCCAAATATCAAGTGTGCTCATCCCAAAATCTTATTTTTAGTTCAAGAGGTTATGGACAGTTGAAAAACTTTCTCAATCCCAATAATTCTAAGGCAGGTGTCAGAAACCTTGGCCATACAGATATTTTGGAACATCCTATATAGATGAGCCACACATTAGATTAGCTGAGCCTCAATGGAAATGTATTTACAAAACACCCCGAGGGCCAGGGTTGCTGACCCCTATTCTAAGGGGCACTTTAAGGGGATATGGTTCTTTGTACCTTTGGCTCACCTGCATGACTCTGTGTTAGTTGTTAAAGAAATGTATGATCTTTAATAATGTCAATCGTGTTTAGAATTATCCATCCTTGCAGTAAATGCCACAATTTAAAGCCTGCACTTGAGCAGCCGACTGGCCCAGGCAAACGCCCGGTCAGCCCGATGGCCAGTCCGGGCCTGGCACATGGATCATAACCCCTAATATTTATATATGTACCCCACAGTGTGCTCTACCTTGGGTTTTATTCAATCTTACGTCTGCTCAAGTGAGAATACGTGGTAGGTATATTTGAGAAGATCCTAGAGGATCAGGGTACTGAATGATTATGGGCAAGCAGTATCTATGATTAGATTCTGGAGGATCTGGCCATCCTGGTACTGTATGGTCAGAACATGGCAGGCATAATGCTAGAAAGTCATTCTCACATTTTCATTTGTTGCAGGGCCCTATGCCATGACATCCCAGGTACCCAATGTCTTGCTTCAACGTGGCTTTCAATTTTTGAAACGAGGTGAAATGGTTCCTGGACTTTTCACTGCACTATTCCAGCAATTTGGCAAGTGTGATAGAAAGATATGATGGCCTTTATCTGCTCCATCATCATACATAATATTAAAGTGGCGCAAAGCAATAAAGAGGACTAGCTGAAAAGAGCTTGGTGTAAGCAGGGTTGAAGTTCCTGCAGGGATCAGCCAAATGACAAATGATTTAGGTAAACGAAAAAAATGGTCGGAGCTGTGGCAATTGAGTCTTAATGTGGATAAGTGCAAGATAATGCACCTGGGGCGTAAAAACCCAAGGGCTGAATATAGAATATTTGATACAGTCCTAACCTCAACATCGGAGGAAAGGGATTTAGGGGTTATTATTTCAGAGGATCTAAGGGTAAGTAGTCAATGTAATAGAGCAGCAGGAAATGCTGGCAGAATGCTTGGTTGTGTAGGGAGAGGTATTAGCAGTAGGAAAAGGGAAGTGCTCATGCCACTGTACAGAGCACTGGTGAGACCTCACTTGGAGTACTGTGTGCAGTACTGGAGACCGTATCTCCAGAAGGATATAGACATCTTAGAGAGAGTTCAGAAAAGGGCTACTAAAATGGTGTACGACTTGAAGGAGAAAGGTTACCAGGAAAGGCTTAATGATCTTAACATGTACAGCTTGGAAAAAAGACGAGACAGAGGAGATATGATAGAAACATTTAAATACGTAAAGGGAATCCACAAGGTAGAGGAAGGGAGTATATTTAAACGGAAATAAAGTAGCAAAACAAGAGGACATAGTCTTAGATTAGAGGGGCAAAGGTTTAAAAGTAACATCAGGAAGCATTATTTTACTGAGAGGGTGGTGGATACATGGAACAGTCTTCCAGTTGAAGTGGTAGAGGCCAAAACAGTAATTGAATTTAAGCAAGCATGGGATAGGCATAAGGCTACCCTAAACAAAAGATAAATCCAGGTAAAGTATCCATGTAATTGGGCAGACTAGATGGGCCGAAAGGTTCTTATCTGCCGACATTTTTCTATGTTTCTATGTTTCTAAGCTGTGTTGTACAGCGCTATCCCACGTTAGGCCTGGACAAAGTAACATAGAGGTGGTTGAACAGCCAAAAGAAAGGAATGGAGAGAATCAAGAAGCAATGGAAAGGGAATTGAATATGACAGAGAGTTTGACAAAAGGGATATAACAATAAGAGAATGGCTCTGCAATTTGAAAATACGTCATATTGCAAATAATGGTGGAACTGCTTATGTGGACTTCAAGTGGGTTGGAAGAGATGAAATTAATGGTTTAAGTGCATACCTCATCACTTGGAGAGTCCTCTTCCCTTGGAACCAGTCCCATCTGTAGCTGGTCTCTGATAAGCATGTAGGCTCTTTCCTGTTCCGTCTCACATGCAATCTGTAACTCCAGTGCTCGCTTCTCAGTCTGCAACAACTGTAAACTTGCTTTTATCTCTGTCAGACCCTCCTGTTAGAATCAGAAAGTATATGGTATTTACCGTTAATATAGTCTTTTTTTTTTAATTCCTAAATTAAAACACACAGAGCTGCAGATCTTGACAGGAATCTTTCGAAGTAGCTGAACCAGGCATATGTTTCCAACTAACATATGGAAACCAACAAAGTATTCTACTTGGTAGTTAGGAAACTTTCAACATCGCTCTACTAAATAACCATTTATTTAATTTAATCCAAATTTTATTGCAGCAATAATCCTGAATACATATATATAATATAGTAAAGGATAAAACGAGAAGACAATATTTATTACAAAGTACACATTCAATTCATGCTCTGAACATTTTCCATCCGGGTATATCAAAAACATGTTAATTGTAATTTTGACTATAAATGAGTAGATAAATCTGATAGATTTATAAGGATAAAAGTATAGAGACACACCTCTTACTTATTGAATTCACGCGTTTCAGTCAGATTCATTGCCGTAGGTGTATAATATCAAGCACCGAGCCATGCAGTCTACATTTACAAACGTTTGTGAAAAATGTCATTCTGAAGAGTTCAGTGAATTCACGTGTGGCACTATGATAGGATGTCACCTTTGTGATAAGTTGGTTTGTGAAATCTCATCCCTTTTAGATATTCCACGGTTACTGTAAGTGGTTTTACTAGAAAGTGGAAGCATTTAGGAGCAGCAGCAACTCGGCCACAAAGCGGAAGACCACACAATGTCACAGAGCGGGGTCAACGAGTGCTGCAGCACATGGTGCATAAAAGTCAGCAACGCTCTGCTGATTCCATAGCTGTAGAGTTCCAAACTTCCACAGGCATTATAGAACAGCACAAAAACTGTACGGTGGGAGCTTCATGGAACGGGTTTCCACGACTGAGCAACGGCATGCAAGCCTCACTTCACCAAGTACAATGCCAAGAATCAAACAGAGTGGTGTAAAGCACACCGGAACTTGACTCTGGAGCAGATGAAACGTGTTCTTTCAAGAGATGAATCAAGCTTCTCGGTTTGGCAGTCTGATAGTCGAGTCTGGGTTTGGCAGATGCTAAGAGAACGCTACCTACCTGACTGCATTGTACAGAGTGTAAAGTTTGGTGAAGGTGGATAATGGTATGGGTCTGGTTTCAGGGATTGGGCTAGGATCTGTACATCCAGTAAAGGGAAATCTTAATGCTTCAGCATATCAAGACAGTACTATGCTTCCATCTTTGTTGAAGCAGTTTCTTTAAAGCTCTTTTCTATTGCAACGTGACTGTGCTCCACTGGACAAAGCAAGGTCCATAATGATATGGGTGGATGAGCTTGGTGTGGAAGATAGTGACTGAGCAGCAAAAAAACCCTCTTTTGTGACCTAGGGAAGGTCTGGAGAATAGGAATTGGAAACCACAATTGGAGTGACCACTAATTTAGGTTGAAATTTGCTGAATGTAGAAAATGTATTGCCAATAAGGGATGACTCAAGATAAATGTACCACATGTGATGATTTGTACCAATGAGGCCACATTATATGGTCATATATAAGGCATTTTTAAGATAACAAAAAACATTTGGAAAGTGGTCCTGTATCAAAAACCCTAAAATCTATAGACACATTTTGGTCTCCCATTTCCCTCAATTCTGTGCTCTTCAAGACCGCCCGAATATAATTTCCCACCAGTTTACATGACAAGAATGAGTTTTCCTTTAGACGTAGAATCCCAGAGGAATCTGGGCACCTCAAAATGAATTGGAGTGGCTGGGAAGAGGAAGGTGCTATGCACTCTTATACTAATTACCTTTGTGTCTGTTAACTCCTGCAAAATCTGGGCCCGTAGAGGTTTCTCGTGTTGCCCTGGTGAAGCTTCCATTGAGGATTTGATGGCATTGTCCACCTTGGTTTTAATGATCTCAGCAAGATGAGACACCTCATGTGAGTGTGACAACCTGTCTTTTCCCATATGCTGTTGTTCCTGTAGAGCGATGGATGTCAGATCAAACTTCAGAGACCGGACATAGTCTTTTAGGGTCTGCTCCTCTTCCTCACTCAGCCATGGGGCGTAGAACCTGAGATTGAAAAAACAAATGTGATACATGGAGCACTAACAAAGAGCTTTTAGGAATAAGGGTATGATGTTTGCAAATAAAGATAATGGAATATCTATGACATTTAAACATATAATGTACTTTTATATTTGATGAAACATACAGGTACAGTATATATGGTCAATACAATATGTTTCAGAAAAAATGAAATAAGTTTTTGAATAGCTCATGCCTTTTTTTATTGAGATAAGAAATTGCAGGTATTTGCTCTCAGTATGAGTACCGATACACAATGGGACGCTGACAGAAGACGGTTGAAGGTACGGAAGTTGGCAGTGATGTGGCATGTGCAGGGTGAACATATTTAACGAAAGCCAGTTTTTTTGCAGACAAAATCTTAACCTAGACAAAAATAACACCATATAGAAGTTAGAAAGGCAACGAAAATAAGAAAAGTGATGACACACAAACAGCTATTTATTTGCAAGACAAATCATGTTAAGATATGTGCATATAGATGCAACACATAGATTTAAATAGGACAGCATTTCTGAAAATGACACTAGTCAAACATGGATGATTATTTATAAAAATTGTTAATGAAATCGTAATCTGGCAATAAGACATTAGCAGTAGATCCTTTATGTTCTACAAGTTGCGGGATGGAGCAGATGCTCAATCAGATTGAGATCTGGGGAATTTGGAGGACAAGGCAACACCTTGAAATCTGTGTCATGTTCCTCAAACTATTCCTGAACATGTTTTGCAATGTGGCAGGGTGTATTATCTTGCTGAAAGAGGTCATTACCTTCAGGCTATTGGTAGGTGTTACGTGTCAAGTGTGTTCTGACACCTTTTGATCATGTTAAGATTTTCAGCAATTTGAGCTACAGTTACTCTGTTTGTGTGATCGGACCAGAGAGGCTAGCTTTCGCTCCCCATATGCATCAATGAGCTTTGGGCACCCATGATAATGACACGTATTTTACTGGTTGTTCTTCCTTTCACCAATTTTGGTAGGTGTTGTTAACCACTGCATTCTGGGAGCACCTCTAAAAACATGTGATTTTGTTAGCCCATTCCTCTAACATTACTATATGACCCTTGTCAAAGTCACACAGATCTTTTTGCTTGCACATTTTCCTGCTTCCAAATCATGAAATTCAAGAACTGACGGTTCACTTTCTGCCTAATATATCCCACTCCTTGACAAGTGCCTTTTTTTTAAAAAAGTATTTTAACAGGAAGGATACATTGATATTTCTCTTGTTTTCAAGTATGTCCTGGATGCCGAGTATGTACCGTTAGATGTCTTGCCCAAGGACACTTACTGGAGAGGTGCTCTTGCCCGGATTCGAACCTGTGTCTCCACGGTTATAGAGCAGTGATGTTACCTCTACTCCACCCACCCGGTACAAGTGCCATTGTAACCCCATAACCGATGTTATACACTACACCTGTCTATGTTTTTGTTTACTGTGTGCGTGTATGGGATAAAAAGCGCAGATGTCATTTTTTTGGTATATTATTTGCGTGAGGTAACTTACTAAGCGTATAAACGTCTACCCAGCATACAGTGGGAAATAGGGGGCAGGACTGTTTTTTAAGCGTTTTCAACCATTTACTGCATTTTGCAGTCAGGTCATATTTGTTACTGTCCCCACCTTGGTTTCTTTTTGCCCCAAACAGGAATTGTTTGATACAGGTACGTTATAAATAAACCATTTTCTCTAGGAGACGAAAAAAAAGGCAGTAGGCTGAGCACTGGCATTATGTTCACACCTAAAGAGGTTTGCCATGGCATTGGCAGGTGGACTTAAACTGTAATAACTGTTTAAGTAAAGTACTAAATACCTATAGGGCCATATTACATAGTTGGTGCTAACTTAACCAGAGCTGTTGTAAACTTCCCGAGCCATTATAGCCTATGGAGGTTTTAAGTTTACAACAGCTCTGGTTAAGTTAGCACCAACATTGTAATACTGCCCATATACTGTACTTTTGTTTAGCGTGGGTATATGAGATTCAAAAGTACAGGCTACAATTTTCTTGGTGTGTTATTGTATGAAGTGGGGAGGCTGAATAGGACGGTGTGACTGCAGCCGAGGAGTTGTTGGACAAGCGTGCAGAACTGATTTTATGGGTACATTGACCATTTCCTACTGTATTTATATATTCACTCCAGAGACTTTACATAGATTTACTGAATAAAGAAGCTTAAAGCTATGTTTCAGTTTGTTCTCCACTGCATCTCTTCAAGATGAAAGTTGAGAACAAACTGAAACGTTGATTTACTGAGGGAAACTCCCTTCCAGAGACTCTCTGCTCTCATCCCGGACGTCACCTCTATAGAACAGACGAGGAAACTCCACATCATACTGGGAGAAGATGAGCCGGCGGTGAAAATATCTGCCCAATACGTCTTAGAATGTCACAGACTGAGAGGAACATGAGAGATCCCGGACTTATAATTCCCCAACACAGACTCGTCCCCATCCCACTTCACATTATCCCTTACCCCTGATAACGTCCATGGACTTGCCCATTCCCCCCCAAATATGTCCCACTACCCCCCCTCCACCCCATATAACCTCCCCATATGCCAGATTACCAAATAGGTTTTTGTTGGAATAAAAAGATTATAAGAGGTGGATTCACGGAAAGATATGTGAAAGAAAGTGAAGGCTCTTTTTTGAGAGATAATATGCACTTATCCATAACCTTGGAACATGAAACAGCATGTAAAAAGGAAGCTGTAAAAACAACAACCTTGAAAAACAGAAAAATGTTAGAATTGTATTCTCAATGGGAAAAAAGATGAGTGCCCATCACGGAGATATTTGAAGAGCAATGAACCCAGCTTGCTTGAATCTTTTAATTTTTTGTTGGCAAATGAAGTAATATTCCATAATTGTAATGAAAGTGTCAAGTTCTATGCTACCGTAAAGATATCACAATAAAGTTGTCACATTGTGTTGTTGTTACAAAGGTTTTGTAACTATTAATTTATAATAGAGCCTACTCAACATTCCCACCACCTTTAAATTAAATTGTCCATGAATAAAGCATTTTGTACTGATGTGAGTTATAGATCATTTATTAAAACTGAAATAACTAATTGTCTCTATGTTAGGGTCATAATTGATCCAAATGCTTATGTACTCAAAATTGAATTGTAATGACTTGAAAGCCAGTTTCCAAATGGGAGGGGGTCTCCAAATAGGTGACAGCTCTATTTTGACCTACAATCCTCTGTTTGAGGCACACATTGCTATGATTTACCTTTACTGAAATTAAAAGGACACTGATTACACTTCAATGTCCGATTGTGTCATCCTATGTATCATAGGACGAGAGGTGAGTATAGCGTATGTTTAATAACTATTTTTTTGTCTTTAGTGATTTCTGCATATGCAGAATCAGTGAACACCAGCTTCTCAAAGCCGGTATATCTTATTTCTTGTATATCTTGCCTCGCACACCATCTGGAGCCATGAGTTCATGATGCAGGAGAGCAATCCATTCCATATGTAAACATTCTAAGGTTATTTTTCTAATTTTCATTGTATAGTTATATGTGTGAATGTGGTAAATATAACTAATTGTTTTCCCCTTGCTTTCTCCTAAGGGTCTACAGTCAAACATTACGGGCTCTATTACATTCTTCGCGCAAAAATGTGCGCGTGCGCAAAAACGCATTAACGCGAGGGGAAAAACCCTTCGTGCTGACCGTCAAATTACGACGTTCATGCACAAAATGCGCGTTAACGTCTAACGCGAGTTACCCTGCATGAGCGAATGTTTGTGCGCGCATCCCCTACTTAACATTGTGAGCACAAATGCGTTCGTGTGCTGGTACGCAGCTGGCATTACAACCGATCAGGGCAGCCATTAGAAATGATGGGGCCCCTTACTAAACCTCACGATGGGGCCCCCCAGGGCCCCCCCTCAACCTCTAACAGCTTTTCTCCCCCTTCAAAAAAAAAGGACATAACATAGCACCACAGCAATAAAACTCCCAGTAATGTGCAGTGTGTATTAGCTTATCACAGTATCCACAGCAATAAAACTCACAGTAATGAGTGGTGTGTCTGAACATATCACAGAATCCACAGCAATAAATCTCACAGAAACGGGCTGTGTATGATGGCCTTTGGGTCTGGGCCCTGGGTCTGGTCCCTGGGACTGGGCCTTGGGGTCTGGTCCCTGAGGTCTGGGCCCTGAGGTCTGGTCCCTGGGGTCTAGCCTGGGCCCTGGTCTCTGGGTCTGGTCCCTGGGCCTTGGGGTCTGGGTCCTGGGGTCTGGGCCTAGGGGTCTGGGCCTTGGGGTCTGGGCCCTGGGTCTGGGCCCTGGACCCTAGGGTCTGGGCCCTGGGTCTGTATTTGGGCTTTGGGGTCTGGGCCTTGGTCTGGGCCCTGGGTCTGGGCCCTGGGTTTGGCCTAGGGGTCTGGGCCCTGGGTTTGGGCCTAGGGGTCTGGGCCCTGGGTCTTAGGGTCTGGGCCCTAGGGTCTGGGCCCTGGGTTTGGGCCTAGGGGGTCTGGGCCCTGGGTTTGGGCCTAGGGGGTCTGGGCCTAGGGGGTCTGGGCCCTGGGTATGGGGTCTGGACCCTAGGGTCTGGGCCCTGGGTCTGTATTTGGGCTTTGGGGTCTGGGCCTTGGGGTCTGGGCCCTGGGTTTGGCCTAGGGGTCTGGGCCCAGGGTCTGGGCCCTGGGTTTGGGCCTAGGGGTCTGGGCCCTGGGTCTTAGGGTCTGGGCCCTAGGGTCTGGGCCCTGGGTTGGGCCTAGGGGTCTGGGCCCTGGGTCTGGGCCTTAGGGTCTGGGCCCTGGGTCTGGGCCTTGGGTCTGGGCCTTAGGGTCTGGGCCTGGGTCTGGGCCTTAGGGTCTGGGCCCTGGGTTTGGGCCTAGGGGGTCTGGGCCTTAGGGTCTGGGCCTAGGGGTCTGGCCCAGGGTTTGGGCCTAGGGGGTCTGGGCCCAGGGCCCTAGTGTCTGGGCCCTGGGTCTGGCCTTAGGGTCTGGGCCCTGGGTTTGGGCCTTGGGTCTGGGCCCTGGTTTGGGCCTAGGGGGTCTGGGCCAGGGTCTGGGCCTTGGTCTTGGGTCTGGGTCTTGGGTCCTGGGTTTGGGCCTAGGGGTCTGGGCCCTGGGTCTGGGCCTAGGGGGTCTGGGCCCAGGGCCCTAGTGTCTGGGTCTGGGCCTTGGATCTGGGTCCTGGGGTCTGGGCCCTGGGTTTGGGCTTAGGGGTCTGGGCCCTGAGTCTGGCCCTAGGGTCTGGGCCCTGGGCCCTAGGGTCTGGGCCTTGGGGTCTGGGCCCTGGGTCTGGGCCTTGGGGTCTGGGCCTTGGGGTCTGGGCCCTGGGTCTGAGCCTAGAGGTCTGGGCCTAGGGGTCTGGGCCCTGGGTTTGGGCCTAGGGGTCTGGGCCCTGGGTCTTAGGGTCTGGGCCCTGGCTCACCACTCGCTGTCTTCTATCTTCTTTTCTTCTGTCTTCAGCTCTTCTTTTCTTCACCTTTTCTTTAATTTTCTTCTCTTCTTTTCTTCTGGTCTTCTTCCTGGTCCCTCCAGCTCCGGCGCGCAGCTTCACTGAGTGGAGGGGCGGAGCCAACGCAACGTGCTTGGGAGGCCCCTCACACGCTGCTTGGCCCCGCCCAGCCAGGAAGTGAAGCTGCCGGGAGCCGGAGGAGACACAGTGTCTCAGTCTCCTCCGGCTCCTGCAGCAGCAGCAGGGACACAGCTCCGGATTCGGACTCATCGAGTCCGATACCGGAGCTGTTAAAGGGCGACGCCGCTGCCGTCGGGGGCCCGGGATCCTCCCCCCAGGCCCCAGCGGCCCGGGCCCCCACCGGGCCCGGGCCCCTTACGGCAGTATTGGGCGTAATGCCCTGATGGCGGCCCTGCAACCGATGCACAACTTTTTACGAATGACGTTTGCGCATAATTTTAACGTCTTTGAAAAGCTGGGTGGTAACTGCAAATCTGAATGTTCTGGCCGAAACGAAATACACCAGCACGGAAAAAAAATACAGCACAGTATAGTTACACATTCTACACATACCCAAACAATAAAATTGAGTGGTTGTGCGTGTTTTTTTTATTGCTACTGCACATATACTCAGATTGATTTTGGCAGGCGCAAAAACTGAACGGGAAACAATTGTGGTTCTTAATTCTGATTGCCCACCGATTTTTGCACGCAGCGTTAATTTGCACTAGTTTTTGCGTGTCTTTTTTACGCGCAATATTTTTTGACGGATGAAAAGACGCGCTCGAATCATAATACCTGCATTAATTTACACGCGTTAACAAATTTGCGCTGCGCGTATGAATTTGCGCGGAGAATGTAATAGAGCCCTACACCGGCTACTAGGAAAGCTGTAGTGGAGCCTGGACCACTGGAGGGGGAATGCAGGATCTTCCAAGTTACTGAACATGTCTTTCTCATAGACAAGCTCACTATGAAGATTCATCATACTGCCAGGTTTATATTTCTCAACCGACACTCATCACTTACACCCCCCCCCCCCCCCGTGCTGGTCCCTCCATTGGTTTCCTTTTTCTTTTCTGCATTCAATTTTTTATGTATTCAAATACTTTATTGAGAAGCATAACGAATCACATGAAATCATAAAGAAACGTGGCCATGCAGGGCCCCACTGAGAATCACGAAAATAGTCATAAAAACAGTATACGGCTACAAGGGTCAGCAACAAGGGTCAACAATGGCAGAAAGTACAGTATGTACCCGGCTGGGGTACACTGACAGCAATGCAAGAAAGACAGCGCCAGGAGACTTTAAATAAGAGAGAAGGAAAAACACAAAAAAAAAGGAAGAAGGCAAAGGCCATCATCGTGACTTTCCAGGCACTCTCCCGGTAGTCCCAGGACATAAAGGAGGCCACGGAAGAGATATGCCACGAGGCCAGGACGTATGAGGGCCAAGTATGGCAGGCAGAGCCATGGTGGTTGCCACTATGGCGCGTCTCGAGACGGCCCAAAATTGCCACAAAAAAAGGGGTGGGGGGGCGACCATCAGTAGAGTGGCAAGAGCCAAAAACGCTGAAAAATAAGCAAAACACTACTGTAGAAAAGACCTCAAAAAGTCTAAAATGACCCCAAAAAGTATCCTCACACCTTCAAAAATACAATAAGTCAGCAGAAGATAGAAAAAGGGACCCATCAAAAAACCCAACGGAACAGCAAAGCAAAAAGAGTCAGCCGTTCGAAAATCTAAACGGACAGCCGGAAAATAACTGTCCTCAGCCCGGATCCAGAGAAGCAGCATCCAAAGTAGGAGGGCAAGTGGACACAGGAATCGTCAGGGGCTGCAGATGAGAGTCCAGGAAGGCCCGAGCCTCTTCAGGGGTGATGACAGGACAGGCACAACCAGCGTTCGATACTACCAGGGAACCATGACCCCCAACGATGGCGGATCCCAAGGTCTCTCAGGAGGATTGTTGTGTCCCGAAAATGACTGTGCTCTAGCAAAACGGCAAATGGCAGGTCCTGGTAGACAGAAATCTTCATAGTACCATAGGTCACTGCAGGATATTCCCAGCCTCCTTGAGAATCTTCATATGTACAGATATATACTTAGTAACAACAATAACATCTCTGGGTCGGTCGGCGCAGCGGCTGCCTTGCATACCCAAAAGGCGGAGGTGAGGGTAGAAGGGGAGTTCGGGGGCTGTTTCAGCAGCATGGCCATAAGGCCAGATGCACAGGGTAGCAAGTCACCGTTGGACAAAAAGGTGGTACGGAGGAGGCGCTAAATTGAAATGGGATAGTAGTTTAGGTGTAAATGCAGCCTACTAGGAGAGAGACACAAAACCTCGACAGAAATGTCTTGAAAAGATACAGAAAAAATTGGGGTTACTATTATTATTATTAAGAGGGGTTAAAATTTGCCCCTTTTTTCCTGACTTTGGACTGATGAAGGCACGTGAGGTGCTGAAACGCGTATCCACCATTCCTTTCTGATCCTTCTCCCCCTTTTTTTTTTTTTTAGATATTCTGTATTAATCCTCCATTTTTTAATATTAAACTACTTTTTTAATTCCACTCGTTTTGTAGTTTGTTTCTATGGTCTGTATTATATCAGACACTTAACCAATATTGCAGGAGGGGTGGGGTCGCGCCTATTCCCCGATGGGGCGGCTGCAACCACCAAATGCATCCAGCCCAACAACATGTGTAGAACATAACAAAGAAAAAATGTCATCTGCGCTTACTCCAATTATACCGTGTGAAACTAAACACAATTAGAGGTTTGGTTTCTTATTAATGGCCATTATAAGACTAGCTCGCCCGCCAACGTCACGGCACCTCTATAAGGGCGAGTCCTAACCAAAATGAAACCACAGGCTGCTACACTTAACCAATATTTCCTTATCTATCTACCCGAGACACGTGTAGACTGCCAAAGAGGTGAAGGTGCCCACCAATTAAGGAGCACCACATGCCATTAAGTTGAGCCTGGATCGATAAGGCTCCAACATCGGTGAGTGAGACCAATTTTTTACCTTACATCTACACAACTGCTATTCAAGTTACGCTATGAGTGCCTTGTCTCTCCACATTTCCTGTGTTTGAGGTGAACAAGAGACCCAAAGAAGGGAAGAGGCCACTCTTTACTTGGCCCAGTGTACTTCGAACCAGAGCCTGGATAATATAGGCTCTGGAAAGTGTAAGTGTCCCCTTATCTTTTTTACTACCATAGCCAACAAGTCCAGACAGTATTGTACTATCACTCTCTTTTTTCTCCCTTACCCCGAGAACCTGGAATATACTAGGACTTCAAGGAGAAGATACTTGTTTGGATTTCTACATATGCATGGACGATAAGAGTGAGAGGCATATATAGACTTAAATTAGACTTTTTCCTCACTCACGAATAGCCTATTATTTTTGGCGTGCACTTTTTTTGTAGCTGCGGCTTTTCTATTTCTTCCGCAACACTATGTTTTTTTCTATATAGACACTGTTGCACTTTTTTGGCTCATCATTGCCAATTCTAATACCTTGATTGTCATTGTTATACTCGCACTTTATATTTGCATTTTGCACAAGACGTGTGTTTTTACAAACTGTTTTTATGAATTAAGTTTAGAGGGCTCATTTTATTGATATTGTTACACTTATTTTGGTGTGTTACTGATGTTAACACCAACATTTTAGCCGCTATTGCAATATATGCACTTTTGCTTGCACTTTTGCACATTTTAGTGTTTAATCCACGGTAGCACTTTATCACCGGTCTTTCTGACTGTGTTTATATCCCACATCAAATACTGGGGATATACCGTTCACCTAGGATATAAAATCTCCCTCGTTTCTATCCCTGCACAGAACAATTTCTTGTATTATTTGTTATCCAACTATTTGCAAGCTTTTTTCTATACTTCACCGACGTGTATTAGCTACTATTACAACTTAAGATTCTTTTTGCGCCACTGGAGTAACCCCTATTTTTATACACGCACCAAAAATAAAACCCACCATCTTTGCCTCTCCTTGGCTGAAAAGCAGCAGGAGGGGCTTGGAGCTGCTCAGTAGAGCGGCCTTTTGGTACATGTTAGGTAGGTACTCACTCTGTAAAGAGGTGCCGTGAAGTGGCGAGTGAGCTTACGTTGCAATGGCCATTGAAACAAACAAAAACCTCAGTTTTGTTGTACATGGAACACATAGAAACGAGCGCAGATGACACCTTTTTTCAGTGTACATGCTGTCCATCACAAACTAGATAACGGACACCTAAAATATCAATGGAGGAGGTGAAAAAGTACCTCTTCACCAAATATTTGTGGTGTGCCTGGGCACACCTATGCCTACTACTGTCATATGTAGACTGTGATTGGTATAGCAGGGTGGGGTTGTGAGCCCAGGATGCAGTGAAAGAGGCAGAATAAACACAAGAACATAAAAGACATGAACTAAACAGATACATACAAGAACATAGAATCAGGCAAGAACGTAGAATCAGGCAGGGAACAGGCAATAGAGTGGTCAGAGTTCAGCAATGGGTCTGGTACACAGGGATCCTAGATGGGGGGGGCAGAAGGGGAGCAGGATTGGGGGGGGGGGGTACCGGTAGAATGATGACATTTCCAGATATAGAAACAGAGGGTCCTTGGAGTCTTTGGTAGAGGAAACAGGTGGTTGTCAAGAAGTTCAGGGAGCTTTGGCAAACAGGTATCACAGTCAGAGACTTCAATGTGGAAGTGAATACTGGAGGGCGTAGCTTCCTGATATGCAGGGACAATCAGGGGAAGGTGAGCTCAGGTGAGGCTCCAGGGCCAGAACGTCAGTGCATTCAGAAAGTTCAGGAAGGTGCATTGTTCATAGTGCAGGGTTAGTGTGAGTGACAGGGGCCAGAGCGTGGTGACCCTGACAACTACATAAGTACATCCTTCTGGATGACTTTGGTCTGCAGGCAACCTCTGTCTGTCCTCTGTATATACCTCTGTATATACCCCCTTTCTGCTAACTCATGCCTCCAAGACATCAAGAGCAAAACTGGTCCTGTGGAATGATCTACCTCGCCCTATCAGACTCTCCCCTAATCTTCAATCCATCAAAAAATCCCTCAAATCCCATCTCTTCAGATTAGCGTATCACATTCTGACTGGTCTCCAATCTTAATTTACCCATTCAACATCAAAATAGTCTTCATAGCTTGTCTCACCATCATAGCCATCACCATTCCAACACAAACACTACCAATAGAAATAGATAGTAATTTCTCCTGTGTTCCTCCAACCAACCTCTAGACTGTAAACTCGTGTGAGATGGGCCCTCTACACCTTTTGTCTCTGGTTACTAGGTTTGTTAGGGGGTCTTCTCTGTGTTTCCCATCTCTCCTAAGCAGGGCCGCCGTCAGGGCATTACGCCCCATGCTGCCGTAAGGGGCCCGGTGCCCTGGGGGGCCGGGGCCCCGTCGGCAGCGGCGGTGCCCTCCTTCAGCTCCGGTATCGGACTCTATTAGTCCGAATCCGGAGCTGGTTGTGTGCGTGGGTCTCTCCCCCTCCCAATGGCAGCTTCGCTGGCTGGCTGGCTGGGCGGGGCCAAGCATTGTGCGGGGGCCCTCCCAAGCATGCGGCTTCGGCTCCTCCCCCTCCTGTCATTGAAGCTGCCTGAGGGCCCAGAAGAGAGAAGAAAAGAAGAAGAAATGAAGAAAAGAGAAGAAATGAAGAAAAGAGAAGAAGAAGGAGGACAGGGAAGGAAGACAGCAGAGTGGTAAGCCAGAGCCCAGGTGCCGACCCCAGGCCCAGCCAGGGCCCAGACGCCGACCCTAGGCCCAGCCAGGGCCCAGGTGCCACGCCGACCCCAGGCCCAGCCAGGGCGCAGGTGCCACGCCGACCCCAGGCCCAGCCAGGGCCCAGGTGCCACGCCGACCCCAGGCCCAGCCAGGGCCCGGATGCTGACCCCAGGCCCAGCCAGGTTCCAGGTGCCACGCCAACCCCAGGCCCAGCCAGAGCCTAGGTGCTGACCCCAGGCCCAGCCAGGGCCCAGATGATGACCCCAGGCCCAGCCAGGGCCCAGGTGCCACGCCGACCCCAGGCCCAGCCAGGGCACAGGTGCCACGCCGACCCCAGGCCCAGCCAGGGTCTAGGTGCCACGCCGACCCCAGGCCCAGCCAGGGCCCAGACGCCGACCCCAGGCCCAGCCAGGGCCCGGGCGCTGACCCCAGGCCCAGCCAGGGCCCGGACGCCGACCCCAGGCCCAGTCAGGGCCCGGGTGCTGACCCCAGGCCCAGCCAGGGCCTGGGTGCCGACCCCAGGCCCAGCCAAGTCCCGGGCACCGACCTCACCGACCTCAGGCCCAGCCAGGGCCAGGATGCTGACCCCCAGGCCTAGCCAGGACCCTGGTGCCGACACCAGGCCTAGCCAGGGCCCTGGCACCGACCCCAGGCCCAGCCAGGGCCTGGACACTGACCCCAGGCCCAGCCAGGGTCCAGATCCCAGGCCCAGCCAGGGTCCATACCACAGGCCCAGCCAGGGTCCAGACCCCAGACCCAGCCAGGGTCCCGACCCCAGGCTCAGCCAGGGTCCAGACCCCCAGCTCAGCCAGGGTCCAGACCCCCGGCTCAGCCAGGGTCCAGACCCCAGGCTCAGCCAGGGTCCAGACCCCAGGCTCAGCCAGGGTCCAGACCCCAGGCTCAGCCAGGGTCCAGACCCCAGGGTCAGCCGGGGTCCAGACCCCAGGGTCCAGACCCCATGCTCAGCCGGGGTCCAGACCCCAGGGTCCAGACCACAGGGTCCAGACCCCAGGCTCAGCCAGGGACCAGACCCCAAGCTCAGCCAGGGTCCAGACCCCCAGGCTCAGCCAGGGTCCAGACCCCAGGCTCAGCCAGGGTCCAGACCCCAGGCTCAGCCAGGTCCAGACCCCAAGCTCAGCCAGGGCCCAGCCAGACCCCAGCCAGATCCCAGGGCTTTCAAAATCCATGGAAATGAAAGTAATAGATTGTTTTACCATTTCTTATTACAGTAGAGCAGCATGAGGAAGCAGAACGCAGAAGTGCGACATTTCAATCAACAGCACCATCAGCAGTGGTATGTAACATTTTTAATTATTATATTTGCCAAAATATTTGTGCGTGTGCCGTATGGGAAGAGGGGATCAAGGGGCGGGGGGCCCCATTCTGAGGGCCAGTAAGGGGCCCCAAAATTTCTGATGGCTGGCCTGCTCTATTGGACGCTTCTGCTGCCTGCTGTTGTGGCAGTCAGAGGAAGCAGACACAACTGAGTAGACTTAGACATAATCTCCCTCTTTTACTCTCCTTTCCTCTTCCACTCTTTCTATCTCTTCTTCTTTCATTATTTCATTCTCTCTTCCTTTTTGAAATGTCTTACTACTTGTAGAGCATTTCGTCCTCCATCATGTCCGAAGTCTTTGGAGACCTTGACTAGTCTCTGCATTACTGGACTACACCGGACGAGGCCACCAATCCCCAGCACACAAATACGGAGGAGGTTGGATGCCGCCATAAGACTAGAGCATCAAATGTATACACAACAGAGCCATGTGTTCTATCAGCGTTATTCAGAGAAAAGTGAAAACCAGGAGAATTGGCAAGAGAAGAGAACAATCTAGAACAAATAGCCGATTTGGGAAGTGAGATAAATGGGAGAACTTTTCTGGTTTGGCTAGTTTGACCTAGAATTTTCACATCTCCAGTCATTCTCCTGAGTTTCACTTTTCTTTGAATAGACCTGAGTATGTGACTGAGAATATGGTGCATTGGAGAGACCGATGTGGTGTCTTGTGGAAGGTGTACTTTGCGTGGGTGGCCTCCAAAGTTTTTAAGGATTGTGCATTGCACATAGGTGGTTTCCAGTAACTGTAAAATACAGAAGAGGCCCAAAACTTACTGATTGCAATTAAACTGAGCCTTTTATTAACAGGCCACCATTTTTAATCATATTTTCAGATTTTTCTTCATTCTCTGGCCTTCTTACTTTCTTAGATATGAAATTTTATGGGATTTTTCATGCACTGATTTTATTAAATATAAAGTTTTTGTTGCTTCCTCAAAATAAATACAGAGACTAGGAAAAGGGTACAGAAGAAAAAAGAAGACAAGGGGGAAGGGGAACAGTCAATAAAATTATGAGTCCATATATCAGTTCCAAGAAAGCGCTAGGGATCACCTTGCGTAATAACAAATAACAAAACACAGTAACGCATTACCCATATTCTCACTAAAACAAGAACAAAGTATGACTGAACACATTGGGCTATATTACAATCTTCACGCAAAGGGATCAAAACAAAAACAACATGGTGTACCTTCCAAGGGAGAGCTCTATCAGGCTAGTGGAAAAGCCCTGGTGCAAACGCCAGTGAGGTCCGCCCAAACCTCAAAGAACATCCATAGATCCACAAAAAGCATGCAACACAGGTATCTCCATCGAGAAGTTTTTTGAAAAAATGCAGCAGGTAAAAATGCGACGTTTCGGTCCTATAGGACTTTAATCATGCATAGATGTACATACAAATGCAGTTCTTTAAATAGACCAAATCATTATCCACATAATTGGACAACAAGGGTGGAGTTTACTTGGGGTATATGCTATTAACTCTTAAGTCTCCCATCTGTCTCTTTAATCACAAAGCAAGTGTAGCACATATAGAAAATTACACACATAAATAATAAACAGATACTCAATAAAATACATCAAGATTAAACTCCCTGTTGAGGCCCCTAGGCCACAATGTGTCAAGTTTATGAATCCACAGTTTCTCCTTTCTTTTTAATAACAATCTTCACGCAAACGTTAACGCTCACTTGCGTGAGCATTAATGTTTTCTGCGGTGTTTACCGCATATTACAATCCAAACGCAAATGGGTTAAGAAACCTGTTTGCGTTTGGTACCTTGTGCTTATCAGCGTAAGGTTACTGTACTTTACGCTCCCTATACTTAATATGGGGAGCGCAAAGTGTTAATCAGCATTAGGATTACAAAGTCCTAACGCTGATTAACGTCCGGCTCTGGTTAGCAGAAAGTTAACCACAGCCAGGACTAGGTGTTAACTGATTCCGCTTCTGCAGAATCCGTTAACACCAGCCTAAAAAAAAAAAATGATATACATGGATGTATAATGCCCAGCTCACACATGGATGTATATTGCCCAGCTCACACATGGATATATACTGACCCCAGCAGCTTGGTTTTGTAAGGGACCACGGCGGACGCCGCCCCCCATGTGATGCGTGCGCTTCATGTGAGGGGGCGGCATCAATGCAGGGTGCACGTGGGGCCCAGGAAGGCACGCTGGAGCGCTGCCGCCATGGTCCCTTACAAAACCGGGCCCCCACTGACCCGCGGGCCCTCGGGCAGTGCCCGATGGGTCAGTCCGCCCCTGAATGTAAAAATATAAATATCTGTAGAATAGAGATGTCATGGGGATGAGAGATATTGAACATTCCATAGTTACAGTCTAAATTAATACAATAGCATGATCCATATTGACATTCATAATCTAGCATATTATAACTGTTAATTTGAGACCCTGGTTCAAGATCACAGAGCATATATATCTTATCAAAATTCATGACATAAATCAGAAGGTATACATACAGCTGTAAATGACAACTACTGTAAAGAGCAATAGTGGAACTTATTTTATGGTGGAGAAATTAGTCTAGAAATCAGTCTCAGGTATGTAGTTTTATATTACAATTTATCATCATCACGAATCAAACTGAGATCTTTAATTTCGAATGCTACTGGGTTATTTTATCATTATATATTTCTTACATATATTTATACTATTTCACAAAATAACATGCAAATGGCCATAGACAGCTTTGACAGTTTTTGGGATTTCCTACCTGCATTTGTGTAACAATGTGATACAAAAATTGAACAGAAGCAGCCGTATAAATAGGTAAAATAGGTATTTGTCTAAAGTATCACTGAAACAAGGGCCTCCCATGATGGAATATCTATAGAATGTCAGTACACAGATGGCATTCATGGCTGGAAACCCACACAAATACAATCCTACATTTACCCATATACAAAGAAAGCTGTGTGAACTTACTTTTAATAAAATTCTTGGTTTAATTGGTGCATTTTTGCATAATAAGAGGGACATCACATTGTAGCTTTGTCTAAGGCTGACTACCTCCAAAGCCACCTCTGCAAAGATTATCATACCCATATTTTGTAAGAGAATGCTGCTTTGTGCTTGTTTTTGTTTATAGATTTGGAACAGAACTCGGAGCTAGGATGGAAACATTCAGACTTACTGTTTATAAGTTCTTTGCGAAATTAGATGATGATATGTTGTTAGTGTACACCGGGGTCAAGCAGCTGGGACTCTCCAGATGTTTTGGAATTACATCTCCCATAATGCTCAGGCTCTCATTAGGTTGGCTGAGTATCATGGGAAATGTAGTTCCAAAGCATATCTGTTCTGCTCCCGGCAAGAGAAAGCGGCGGATCGCGCCAGCGTCTCTGAGCGTCGAAAAAAGGGATTTGGGGGGGGGGTTTGAGAGAGTGTTATGTGATTTTGTAAATGCAAAATCACTTAACACCAGCTTCGAGGAGATGTTATTTCTCAGTGAAATACTGGCTCCCGAGTGGAAGTGCAATCTACACTGGAATATTGGAATAGCTGGCGCTTCCATGCGCTGGTGTAAAGTAACGTCTCCTATACTCCTATACTAATTATAGGAGAAGTTAATTTACAGTAACCTCTCACAGGGAATCGTTACACTCGAGCCAAAAGCCCAGTTTTCTGCAAAAATGGAAAAGCAATTCCATTCGATAAGATAACTACAGTAGCAGTTAAGATCCTGTAGTTATGTTATCGACAACTATGGAATAAGGACCATCATTTCCGCTAATGACCACTGAAAGTGTAAAAAGGGCATTCACATAAAAAGAAATGACATCCAGAATTAAATCGGAAAGCCAAAATTATAAATTTATATAACATGGAATTTTGATAGACATTACCTGTCAAAAGCTGGAATTCCAATACCTTTCTTCATTGACTCTGAAAGAGGTCCTTCTCTACCAAATGTCTTCTTTACCTCCATTAAAAACAGCTTTGTTTTAATCTCTAAATCTTTGGGAAGTAGGCTCCACCCTGTGTGTAGAGAAAAAAAACGAAGTAAATACGACAAGTGCGCCACAACTTTCCTACAGCTTATAAAATGAATATATTAGTAACAATGAAAGATGGCAATTTAGTGGAAGTAGCATCTACAGTATTTGTGCTAAAAGGGACACTAGCTACATAGACACATAGTTTAACTTTACAAGAATTCATCGGATCCTTCCTACAATCAACTTTCTGTCTCTCCTACATTTGTTTTTTAAATTTTAAATTTTTCTTTCTCTTATCTAAATTTGCATCTCTGCTTAGGCATTAATAGTAGACGTGCATTGGCATTTTTTTTTTTTCGCCGCATTTTTCTTTCGTGTCGGGCCATTTCTTTTTTTCGTTTCGGGTCATTCATTATTTTACTGCGATTTGTATTTTTGGACCGATCCAAAATTCCAGACGGCTGGTTATTGTTTTCGGATCACTTCATTTTTTGTTTTTATTAGTTATTTCATTTTTCGGGTGATTCGTATTTTCGGACTGCCGATATTTCGTTTTTCAGATCACTTTTATGAGTTATTTCATATTTTGGGTTGATTTGTATTTCATTTTTATGAGTTATTTAGTTTTTTATTAGATAACCTGTAGATACTTGAGTATACCGCTAGATTATGGTGACAAAAATTTACCTTAAAATTGGAGGGGGTCGCGTTATATTCAAGACATCTGCATTGCATGTAAAAAAAACGTGACTTGCTCAGGGATCCCAAGTCTCCCAGAAGTTACAGTAGTCTCCCTGAATTGAATGTGGGCTCTCTGATGCCCGCAAACTCTTCAGGAACTCCCAGATTCGGGAGAGGTGGGATCCATCACAGTCAGAGGACATGCTCGGATTAAGCCAATCATTCAAGATTGGGTTAAAACCAAGCATTGACCCTCGCTCCACGATGCGGTGGTTGAGCCAGCCTGCTGGAGGTGAGAAAACAACACCCAGCGTACTGGCTATCGGTGCATGATTCACTGCGTTGGTCACCTCGCTCTGCCGGCCATCTTATCACAAGTAAAGAAGACGGGTGGCCGGTGGCTTCATACTTAGTAACAACTACATTCATTCTAGAGCAGAGCACCCTGGCCTGAGGGGCAGCCTGACTGTGTTAAGAGAAGCTGAAAGAATTTAAATTGTTTACCGGTACAGTATACTTCTATAATTTTGCTCCACGCGTTATATTCGAGTCTTCTCTCATTTCCACAAATATTCACTATTCATTGCGTTATGTTCGGGTCGTGTTATACTCGATTATCTCTGGTAGTTATTTCAGAAAGTGAAAAAGATTACTACTACTAATGTGAAAAGTTAGCATCAGCTTAAAGTTGTAGCTAATTGATTCCGCTTCTGCGGTATCAGCTATCACCAGCTGAAACCCCCAAAAAAAATCTGATACTCACCTCTCATTACGCTGTGCGAACGGTCTCCCAATCCGCCATTTCTGGCTGCCGGGAGCAGTGGGAGAATGGAGGAAAGAGTCCCCAGTCGTCCCCCCCCCCGATTCACTCCATGGCCCTGCACAATCTCGTGAGAGAGAGATTGTGTAGGTCATGTGACCATGCAGCACAACCCTCCATGGTGTCCTGTGGACTCCAGGAAGTGATACTCACGGTGGCCTGTTAGCTTAGTACTTAGAGCTGCTGAATCAGCACCTGCCCTGTAATATGGTGTTAAGACGGGGACACTAAGTGGAAACCTGCAGGAACAGGTTTTCCCCAGTCGTGTTCCCGTATTAACGACAGGCACATGATAGCACCCGTACTGTTTGGACCTTTCAGCCAAAAACAACTGTCAAATTAGGTCATGTCATGACTTTTTAAGAAGGGTCACTTTGCTGAGCACCAGATATAAAATGATTCTTTACATCTTGCTGCCACCTTCTGGTACTGAATACTTTTGCTGGTCACTATTTTGGATATGGACAATCATGATATCGAAATGAAATATATGGTTGTTCTTCATAACACCAAAATTTAAGATCAGTGGCTTCTCATTGCATTTCAAAAGAAGTCTACGGTTTACATGACATTTTGATTCAATATGATTTCTATACCACCAAAAGGTAAAAACATGAAAGGGAGATTCATAGTAAAAATCCTTGTTACTGTTTCATTTAAATATATATAAATATATTCTTTTAATTTAGTTATCTCTAATATGATATGACCTACAACTGATTGACCACTTTTTCTGTACTACAATGTAAAGCACACACTTGCCAACCTTTCCTGGAAATGCCTGCTAGAGCTACAGCATCTCTTAACCTATGGCCTCAATTTAACTCTGTCCGATGGCAGAAAAAAAACACTTTTTTTTTGTCCGATTTTGCAGTCATATATCCAATCGAGAGATTCAAATGCGGGTTTATGATTTTGATGCCTGATAAAAATTCAGATCAAGTATCAGCTCTAACAACTAATATTTTCAATGGAAATATGGGCTTTAGCAATTCAATAAAATTTTACAATTGTGCATTTTCCTAAATAGGACCTGCATTTACAGTGAAAACGTGCAACCACCGTACTATAAATTTAATTCTCGCCAGTCTGTACATTAACATTTACACTGTTACATAAATAACCCTCAAGTTGGGACTTTACCATTTTACATTTAGGTGATCAAACCACAAGTCCCTGCTTTCATATTCCACTGTTATAGATACAACCCACAAGTATGTATGGTAATAGTTCAACTGTTACAGTAAAAACACGAAGGTTTGGGATGTACTGTAACACTCGCATTTACTGGATTTAAATTAAAACTCAATTGTTCGTGTTTACAGTAAAAATGTGCATGTCCGTAATTTAGAGTAAGACAAACATTTATTGTATTTATAGTAAAATGCGTATTTTGCAGGACTTCAGATTACAACACGCATGGCCGGGATTTACAGTAAAACAGTCAAACACCCAAAAAATCCATTAACATGTTTACACTCTGCGTTTTGGGCTTTTTATTGGACCAATATTGATAATAAACAGGGACATTTTGAAATTCAGTTCATACAAAAATTTTCAACTGAAACAGCCAATATTTCGAAATAATGTCGTCTGCAAGCAGCTATTTTTTATTCTTCAGAAGAAAAGCAGCTGATATAATTAAATTAAGCCCTATGTTAGAAGCAGTGATTCAGTCCATATATATTAAAATCCTCATAGAGCTCATCCTAGCTGAAGACTGTCTATTTTTGATGGATATTAAATATTCAATTTTATCTCACTTGTGGAAATGTGAAGTGCTATTTACAAATAGAAGAACACTGAACCATTTACAATTTTATAGAACTGTACCTGAATTTATCAAGTCACCGACTGCTACTTGTCCCAGCAGGATCTCCTCTTTTGCCTCAACAAGAGCAAGCAACACGCTATAGGTTCTCAGACACTTTTCACTGGCAGAGAGAATTGAGAAGACAAAGACAATTATCTTTTTCTGATGAGGCAGAAAAAAAAGTAACTTAATTCCCATTAAGTGACTTGGAACTGATTTGATTTGGGTGTACCTCTGTCTTATCCCTCTTTCCACCATTGTGCCCCCTGACCTATCCCTCTCAACCTACAGTGCCTTGCCACCATGTCTTGTACCCACAATGTGCCTGTGCATAATTTTTATCGCCTTTTATTGTGCCTTTAATCCACCATTGATTTTGTCTTTGTTCTACATTTCTCTAGGATGGAAGAAGTTGCTGCCATAGCAATAAACCTTTCTCCGGTCTCTATTTTGAAGGACTGACCATTGAGCCATAGCCCAAATTGGCCCGATAATAATCCTGCACTCTAATATTGTATCTAGCATTTGGGTACATATTTAATCATCTTTGAGACCTTATGTGACAGATCTATGTACCCCCAACAGGGTCACATCTGCCAATGCTGCTTCCTCGCAGGACCCCCCGTGTTCTACCCAGGCAGACTCCCGTGCCTTCCTCCAGTCCTTAGACGAAATTTAAGGACCGGGACACATAGAGCCTGCTAGCATCCCCCAGAAATAAGGCAACGCTGTAGATCTGGTGGTCTTTCAGGGTTAGAATGAATTGCTTTAATCAGAGGCACATTTATACAGTCATTTACATACACAAAATCACAACATCTTCTAAGGGAGGTTTTGCTGTAATCTAATTATATTTAGTTACAAACAGTGAGAACATGACTCAAGCTTTCTAAATGAGTTAAAACAATGAAAGATTACAGTTTAAAACAGGAGTGTTTTCAGACAACGAAGTTGTCTGTTTGAGGAACTCTTCATCAGATATTTACACCTCTCTGAGAGCAGGCTTACTGGAAGGCTAATCTGATCAGCAGATAGTAACAAACAATGACCTTGCATAATGACAATCATGCAAACATTCTGCACATAAGAAAGGGTAATGGGCCAATATTGATTAGGAGTCCTGCAGCCTACAAAATATGCCCTCCCAAGTCCACATGATGCACGTCACACCTTATATTGCTGATGTTAACTGACAGCAGGCTCTATGATTAAAAGTAGTAGTAGTAGTGCATGTAAGGCATGTTAGTACACGTTATCAAAAACGACATGATAGCATTTGCAATTCTGCACATACTATACTCTGCATGAGCTGAACAAAATATTGGTTGTACCATGTCATGCCCCATGACTCAGGGTTTATTTGTATATTTATTATGTGTTGAATCTGCCTTTTGTTGCTTACAGTTATTATTTAATAGCTATTTTGTTCCTGCTGGGTTTCCTTAGCCTTGCTGCATCCAGCTAGCTCTACCCCTTTTTGCTCAGTATAGTTCTGAGGTAAATTACTGGTCACCTAGCAGCCATCTTAGCTCAATGCTGGACAGAACTAATGTCTTTTCACCTGCATTGCTGTACACTATTATAAAGATTGTCAGTCTGATCATTAAAGTTTTCAACTGGATTCATCTTTCTACGTGTCAGTTTTGCTGAGTTGACACTGTCTGCTGAACTTTCATCGTGTGAGTACTGGTCAATACAGACTTAGCTAGTCTCAAGCACCCACGCCTAACAGCTTTGCTAGGGAGGCAGAATATACCACATAAACTTGTGAGTTTTTCAATGCAAGTCCATACCATCATCTTTATGATGTACTGTACATACAGTGCACATAATGACACTAGTGTATAGAGTTACTATTTGTGTTAGTTTTAGAGATAAGGCTCTTATTAGACTTAATATTCTGACCAACATTCTTTGCCAAAATTCTATTAAGATCGATTCATTTTTGGGTAACAGAATCCGCTCTTTTTTTTGTCATGACAAATGAATAAAACAAAAAATGGTTTGCGCACCCACTAATAAATACTCATCTCCAATTATTCAAAAAGACGTCTTAAATGTAATTATGAAAAGAGAATAATACACACAAAAGTGCAATTCTATAAAATTCCAAAGTAATCTCGTTTTTTAACACAGAATGTTCACTACGTTTCTAAAACTGTGACCATTTTACTACAGTAATATTATCGGCGCGCCACATTGACTAATGATTTTGCTACCTTTGACTCCTGAAAGCACTTCTTGCCCGTGAATTACTCTCTTTTCACAGTGAGCACATCAGTTAGTATCCCTCCACTGCTAATGCAACTCTGCTATATTTTTAAACAATATATATTGTATACATCCCTTGCAGGTTGTATGTTTTGAAGTTACCTTGATTGCAGCGCCAGACGCAGTGCAGTGCAAGCAGACTCCAGTGTTCCCAGATGCATGCTGAGCTTCTCAGAGTCAGTTTTGCATTCCTTCAACGTTATAGAAAGCCTCTCGTTTAACCTTTTCATGAAGTCATAGCAGCTACAAAACACAATAACATTGTCATGTAACCTGTCTTCTTTTCAACATGCAGCAGATATAGAAAACCAGTGGCTGCTGGTGGAGGAAACTACATAAAAAACATTTTGCTTTTTTTCAACCAAACTATCCAGTAACATATACAAAAAGAATTACAAAATATAGGGCTTGTATTTTATATTAGATAGATTAGATAGAGTCAGTGCAACTACTGACATTTCAATCTTTTATGGGTGTACTGTCCATGTTGAAATTTCTTTATTTATAAAAGGATTTTAAAAGGAAGGATACATTGAGATTTCTCACGTTTTCAAGTATGTCCTGGGTTCAAGAACATTGAATTCTAACAGTCGTTACAGACATAAAGTAATAAAATGCAAGATATTAAACAAAAAAAACCCCACAAATATACAGATTAATACAGCAAATAAATATGTAAGTAATATAGTCATTATGTTACATGTTTACAGGTGCATTCTGTATTGAGGTATCTTAATAGGGAGCTCTTGAGTGACTTTAGACTGGGGGAAGATTTGATGGCATCTGGGAGGTTATTCCATAACTGCGGTGCTCTGTAGGAAAATGAGAATCGAGCCACTTTCTTTTTGTATTGTGGCACTGCAAGTAAGGTGCTGGTCCTGGATCAGAGGTTATAGCAGGGGTCGGGAACCTATGGCTCGCGAGCAGGGGCTGACTGGCAACTTTTGGCCCGGGTGGCAAGCACCACACAGAGGCCCAGAGTTCCGCAACTCGGGCCCATGTTTAAGTAAAAACAAACACGGGAAGCAAATTAAGTAATAAATAACAGTTTATTACTGTTTAAAATAATTATAGAACTCTAAATATATATACGCGGCATATGTGAGAAGCTGTAAATCACTTTTCAGGTTTATAAGATACTGTACATTACTGTAGGGATGTGTGTGTGGCACTGGTTAGTATCAGAGCCAGATATACACAGACATTAACTTTTTGTGGTTTGTGTTTAGCTGTAAATTATCTTGTACTTCTTTACTGTATTGTACACTGTAGTACCCACATAATTTTTCTCACCATTAAATGGACTTTCTATCATATACTTGCTATTAAAAAAAAGAAATAAAAAAAAAAGCTTTTTCTGTACTGGTGCCTGCCTGTCATACTCTGCATCCTCCACTAGAGGGAGGAGAGGGAGCTGCTTGTCTGGTCATACTTTGTATCCACCACTAGGGGGAGCTGCCTGGGCCCCTTCCTTTTATTAACTCCCACAGAGGGCTCAGCCTCAGGCAGGGCCTTCACATCACTCATTCTCCCCCAAAGCAGGCTGGGGCGCCCCCCCCCTCAATTTATTAACCCCCAGAGGGCTCTCAGGCCAGGCCCTCACTTATTCTCTCTCCCCCAAAGCAGGCCTGCCCACCCTTAATTTATTAACCCTGGGGGCTGGGGCCCAGAGAGCTCTCAGGCCAGGCCCTCACTTATTCATCAAGCAGGCGCCCCTCCCTCAATTCATTAACGGCTGTCGCTGAGCACCAGGTCCACCGCTCCAGACTAGGGCTCTCAGCCTGCCTTCAATTTATCAACCCTGCGCAGGCCGCCCCCCCCCTCAATTTATTAACCTCACGGGCTGCCTTCAATTCATCCAGACTAGGGCTCTCTCTCACAGGCTCAGCCAGCCTCCCTCAGGCCAGGCACCCCAAGCCCCCCCTTGCCCACCGCCTCATTCAATTTATTAACTCCCCGGGGTCCCCCCCCCCAATTTATTGACCACTCCACTGCAGTGCACTGTCCCGCTCCACTCCTCCAGTGAAGTCTCCAGACTAAAGTTTCCACTCAGCCAGCCAGGCGGGTAGGCCCAAGACAGTTCATCACCACCAGCCAGCAGCGCAGGTACACGTGTGCGTGAGCTGAGCTTGAGCTAGGCCAGCCTTGAGGTCAGAGTGTGGGATGCGGCCGGCGGCCCACCATGCACACAGGGCATCCACTCACACTCACCATCATAAATTTTTCAATGCTGACTCTCTTCTGCTGCTTCTGTGCGTGATGATCCCTCCTCCACGGCCAGGCAACGAATAATCCACCTCCAAGGAGTCCAAGCACACAGCACAGCCTCTGCGTCGCGATGCCTGGCAGCTGCGCACTGAGTCCCACTCACGCAGGAGGTCTGACGTCTGATGATGCTCCCCCGACGACGTCACTGGCAGCTGCTGTCGACCGCGCCCACCGGCCTGCACGCTCCCATCACGTGGATGAGGCTGTGCGGAGCCGGCATCACGTGGGGGGGCGGAGCCGGCGCTAGTGCTTCTGCGCGGCCGGCCCGGGCCTGTTGTGAGACGCGAGTGGCGCTGAGCCGGCTGCGGCTGATATATTATACAGACTCAGTCATCATCACACAATCACACAATAGTTCGGATTCGGCCGGGGGGACGCTTGCCACCCTGCCCCCCGGCCCAGTCCGCCCCTGCTCGCGAGCCAGATGTGGCTCTTTTAAAGGCTGCATCTGGCTAGCAGACAAATATTTAATAAGAAAAATTTTAACGCTAAAAATATAAAATTGCGGGTGGTGGCTGGAGCCAATCACAGCTGTCCTCTTTGGATAATGCGTACACGGGTCGTAAGGTCAGGAAGTAATCTTCCCTCCTGGGGGTTTCCGGGAGGCGGGCCAAGTGGATGGCCGCTTTTGTTTGAGCTCCGTACCGAGCCGTCGAGAACACCCCTGCAGCTTGAATTTCAGGCACTTCCCTGGCGGCTTCTTAGAGTGGGAGCTCATTCCGACCACTGCTCAGGGGCGATATTTAACTGACCGAGTTAAGGTCCGCTCGCACGCGGTGCCACGTGTTGCGGCCATCTTGGAGATAGCATTGTGCGGCATCAGTACCTCCACGCGCTTCCCTCCTGTTTATTGCTTGGCTCTCCGCCTCTGACGATCACATCGGAGGGGATAAAGAATTCGCTTCAAATCTGCCTCATCGAGCACCTTCAGCCCCTTAACCAGGAGAGAATACAAGGCCACTCAGGGTAAAAAGCTCCTGCGGGGGCGTGGCCGGCTGCAGATGAGAGAGGACGTGCATCTTCGGAGCTCCGGCACGTCCTTTTCTCTATGGGTTCCCAAGATGTCTTTAGCTACCGAAATTTCTCCCCCGGGAGCCCAGAACGGCTAGCCACTGGGGAGGTGGGGTCCGGGGCCCGTTTTGTCCCCCCCCCGGACCAGAAGACGACAATAGATGACATGAAGTCGATGCCGGCGGCCATCTTGGGGCCTGCAACCCGGCGTGAGCATGGAGTTTCCAGGCTGGTGAGATCTGCCTGCGACCGTGGGGGAGCCTTTCCCTTTGCTGCAGCTCCTATGCTACCCCTGACTGGGCGGAGAGCCGTGGAGGTGGAGGGCCCCCGCCTCCCGGCACCAACGGCTGATTTATCGGGAGGAGCAGACGGGACGAGCACGAGGCGGCAAATAGGCCTCTTGCCGGACCCCCCGCGGTTCTGCATGGAGGCGGCGTTCCTGGGCCTCGAACGTTTGCTGGCGGAGGTAGAGGATGAGGATCGACCGCTGACGCGGGGCGACATGCGGCGCTTTACAGAGGTCCTGAGAGCCTGCGGAGGATCGTGTTCCGCGGACAGTGCTGCGCCGGATGGACCCGGAGAGACGGCTGTCGTGAATGGCGGTGAGACCCTGGAGGGGTCCTCTGGTCTGAAGGGTGTCTGGGAGTCTAAGCAGCAGCCGTTTACCTTGCGGAGGGCGGATCTGTCAGGGCAGAGAGGCTCTGTTGCATCAGTCGCTGGTGGACCGTCGAGCTGGGAGCCGGTGTGTGGAGATCCCGATCCGTATCTGGAGCGGGAGGACCCCCACGGGCTGGCAGGAAGGCAGCCGCAACCTGGGCCTATCACCCCATCCCCGGCTCTGCTATTGAAGGAAGTGGAAGAGGCAGCGACGTTTTACGGGGGGGCCCCGACCGCTCTTGCACCACCCTGTGACCCGTGCACGGTGGATTCCCCCACTTTATATGAGGTATGCCTTGCTGCAGACACGGTGGTGTTCATGGCGAAGGAGGTTGAAGCGGAGATATCTGGGGCACCTCGATCCCCCGAAGATGCAGCGGCTTGGGCAGCGCGAATCGGCCTTCCGTGGACCAAGCTGCCTGCCAAGCAAGTACCCCCTTTTAGAGACACGGGTTGATGGGACACCTGAGACTGTTTTTTATTTTTCTCTTGCTGTTTTTGTGTCCTCTTATACCCACCTCTGATGATACTCCCCGGCTGGGGATACTGAGACTTTTTTCTTGTTTTTTTTTTTTATTTTTTATTTTTTATTTTTTATTATTATTATTATTTTCTCTCTTTGTTTTCCTTTCCCCATCTCTCTTTTCACTATTTGAGACTTTGCTGATTTCCTATGAAACCCCCCCGGGTATTATGTGCTTTTGACTGCAGACTTTCGTTGTTGTTGCCCCCCCCTAATTTTTATTTCCCCCCCACCCCTTCCCCCCCCCCCACTATGACATACTGTTACTTTGAAGCCGAGATTCCCCCATCCCTTGATAGGTGTTATTGCTCTGTGTTCCCCTGAGACATCTCCCCCCCCTTATTTCTTTTAAGCTGAGTCCCCCCCTTTTCGGGGGATGTTTGTTATTTTTCACAAGTAGTACTTATGCTGGGGTTGGCCCTGCGTGGCCCATGCCTTAATGTTTGATTATATGCTGACTTCTTTACAAAATAAAAATCTTAAATACAAAAAAAAAAAAAAAAAAAAAATGTACTGCTGGATATGTATGCATTATTATTTTTCTTTGCCCTGATGAAGTCCAGTTTATGCTTGGACGAAACGCGTTGGCTTTTTTATTTGTATTAATTAAAAATACTTTTACCACCACTGGAAAAAAAAAAAAAAAAAAAAAAAAAAAAAAGCTCCTGCAACATAAAAATATTTTTACACCCCCCCGTTTTTTTTTCTCTTTTTTTCTCCAGCTCTGCGCCCTCTAAATTAAAATTTTGTAGTGACAATTATTTTATTTTATTTTTTGGGTTCTGTTGACCCTACCAATTTTTTTCGGTGGGTCCCCTGGGAGCCACTATCCCCGTATTAAATTTTTGACCGTTCACTCACTGTGATCTGCTTCTGCAATTTTTACAGTGGTCCCCTTGGGTGCCACTATCCCCGTATTAAATTTTTGACCGTTCACTCACTGTGATCTGCTTCTGCAATTTTTACGGTGGTCCCCTTGGGTGCCACTATCCCCGTGATAATTTTTTGACCGTTCACTCACTGTGATCTGCTTCTGCAATTTGTACGGTGGTCCCCTCGGGTGCCACTATCCCCGTGATAATCTTTTGACCGTTCACTCACTGTGATCTGCTTCTGCAATTTTTACGGTGGTCTTACACGGGCCCACCATACCTACACTGTAAACTTCCTTCCTTTTAATCAAGTAGTCAGCTAGCTAATTGCAGAAACCCTTTTATCGAAGAAGATGGCTAAAAGAAAAAAAGATGAGAAGTATCGTATTTTTCAGCAGGAATGGACAGAGGAATTCGTCTTTGTGGAGAGAGCAGGTTATGCAGTGTGTCTAATATGCAATGATAAAATTGCATCGCTGAAACGGTCAAATATAAAGCGGCACTTCGACACACTATATACTACATTTGCAAAATATCCTGCGGGGGACAGCAGGAAGAAAGCCTGTCAAGAGCTACTGTGCAGAGTGGAAGCTAGTCAGCAGCAACTCCGTGTTTGGACCCAACAAGGTGACTGGAATTCGGCTAGCTTTGCTGGTGCTTTAGCAATTGTGAGAAACGGAAAGCCATTCACAGATGGGGAATATGCGAAAACATTCATGCTTGATGTTGCCAATGAACTTTTTGACGACTTTTCGGATAAAGACAAAGTAATCAAACGAATGAAAGACATGCCTCTGTCGGCAAGAACTGTTCACGATCGTACCATCATGTTGGCAAATCAAATTGAGGCAACACAAGTGAAGGACATAAATGCAGCACCATTCTTTTCTCTTGCTTTGGATGAGTCAGACGTAAGCCATGTATCCCAGTTCAGCGTGATTGCAAGGTATGCTGTCGGTGACGCACTACGTGAGGAAAGTCTTGCTGTTTTGCCTATGAAAGGGACAACAAGAGGGGAGGATTTGTGCAAGTCTTTCACTGAGTTCGCTAAAGAAAAAAATCTACCGATGGATAAACTTATTTCGGTGTGTACTGATGGTGCTCCGTGCATGGTGGGGAAAAACAAAGGATTCGTAGCGCTTCTTCGTGAACATGAAAAGAGACCCATCCTAAGTTTTCACTGCATCCTACATCAGGAAGCGCTTTGTGCTCAGATGTGTGGCGAGCAGCTTGGTGAGGTGATGTCGCTGGTCATTCGGGTGGTCATCTTTATTGTTGCCCGAGCTTTAAATGATCACCAGTTTAAAACACTGCTGGATGAAGTTGGGAATAATTATCCCGGTCTGCTTCTGCACAGCAATGTGCGTTGGTTGTCAAGAGGGAAGGTGCTCAGCCGTTTCGCGGCTTGTCTGAGCGAAATCCGGACTTTTCTTGAAATGAAAAACGTCGAGCATCCTGAGTTAGCTAACACTGAGTGGCTTCTGAAGTTCTACTATCTCGTGGACATGACTGAACATCTGAACCAGCTCAATGTGAAAATGCAAGGCGTTGGAAATACAGTCTTATCCCTTCAACAAGCAGTGTTTGCATTTGAAAACAAGCTAGAACTCTTCATCGCCGACATTGAAACAGGTCGTTTACTACACTTTGAAAAACTGGGAGAGTTTAGAGATGCATGCACAGCTGTCAGCAAGTGACCCTGCTCAACATCTTGATCTTCAGCAGCTAGCGGGCTTCACGTCTAATCTCCTGCAGTCATTCAAAGCGCGTTTTGGAGAATTTCGTGAGCGCACTCGTCTTTTTAAGTTCATCACCCATCCACACGAGTGTGCAGTGGACAGCGCCGACCTGAGTTACACCCCGATGTCTCCGTCAGAGATTTTGAGCTACAAGCTGCTGACCTGAAGGCCTCAGACATGTGGGTGAATAAGTTCAAGTCACTGAATGAAGATTTGGAAAGACTTGCACGACAGCAAGCAGAGTTGGCGAGCAAACACAAGTGGGGAGAAATGAAAAAACTTCAACCCGCGGACCAGCTGATTGTCAAAACTTGGAACGCGCTTCCCATCACATACCACACACTGCAGCGTGTGAGTATTGCTGTACTGACAATGTTTGGCTCTACGTATGCATGTGAGCAGTCTATCTCACATCTAAAGAACATTAACAGGGTTATCCAAAGAGATTCGAAAAGACACCGCACGTTCGGTGACTTTTCGTTCTCTTCAATTCGGTTCCTTTTGCCGATCCCATTTCGGTGACCCTGCGGTGTATTCAGCAAGCACCACAGGGTCCCCGAATTGCAGGGAAAAGCTGCCGCAAACCTGACGAAAACTAACCGAATGCACGCTGAAAACAAGCAAAAACATCTGGATTAACCTTTGAAGAAGCCGAACAGGAGCCGAATCACACAGAGCCGAAGCAGCTGTGACGTAGAGGAGGCAGTGAATAAATTAGAAAAACCATTTGTATGAATCTGGGAAAAAGAAACGCTGTTTGCAAAGAAACTACTGAGCGAAAATGTCTGAAATTTTCACAGGAGGTCCAGGGAATGATAATAAAGAGGGCTGTTACAAAAAAAATAAGTTAACTGAAAAAAATAAAAAAAAATCGGACTTTTAAAAAAAAACAAAAAAAAATCTGAAAAATGCTTAAAGTATCCTAAAAAATCTATAAATAAAGAGACTCTTTGCTGCAGAATTTTATAATGAACGGTTTATTAGATATTGAATTAAAACGGGAATATTTTTAACATTGAAGCCTATGGGATTCTCCTGAATAAATTTGCCGAATTAAACCACCGAATGCAGGGCATTAGGGGAACCTTTCACTGCTGGTTTGTGTTCTCTGAATAGCCGAAGCAGTGCTTCTCTATGGGGATTTCACTGCCCTCGAACAGGCACCGATCAGGCACCGTATGTTCAGGCAATTCGCCAGGATTTGGCGAATTGCCTGCTCTCTGGATAGCCGAATGGCCAGGAAAGGTAAACGAACGCTGATTTTCAGCGTTCGGTTACCTTTCTCAAGCAATTCGGATCTCTTTGGATAACCCTGTAAGACCAACCTATGATCACGTTTAACGGATGGAAGTCTCAACGCCTGCATGAAGCTTAACCTCACCACTTATCAACCAGACTACAAAGCCATCAGCAAAACCATGCAGCACCAGAAGTCGCATTAATGGTAAGAAGTACGTTATTCATCATTGGTTAGCAACAGCATAACAACGTTATTAAAAAGAATTCAGAGACTTATTGTACTTTAAAAGTGTTGGTCTTACATAAAATGCACACATTTACTTGTATTTAGTTTTAAACATATTGTATGGCTCTCACGGAATTACATTTTAAAATATGTGGCGTTCATGGCTCTCTCAGCCAAAACGGTTCCCTACCCCTGGGTTATAGGATGAGGGAACTGCTGGGTGAAGCAGCCTATTTAATAGTTCATAATAGTAAGAGGTGGAGTCAGCAGTTGAACAAGCAAGTTCTCTTCATCTACTTGCAATGTTTTTCCTAACAAGGCATTGAGAAACGTTTGACTGTATGCGAGCTCTCCATGCATACTCTGAGCAGTGTTGGTTGAGTACTTCCTTATTATTTTTTTAGATTCTTTATTTAGAAATTTTAAACAGGGTTAGAAATCACCTAGCCAGGCAATCGTCCTCACAGGGCCAACACAGCGGTCGGCAAAGAAGAAAACACAAAAATGAGCACTTCTTTTAAATGGAGCTCACTGCTGTAATGTTTTACGCATAAGCAAAAATTGAGGGGTCAACAAGGGTTGCAGAAATTTGGCCCATTTATTCACAGAGTAAAGTACACCTAAATGTTAACCAAGTGATTTGGGTAAAATATAGGTGTACTTTGCTCTGTGAACAAATTCCTAAAATTTGGCTACAGTGGACAATTAGAAAAAAAAAGGAAAAGTGGAAATTCTTTTCCACTGTACAGCAAGGTGTTTGTCCCAACATACCCTTTCAGTCTTTCCAACTCGGCCTGCTGATTGTCTTTCTGGACCTCTGGCGACCCACACAGTGTAGGTTTTACTCCAGGAAGGCTCTGAAGATACTGGATGAGCGTATGTAATGTTGATAAGGAAGCCTATGAAAGAAATACAGGAAATGGTAAATTAGGTATATGGTGGTTACTCCACACTGGCATGATGTGGCATGACATTCATTTTCCACTAAGTGTTGTTACAGTAAAAAAAAAAAAAATCTTCACAAGCACTAGATGAAAGCAGCAAAAAATAATACTCATCTCACATCCTTAATGGTATATGTCAATATAATGGACTAAACTTTAAATTTCATAACCCCAATGTTTGGGTTTTTTCTCCATCTGACCTAAACCTATCTCCCAAAATCTCTACATTAACAATTTGTTTTCAAAAGAGAGAATAAAGATTATTGTAGATCTGGGCTAATGGGAGACTTGTCCACAGAGTTCCTTGGTGTGAACCTCCACAGCAAAGGAATTCTGGGTTTGATAATTCACAATCTGACACTTTTTTTGCATTTAATAATCTGCTGTGGCATGGACACCCCACGTGTCAGTGCAAAGCCATACTAGATGGCTTGAAACAAAGATTAAGGTATGCAGCAAAATCCTCTCTCACAATTTCCTTAGAGAAAATACAGGTCATTTTGAAAGACATTTAGGCTAGGGTCAAACGAACGCATTATTCGCAGCGACCGTCAAAAAGTGCGTCCGAGAGGGGCGGAGCCGAACCAACGAAGATGGCGGACGTGTGATCACCGAGCTCCCGTCCTTACCGCCGCCGATCCTCTCCTAAAAGCACCTCACTCGCCTGCCAAGCCAGCTAAGAAGGGGTAGGAATCTTCCCCCACCATGATAGCGGCCCCTAAAAAAAAAAAAACAGCGCGATGCGCTGGGCGGATGAACAGGCCCAAGATGGCGCCCGTAGTAGCTCTGAGGGAGCAGACAGGGATGGCGCTCAGTCCCACTCACCGCAGCTCACACAGCATGATGCCCCCGCAGCGGCTCCTGCCCTGGCCACCAGGGATGACATACAGGGCCTGCGGGCTTTCATTACCCATGAACTCAAGAAATCCACCAAGGCCCTGTCCTTGGAAATTCAAGCGATCGGAGAACGCACTGCCAGTCTGGAAGATCAGGCCAAGAGGCATATTACATTCTCTAATGATTTGGCGGGACGCTCTGAGGCTATGGAACAACGTATTCAATACTTAGAAGACTCCTTGGAGGATCTTACGAATCGGTCTAGAAGGAATAATGTACGTCTCCGTGGCTTACCAGAAACGGTTACTAATTCTGATTTATCAGATATCTTTCATGGTATAATTAAACGTCTGGTCCCTGATATACCGGATGCTCATCTCATATTGGACCGTATCCATAGAGCGCTGGGTCCGCGTCGTGATAACTCGTCTACTCCACGAGACGTGGTGGCACGTTTTCATTATTACACTTCCAAGGATGCGGTGCTTAAAGCTACGCGGAATCAAGATGTGGAATATGAGGGCGCTCCCTTATCATTTTTTCAGGACTTGGCTGGCTCCACTCTTGCACGAAGGAGAGAATGGAAAGAGATCACGACCATTTTACGTAACAATAACATCCGATATGCATGGGGGTTCCCATTTAAGATTTTAATATTTCATGAAAATCGTACCTCGGCCTATACGTTCCTTTACCAAGCAAAGGACCTTTTGAGATCTTTGAATTTACAGGTGCCTCCTTCGATTGCTGCCCTTGCCCCTCCACAACCTTTACAGAGGCTCACTCAAGAATGGGAGACATCAGGAGACTGACCATTTTCTTTTTGACTGCCAGGGTTCGTACTGGCGGCCAGTCTCTAGTTACCTACTACGCCCATTGATAGGATGGGTCCACTTTTCCTCGCGGCAGGCGAGTGTATGGAAAATTTTGATGTAACGTATTCCTCTATTTGCGGGGGGTTCTCCCCCAATGTTATTATGGTTATTATTGTTATGGATATGTTTCTTTTTTTTTTCTTCTCTCTCCATTCCCTTTTGGGTCTGGAAGTAGGAGAGGTTTTCTCCTTTTTTCTATAGGTTTATTTGTATTGCTGGCGGCGGAGGGGGGTAGCCGGTTTTGGTATCGCCCAGACGCCGACTGATTATCGTTGGTTATCCCCAATGGTCTTCTACCTCTCCTCCCCCTACATCTACCTACCCTTCGGTATCCCCGTTCGGCTGGTATCCCCTCTACCCTTCTCCCTCGTGACTGCCCACCACGAGATCTCTTTATCTTATTTTCCCGCTCATCTTCTTTCCTTTTCCTTTTCTATTCTCTCTTTTTCACATGTTTTTTCGGGATCCTCCCTCCGGTCACCCCTCGGGCCTTTTTGCCCTCCGGGGGAGGGGTGGACGGATGGGGGATCTTCTCTTTGCACTCTTCTCCTATATGATTAATGTCTAAGGTTAATGTCTACTCTATTAATGTAAAAGGTCTTAATTCACCACGTAAGAGACGACTTTTATTCAGGGAACTCCGACGGAAGTCCGTAGAAATCGCTTTTCTCCAGGAAACCAGAATTCCTAAACTAGCCGCTTTTCGCCTTTCAGACCCGGCATACTCTAGGACATATATGTCATGCTCTACCCCTAAACGTAATGGTGTTGCCATTCTCTTACGTAATTCGTGCCCGATGATCGTTGAAGAGGTACATGCAGATGGGATGGGGAGGTGTTTGATAGTTCGAGGTACCATCTCCTCTCAGCCATACTCTCTTATAGCGCTTTATGGCCCTAACTGCCCGGACGCTAGCTTTTGGGACGACACGAGGGATTTTATTAATTCACATGCTAGAGGTAGGATTATTATGGGGGGAGATTTTAACGCCACCTTATGCCCCCCAGTGGATAGATCGGATCCCCGGGGAGATAGACTGACGCAACCCCCTTCCTCCCAGGATAATCAGTATCACAGCTTTGTGCATGAATTGGGACTTATAGACATTTGGAGAATCCAACACCCCTCGACTCGTGACTATACTTTCTATTCCCAGGTTCATGACTCATATTCCCGCATTGACTGTTTCCTGACCTCCCCTGACTGCATACCAACCGTCGTGTCCTCTGACATAGGTTCAATCACATGGTCTGACCATGCGGATGTGTCTTTGAAACTGACTCCGGGTAGACGGTGGCGCCTTGACCCATTTTTATTAAATAAACCAGGGGTTTCGGATACGATTAGAGAAACCACCTCAGAATACTTTCACCTGAACGACACTCCTGACATCTCTCCTCAGATTCTCTGGGCGGCGTACAAGCCGGTGGTAAGGGGCAAACTGTTAAGCTTGGCAGCGTACCATAAAAAACTAAAATTGGCGGACATTACTTCTTTACAAACCCAACTCAGGCAATATGAACTTCAGCATAAATCTTCCCCCAGCTCTGACACTTTCACCGCATTGTCTAAAGTTAGGTCAGACTTAAATTTATTGTTTGTGGAGGACGCAGGAAGAGCCATGCTATGGTCTAAACAGCGCTATTATGATAGGTCCAATAAAATGGATTCCCCAATGGCCCGGCTAATTAATCCTCGCTCCCAATTTAGCCCAATCACAGTTATACGGGATAGGGATGGCCCTTCACACAAGACCCCGCAAGCCATCAGAGATGCATTCACTAAATACTATACGGCCCTATATGACCATTCCCCTGACCACACCCATACAAATAGGGTACTGATGCAGGAAATTGACTCATACTTGACTAGGGCATCCTTACCTCGGTTGCCGGAGTCTAGAATGGAGACACTGATTGATGCGATCACTGAGGAGGAGATAGGTAAAGCATTAGGATATATGAAGCCTCATAAAGCCCCAGGTCCGGATGGCTTTACCTATCATTTTTATAAATCTTTTGCGGCAGAGCTTATCCCTAGGCTACTCCTTACGTTTAATGACATGCTGACAGGGGGTATACCTCCCGCGGAGTCTCTGATGGCTTCCATAGTGTTATTACCCAAACCCGGCCGGGACCCTCAGCTAGTGGAAAATTATCGCCCGATATCTTTGATAAATACGGACTTAAAACTGTTCACTAAAATTTTGTCCTTACGTCTGGATAGACTGTTGGGGAGTTTAATCCACCCTGATCAGGTAGGGTTTATCCCAAATAGGCAGGCGTTTGAAAACACCAGGAAGACCGCAGATCTCATATGGTATGCTTCTGCTCACAAGGTGCCTTCCCTGTTTATCTCTTTAGATGCGGAGAAGGCATTTGATAGGGCAGAATGGCCCTTTTTGTTTTCTCTTCTCGAACACCTGGGTTTTCCTTCAGCATATGTGGCGGCGGTACAAGCCTTATACTCATCCCCATCCGCTCAGGTAGTGATCCCTGGTACAGATGGGATCCCTTTTAACATTCGCAACGGTACTCGCCAAGGCTGCCCCTTATCGCCGGCTTTGTTTGCCCTTTTTCTGGAGCCTCTTTTGCAACACATTAGACTTGACTCTTCCATACGGGGCATTTTGATTCAGGGAAATGAATATAAATTATCAGCTTATGCGGATGACGTTTTATTATCTATCTCACAGCCCCTTTCGTCTCTCCCTAACGTTTTACGGATATTGTCGGATTTTGCTCGGTTATCTGGGTATAAAATAAATATGGACAAATCGGAGGCTATTCCGATTCACATGGGGGAGGGAGACATATCTTTACTTCGCTCCTATTTTCCTGTAGCAGTTTCACTAACCTCGATTAAATATTTAGGCATTCATTTATCGACTGATCCCGGGCAATTGTATGATGTGAATTATGCTCCTTTGTTGTCCCGGATTAAAAGGGATTTGGAAAATTGGGATAAATATGCAATATCGTGGATGGGTAGAATATATTGTATAAAGATGACTGTCTTGCCTCGGCTACTATACTTTTTTCAGGCACTTCCGATAGCTATCCCTCCGGAGGATCTCCATCGCCTTCAGCGGGCGATTGACAAATTTATATGGAGGGGCAAGAGACACCGAATATCGAGAGCAACTCTCTATCGACCTAAAGATGCAGGGGGCCTGGGGCTTCCTTGCCTCCTATCTTATTATTATGCGGCCCAACTGGCTCAAATTGTTGGGTGGCACACTCCGCCCGGACGACACCGTTGGGTAGACTTGGAACGTGCCCTTATGTTTCCGGATGACCCCAGCCTCTGGATTTGGCTCTCAAAGACCCACAGGACTCTCTTACGCACCACTTGCCCTGCTATTGTGAACTCTATCAGACTCTGGGATAAATTGGCCGCAAAATGTGACTTGTCGTCTTTTCCGTCTCCTTTATCTCCTATCATAAGGAACAAAGCTTTTTTACCAGCCTATTCGGCGAAAGCAGGAAGAGGATGGATGGATTCTAATATCTCCCGGTTCCACCAACTATATCCAGGAGGTTCTTTTGTGGCCCATGCAGAGCTCTCAGCGACTGGCATAACTTCTCTTGCTAGTCTTTTACCATATATGCAACTGAAGGCTTTTGCTTCTCAACCTCATGTGAAAGCGGCGGCCTTATCACCTCTTACACCGTTTGAACGATTATGCAAATCCAGCTCATATCCAAAAGGTTTGATCTCGACTCTATACCGCTCCTTAACCTCTTTGTTGGACTGGAGAGAACTAACATATATTAAGGCCTGGGAGAAGGATTTGGGGGAGCAACTGGAGAGGGAGGAATGGCTGGATATTTGGGACTCCATGAGAATTGTCTCGGTGTGCACCACCCACCAGGAACAACTTGTCAAGACCATATTCCGATGGTATGTAACTCCTGTACAACTCTCACGTATGTCCCCCCCGACCCCGGATACCTGTTGGAAGGGGTGCGGCGAAAGGGGCTCCTATATACATCTATGGTGGACATGCCCTCACACACAACATTATTGGACTGGTGTCCAGACTCTTCTTTCCACAGTTTTCGGAAGACATATTCCTATGGACCCCTGGGCCTTCTTGCTCTCTCGACCCAACCCGGATCTCTCACGACAGGAACACAAACTCATGGCAAAAATCACGTTGGCGGCTCGCAGATTATTGGCCCTGGAATGGAATTGCCCTCAGGTCCCCTCATCGCACCGGATTCATTCCTTAATACAAGACGTACAAATTATGGATAAATTGACGGCTCTGGCCAGAGATTCTCTTCCTGCCTATTACACCACATGGGCCCCCTGGATAGACCATATGGGACATGCAGTAATGACATGAGACGGAGGTCTCAATGGTTTTTCTTTTCGTATCCCTGGCTTGAGCGTTCTTGATCTCGCATATAGTGAACCGATTTTACTTTTGTTTGCATTTTACTTGACCTCCATATGTTTTTCTATTTGTATCTCTATTCTTTCTTTTCTCTCTCTTTATTTCACTTCTTGGGGATCTGGGCAATCCCCTCCCTCTTCCTTCCCCCCTCTTCTGTGAATATTAGGAAAATGGATATATTTGGAGTGTATTGCATCTTTATATGTTATGCTCCGTAATTCTGGATTGGATTGCCTTATTTTCTCCAATAAAAACATATTTAAAAAAAAAAAAAAAGTGCGTCCGAACGCATTGACGTATTTTTTCACGGAATGCGCGAAAACGGTCAGACGACGCGCATTTTCGTGCGTGATTTTTTTACGGATCGTTAATAAAACCCTTTTTGCGTCTGGACGTTATGTTGGCCGGACATGAGCAGCGTCTGACATCTCCTAATCACGCACACACGCGGCTATGCCGCCGCAGCGCACTCTGTACGTCAGTACTAGCGGTTCTGCGTTCTCAAAAAAATGCATTCATTTTCCACTTGCGTTGCGCGGCCGGACTTTCGTGCGACCGTACTTCGTATATTGGCCGTCATTGCCCGTCATTTGCTGCTACCGCGGCCGTGATTAAGTGCGCCAGAACGCACGTTAAAAATACATTAGTCTGACCCCAGCCTTACAGGTTTGGGCACATCAGAGACTTGATTTCCCAAAGAGCTTCACAGTTTGCATTTTTCCAAATGTAACAGGGAAAGTTGGGTGGGACATGCTTATGAGATCCACAAACTATACTGTATGTTAAATCACTGTAAACCCAGGTTACACTAGATGCTGTGGACAGGCCCATCTGATGGTAGTTTCACGTCATATATTTACTCATAAGATAAAATCGAGGAAAGCATCTATTTCTTCTACAATATAATTCTGCACTTGCATTTGTCTCTTGTTGTGCATCAGATGATGATATGTGTTTGTCAGATGTTAGATCATAGAGACCTCTGACCCCAGGAATGGGTGATGAGAGAGGACCATTAACACCGTTATTTTCATCCAAAAGGTCCTGCAAATTCTTCGCCTGAAAGAAAGATGGATACATGAATGAGGAGTAGTACGTCCCAAACTTTTTCAAAATAACACAAAACAATTGCTGATTTCCCTGTTTGTATAACATGAGTAGGAGCTTAAAAAAGCTAAAGAAAGCCTCATCAATCATTAACAGAAAATCAATTAGGTGAACATCTGGTCACTCTGATAGCTTTTAGTTGTTATGTTTTGAGTTACTTTGTTTCTGACAAAGTAAAAAAAAAATCGAATCACTATTAAGGTGAGACACGTTGCAGATATATGCACACATTCATTAGTATATACAAAACACTGAAGGCCCTATTACATAGTTGATGCTAACTGCCTGCAGATTTTCCCTTACCGTCTCCACTATAAAATCATATCCTGGGGTAAGTGCTAACTTAGCACCTTGCTCCGGAAAGCAGCGCAAAGCTGCCGAATACAAGCACCATCTCTCTAAGCCACCACCAGTATCAGCTTGTGGAATCCACAGGACTCCATGGAGCTACGCGCGTTCCAGCTGCGAGCTCGGCATGAGTTCGCTCTCCTGAGATCACGGAGGGAGACTAGGAACTATTTGTTTCCAGTCTCTCAACATCAACAGTCCCAATTCATTCAATTCACACTAATGTATGATTAAGACCTTAGGGTCGAAACGTCACACCACTTCTGGTTGATGGGGCTTGCTGTTCCCGAATAAAACACTTTATTTTCACTTGAGATCCTGCTTTTTCATCTTTATTGCAACAACTATTGACTCTGGTGTTTTGTGAATAACCCCCATTTGTGTGTGTTAGAAGGGGATGAGTAGCGTGCCAGGGCCAATTGAGGGGGAGGTTGCTAGGTGGGGACCCTGACCAGTGGGTCAGTAAGGGGCTCTCAACATTTCTGATGCCAGCCCTGTTGCCAAATGAGCTTACAGTTTAACCCCTTCACTCCACAGATAACTCTAATCTTCAAAAGGTACCATTAGGTTTTAGGCACCATCAGAGTTATCTCAATCTGCAGCTGAGCAGGGCAAAAGCAAATTAAATTAATTTGTTGCAAGCTAATTTCGGTTACTTTTGGGCTCCAGAAGACTTCTCCAAAGTTTTAACCCTGTGGGTATATTAACCCTGTGGGTATAATGCCCAAGGTGCTAAAACAGTTTTAAAGCTTGATATATCGGCTTTCCCCAGCCGATTCGTGGAGCCACGAGCTGCAGTTCTATCCGTAGTAACTGCATTGGGCAAGTAAGTGGCGACATCTGCCTACCAAAACAGCTTATTACAGTAAGAAATATATTGTGAATATTCCCAAATATTTGGTTAGAAAGGATTTTCCAAAAACCACTGGTCCTGAGAGTGTTTTTTGAAAATCGCTTGGTAATGAAGGGGTTACAAGTCATTAAGGTAAACTAAAACCTTTTGGGCTCTATTCCCTAATGAACGCTAACTGTAGAGTTCGGATGAGTAAGCATTAACCCCAGGATAACGCATGCCACCCATATCACCTTCCTGACACAAAACTCGTGAAAAAGCCATTCGCGCATTGGTGATTGTGCTAGCTTGCACGAACTTACTGTACTTTGCGTTCCTCATGTTAAGTATAGGATTAGCAATCAGTAATTAGCATTAGGATAAGTAAGGTATTACAAAGTCCTAGCGCCAATTACCTTATCAATGCGCAAATTTTAGTGACACCTAAAAGCTGGTGCTAAGTGATTCCACTTTTTCAGAATCATTTTAGAACCCCCTAAAAAAATCAATAAATCATCTTGAAGCGACAACGGTGGCCTGATCCACCACTTCTTGCCGTTAGGAGCAGAGTGAGACTGAGGACAAAGAGTTCCCAGTATCTCTCCACGGCGCTGCGTGATCCCGCACAGGACTCGCTGTCCGTCAGTGCAAACTTCCATGGAGTCTTTGGACTCCAGGAGGTGATACTCGCGGCGGCGTGGAAGCGCTACTGCGAGTATCACCGTCGGTAGTGCTTCATTCCGTGGCAGGGTGCCATGGTAGCGCCTGCCCCAGAATCTAACACTAAAATGGGGATGCTACAGGGAAACCTGCAGGCGCAGATTTTCCCCGTTAGCATCCCCATTTTAGCGTTAGCTAGTGAATAGGGTGCTATGTGTTTATTTAGCATTTTCTACATGAGATATAATGTGCAGGTGACAGTTTTTCATACCTTTTTCTGTAGCCTGTTTTTCTCATCAATGAAGACTTTGATTGTGTTTTTTGAGCTGTCCAGCTCAACATCAGTGGCCATCAGTTTGAACCTCAAGGCTGCGTTTTGTTCCCGAAGATGAGAAATCTCAGTCTGAATTGATTTCAGGTCCCTTTCTTGAGACACTGGAGGGATCTTGCAAAAAGAAGACCATATTTGTCTCTTTGGTATTTGTTATTAGGTCTACCTTCACATGATGGAATTCCTATCATGGAACCAGATTTCTTATTTGTTTTCGCCCTATGCTTTTACATAAGAATGGACTAGTCCATTCTCCCTGTCTAACTTCCATAGTTAGTTTGGCCCAGTTTCCTTTTCTGTGCAGCAAACAGGGCTGGCCTTAGGCCTTTAGGTGCCCTGTGCGAGAAAGCTTTACTGCGCCCCCTAGTGACCACACCCCTCAGTAACCACACCCTTTCAGTGGCCACACCCAACTCTCCAATACCGCCTCCTTTTAAAGCCTCCTATTCCGTTGAGCCTCTAAAAAGACACACACCCCCTGAATATATGATGGAACCCCTAAAAAGACACCGCACACCCTGAATATATGAAGGAGCCCCTAAAAAGACACCCGCACACCCTGAATATATGGAGGAACCCCTAAAAACACACCCACACACCCTGACTATATGGAGGAACCCCTAAAAAGACACCTGCATACCCTGAATATATTGAGGAACCCCTAAAAAGACACCACACACCCTGATATATGGAGGAACCCCTAAAAATACACCCACACACACTGAATATATGGAGGAGCCTCTAAAAAGACACCCGCACACCCTGAATATATGGAGGAACCCCTACAAAGACACACACCATGAATATATGGAGGAGACCCTAAAAATACACCCGTACACCCTGAATATATGGAGGAACCCCTAAAAAACACCCACACACCCTGAATATATGGAGGAGCCCCTAAAAAGACACACACCATGAATATATGGAGGAGACCCTACAAATACCCTGAATATATGGAGGAACCCCTAAAAAGACACCCACACAGCCATAAAGTGCTCCACAGCCATAAAAAATCACAGTAATGTGCTATGTGTGAGCTCCACAGCCCTTTTACACCCTTATATATTAACAGTGCCAGTATCACAGTGCCACCTTATATATATATTGTCAGCAGCAGTAGTATCACAGACAATGACCAGTGCTGACCACCTTAGTTATAAACAATGTGCCAGTATCACAATGCCCACCTTATAGATTAACAGTGCCAGTATCAGTGTGCCCACCTTATATATTAACATTGCCACTGTGCTGCCAGTATCAGTCAGTGCCCACCTTTTATATATATATTAACAGTGTCTGTCAGCAGACAGCAGTAGTATCACAGACAGTTATCATGCCCAGTGCTGCCCACCTTAGTAAAACAACAATGTGCCAGTATCACAACACAATGCCCACCTTATATATTAACAATGGCAGTGCCCACCTCAACCATGTGAGATGGCGGGTGGCAGATCGGCTCCCGTCCTCTGCACAGCTCACAGTCCTGGTCCCCTGACACAACTACAATCGCAACCTTCAGAGGACTCTTCTGTTTGCAGCTCTAGACTGCTACGCTAGGATGCATCACATGATGACTTCATCGAATCAATCTCCCAGGTCGCGCTGGAGGGGGCGGTGCCATCCTTTCCCAGCCTCGTGTTTGAATGTGGGAAGCACACTGCTGGCACAAGCAGCCACGCAGACTGTCAGCTCCGTATTCGGAGTCCTAGTCCGATACCGGAGGAGCTGAGGGAGGAGTAAGGCACAAGCAGCCTGCACAGCGCCCGGCGGCATATATAATAACCGACTGTTTGAAGATGTAGTACCGCGGGGCCCTACAACCTGCTTTGGGGACAAAATCTACAGTGTGACTGTGTTGGTTGCCTGGCGCCCATGATGCTATGGCGCCCTGTGCGCCCGCACACCACAAAGGCTGGTCCTGGCAGCAAAGCTTCACTTCCTGCATTCTATCCATGGAGGCTTGTGAGTAGCATCCTGTTTGTACTTGACAGATGCATTCTGTTTTACCTTCCTCCTACTAGAAAGTACACCAGAGAAGCTCTCTCAGTCTCTACCCGTCTTCCTCCCATTCCAAAGCATACAACAGCGAAGCTCTCTTTACCCATCATCCTTTCATAAGAAAGCATACTACAGACTTCAGAGAAGCTCTCTCTACCCACAATTATTATTATTATTATTATTGTCATCATTTATATAGCGCCAACAGTTTTTGCAGCGCTTTACAATAACCAAAGGGAACGAGATAAACGGACATATGATGGAAACAAGAGGTGTAGAGGGCCCTACTCATAGGAGTTTACTATCTAGTGGGATTGTGGTTGAGGAAGACAAGGGGAATTTTACTAGATAGCAGGATCATGATTGCCAGTGGTTTGGGAATGGTGGGGTCATAGAAGTAGCTTCAATCATGAGTGAGTAGATGAGCAGAGGGTGAGACACCTTTTATTTTCTGTTACTTTCTCAATGAAATGAAGAAAAATATAAGGGACTTTGTGTGCTTTCAAAAGAGGACGAGTTAAGCTATCTGACTTCAACTAAACTGGCCATCGCTGGAATCTAGACGCACCCTTCACCTTTCCAACCTGGTGTTTAAGAACTTTTCTAGAAAGCTGCCACCCTACCTGAATAGACTGCTTCCTCCAGCAGTTCCCTCGTCCTATAACCTCTGATCCAGGACCTGCACCTTACTTGCAATACCACAATACAAAAAGAAAGTGTCCCGATCCTCATTTTCCTACAGAGCACCACAATTATGGAATAACCTCCAAGGCGCCATCAAATCTTCCCCCAGTCTAAAGTCCTTTAAGAGCTCCCTATTAACATACCTCAATACAGAATGCACCTGTAAACATGTAACATAATGACTATTTCCTACATATTTATTTTCTGTTAATCTGTATATTTGTTTTGTGTTAAAATCTTGCATTTTGCTACTTTGTATTTCTGTACACTGTAACAATTCAATGTTCTTGAACCCAGGACATCCTTGAAAACAAGAGAAATCTCAATGTATCCTTCCTGGTAAAATCCTTTATAAATAAATAAATATCCTGCATGTGACATTCAATTCTTGCATATGACCCTGGGGTTCCAGAATAATTCTACTTGGACCATTTCAAAGGAAACAAGCCCAATAAAAGTTGTTGAAGCAGAACACAAAGAGCAATGCAGAAAAATAAGTTATGGCATGAATATATATGAATGTACACTATAAATAAAATGATTTTACTATACATCATGCAAACTGGATAAACAAAAAAAGTTTTAAAGTCATCCTTGTAAACAAAATTATATTCATCCAACATTAAACACTTCCAGAAACTGAAAATAACAAGGGCCATATCACCTCCTTAACACTTGCGCTAGCACACACATATATGAGCATTAGCACTAGGTTAAATGAGGTTACCGCATGCCACCCAGATCACATCCCGAACGCTGATGGGTTAAAAACCCAAATACCCACAATATATCTGGAAGTGCAAAATTGGAGATAGCGTTTTGTACCGCAAGCTTACTGTACTTTGCTCCCCCTATACTTAACATGGGGAGCGCAAAAAGTAATTAGCATTAGGATTACAAAGTCCTAACCCTAATTACTGCACCGCTGCGGTTCACTAAAAAGATAGCACCACGTCTATGCTGGTGCTAACTGATACTGTTTCTGTGGAATCAATTATAATCAGCTGGACCCACTTTAAAAAAAAAAACAAACCCAGATAACCACCTCTCATCCCGTGATGTGAACGGTAGCCTGATCTTCTGCTTCTGGCTGCCGGGAGCTGAGTGAGACTGGGGATAGAATCTCCCTCCATAGATCTCTCCACCCGTCATATATCCCTAACACAACCCTCCATGGTGACCTATGGACTCTCAGGAGGGGATACTCGCAGTGGCGTGTTAGCTCTGCCATGAGTATCCAGGAGCTTAGCGCTGCATTACGGAGCAGGCTGCTGAATCAGCACCTTCCCTGTGATATGGTGTTAAGATGGGGACACTAAGGGGAAACCTGCAGGCACAGGTTTTTCCTGTCAGAGCCCCTGTTTTAGCAACAGGGATGTGATAGTGCCCCAAGTACTTAACGTTTTTAGCTATTATTTTTTCATTTACCTGATTCATTCCGTGCATGACTGTAGATGGGAAGATGGTACTACAAATCGCAGAGCCCAGTCCTGGTGACATTGGGTCTGCCATATGTCCTCCTGCAGATGCACTCCTCCAGGAACACACACTGATTTCCAGAGAAGATATCACATCCGTCAATTGTAGAAATAAGTCATTCTGACACCCTAGGAGAGATATTAGGTTTGTATGAAGCTGGTGTCAAGAAGAGCAATCTGGCAGAGGCAAGGTGTAAACAGGACTACCACCTAACAATAGATTATAGGCTGGTGGTATGCCAAGAATAGTAATGTAACTAGATGTTTTATAGTAATGTTTTTGGGGAAAAAGAGCAACAGGGAGAAATCATGACAGGATTGAGTTCAGTAATCTCTCAAAATAGTTAATTAAGATGAGCCATTTAGTTCAGAGACATAATGGAGTACAAATTGTGTTTACAATGCTATAGAGTCAAATGTTTGTTTTTTTCTTTAAATTCTTTATTTTAGAATTTTGACATAGTCAAACAAGTATCCAGCGGTGAGAAATGGCACCCCGAGTGAAATTTAGTGGCGCGTGGAGAGTCATTTGGGGGTCCCCAAGAGCGGCAGATGTGTGGAGCTCTATCTAAACACGTCTGCTCCCAGTGGTAGCCGGCCATGCCCCCGTCAAATGTTTGTTTAATCCTATCGAACCCAGAAATGAACTGTGAGGATCGTAAAGCACAATTTCTTTTCAACAATACCTCTGTTGTTACCAAATGGACACAATTTTGCTAAATATTTTGATTTGGAAGTTCAGATTTCACCAAGGTTTGGAATGCATGCTACCTTAAAGGGACACTTTACTCATCCTGATCACTTTATCTTTTTAAAGTGCTTAGGATGTGAGGAGTGCTTCCCCTCCCAGCCCCCTGATCCGGTGAAATTGCTTGGGTGAAGTGGAGGAGTTTCCTCCACCCCACCCAGCATCAACAGCAGCCAGAATTTTGAATTTTCCAGCTGATGGTCAAGAGATTGATCATTTGTGATGTCAGAACACAGAAAGCATGCCGACGTCACCCTCTGAGACTGCCTGCGATAGCGAACATACAGTACTCCATCACGAAACGCATTCTGGATGTATTACTTTTAATGATTTTATTTATTTTACAATAAAGTCTTCTGAACTACTTTTACTTTGGTCCTGCTTTTTGCTGTTTGCTGAAAGGAGGAATCGAAGAGGTATCAGATGTCGGAAGGGTGATCCAGCGCTCCCACTTCAAATCGCTGGCCGCACATACATCTAGTGCCAGATCTTGGGCACTTAAAAAACTGGATCACACTCACGTTTTAAACTATTCAATATATATATATAGGTTACACTATGTTGGCCTATTTTATTTTGAGGTAATCACCGCTGGAACAGAGGGAGGATCTCGCAAAGAACCCCATAATCTGAAAAAGAGTCTAGAAGGAAGCGCTGACCTCACCACATAAACTTCAATACTCTAATTTTATTATACATTCTGCTGGCTAAAATAATTACCTGGTAGACACAACAGTGGAACCTACAACTTTTAACAGAATTAAATAATATAGAGTAATGCAAAGAATAAGTCGCGTAAACCTGCAGGATATGTTTGTCTTAATTAATCCCATGTGACTGAAGCCGTAACAGTAAGAGCGATGCCAATAAATCAAATTGAAATTTAATATCACAATTTTCCATTTGTATATCAAACATGTGTATGTTAGGAATTGGTATCTCATTAGGAACAGAAAGACTGAGAGGGTGATATTCCTTAACATCTTTATGGTACCTCCATTGGCATGATTTGTTGGTGGCAGGTAGTCAGATTCTTGATTAGATTCTGCAGCTTCTTCCATATTTCAACCATTTGTGGTTACGTCATCTTCCTGCTAAATCCTTAAAAGAAAAAAAACTGTATATTGAACCAAAGCACTTCATCACTGTAATTGTACTTTGAGATTTTTTTTCTGCACTGTGTGCAATTTACAACCCCATTCATCTCACAATAGTATTGGTCCATGCTTCTATCCTTCTCTAGGTTGGAGATAGTTGATACTTTAATAGTGGGCCAATTTTAGGGAATCTGCATGGAACTCAAGCTTCAGTGCAGTGGCCACTGTGTTAATCTGGACTTCAAGGTGAGCAAGTGACAACAAACTAGTTGAACAGCCTTTTCAAATTTCTAACATTATTTATATTATTACTCTTTGACATTTTATACCATATTTCATACTATGAACACCCACCCATGCACCATTAAATCCATTACTAACAAATAGTACTTATGATTACAGAAGGCTGTCCACCTAAACACAGTGGAAGATAAGAGAGAGACTTTAGCCAGAAAAGCAATCAAACAGAAGCCCTGTTGTTGAGGGAGTATTCTGCAGCTGAGATGGAAGAATTGGTCTATGGGACAACTGAAAATTGAGTGCTCCACAAAGCTGGACTACACAAATACTTGTATAATACTCATTTCAAATCATATTTGGACAACACGTTAAGGCAAAAAGCATGTTGAACATGAAAAAAGACATTTTCTAGTCTGATAAAACCTAATCATTTTGTCTTTTGTTGCCTTGGCCACAAAAGATGCATAGTTTCAGGCCAACACAATAATATTATCCTCAATAGTCAAGCATGGTGTTGAGGCAAATTGTTGATTTGGGATCCCTATTGCCCCCTTCCATGGTTATTCTCCAACAACGGTCTTTTTCAACTACCGGTTTATGACGCACAACAGATAAACAAAATTTTGCAGCTCTGACAAAATCCTGCTACTGAGACCACCAGGTGGTGGTACTAACATTCTCCAAAAAGGATTGCAAACCGACCAAATGCAATTTATTGATACTAAAATGTAAAATAAAATTAAAGAATTCACATTTAATGCTTAAAATATTGAATTAAAACTGAGCTGTCTTTCGTTATAAGAATACTATATACTACATATAAATATGTAATATTAAATCACCAATAGTGATAAAATAGTGTTTTCCATAGGGATATCCTTTAACCTTAAAAATAAAACAAGCTACTACCGCAACTTCTTAAAGTCTTTGCCATATACATTGTGTAAGTGGTGGCAAATAGGACCAGACTCTGAAGAGTAGAGGAACATGCTGCAAAAAATTACCCAGTCCCTTTTTCCCTTAAATAATTGGGAAGATACTAATTAAACAGAGGCTGTCAGCAGTATTTTAATCTGTGTTTTAATTTAGCTGTATATACTTTTTCACCCTCAGCACAGGCATGGGTCTCCTCTTCGGCTCAGGGCTTCCAAAATGCAGAACACCATGTTCTTACGCAATTTGCGCAGCATACGTAGCGGCCACATACATTGTATATCTAATGGAAGTACACAAGTTATGCACCGCTGCAGAAAGATGGACTTTCTCTTTCTCTTGAAAGATGGACGACTCTATAACTGCCGTCTCCCAGAACGCTCACTAGTGAAAACAGTGTTATCGGCCAAATGGGCTGGAAGAAAATCATGGGGTGTACAGTGTCCCTTTTACGCATGCTTAACTAACATTAACACTATCCTATGCAGAAGCATTGAGAGGCAGTAGAAATTTGCTCTGCGTTTGTCAAAATAGAAAGTAGCAGAATCTGATACCTAAAAATGAAGCACATATGCTAGAATTGTATTGAGGACTCCATAGAAAAAAATGAGCAAAATATTTTGGATAGGATTAACCCAACCCTAACCATAAAATAGCCACGAATACTAATAACCTTAAAAAACAGAAATACTAACCCTAAAACAATGGCAAATACTAACCCTAACACAACCACAAACAGAAACCTTAACCCTACTATGGTATTAACGGGAAAATAAAATCTTGTTATTCAGACAAAAAAATAAATTTTTAACTCAAATTTAACTTTTTTAAAGTTTTACTCTGCAGAATGCTTTCATATGTTTAGTTTCCACTTGTACCTTTAACTACCATTAACCATTTACACTCCTACACTTTTTTAGGTGGTCAAAATAAAGACCATAAAAGTTGACTATTTTGGTGTGAACCTGATTATTCCTTAGTTAAAACTGTTCTTAAATTTCTAACCGTAGCTAAATGACCCATAGGTGTTCATTGACATAAGACACACACACCATTGTTATTAACCAAGCAAGAACAAATTTATCATGCATGGGGTTTTACCATGAAACGGACTTACCCTTACTGTCCGAGTCGCCCAAAGAATGGAAAGGAAAAGGAGAAACAGTAAACATGAGGAGAAACTGGGAGGAAACCTGTAACAGGACGTAGACCAAGAGAAGCTATGCAGCTCATAGGAAAGAGCTTCCTGAGCAGGGAAATTACAAAGTATACACATGAAATCTACACAATTGATTAAGTCAACATATGACTGTTTACAATTATGTGTGTGTAGTCACCATAAACCTTTGTGTACTAAAGCCCACTGACTAATAATCTAAATGTACCACAGGGGGCTTGGAAACCTGACCTGTAGGATTATCCACCAAACATGGATTTATGGGGAAATGACATACTGTATGAAATAACAGTGGAGAAAAAACATAAAATATATTTTTTGAATTCTTTCATTTTTTCTTGATGAATGTATTATTGTAATGTCCAGTAGGAAATAGGATGAGCATCAAGGGCAATGTAGTTCCAAATTATCTGGAGTGCCAAGGTTGCTAACCAAAGGTTTATATAATTGTAGTCATAGTATAATGAATAGTACACCATTTTTGAACAATAAAAATAAATAATACCCACCAGGAGAAGAAGGGACTTATTTCTCGTCCCTTATCTCCACCTTTTCTCATGATTCTAGACTTCTGTTTCATACTTTCAATCTGCTAATGCGCCCCACTTCCACTCAACCTTCCACGGACCTCACACCTGTAAGCTTTGCTGACTACTTCACCGATAAGATTACTAAACGGAGATTAGAAATCTCTTCACTACTCTCCTCCATTAACCATTCTACTTCATTCAATCCATCACTCCCTGCCCCCTCTTCTACTAGGTCTTCTTTTTCTCCGGTCTCGGAGGAGGATGTCTCAGCCGTTCTAATGTCCTCCTGCCCGACCATCTGTCCGCTTGACCCCATCCCCTCGCACCTCATTCGGTCTGTACTACCAGTTATTGTCAATGCTTTGAGTCATACTTTCAACCTCTCCCTCTCCTCTGGACTCTTCCCCTCTACATTCAAACATGCTCTGATCACTCCCATTCTAAAGAAGCCATCTCTTGATCCCACCTCCCTTTCGATCTACCATCCCATTTCTCTGCTCCCCTTTGACTACAAAATCTCAGAATGCCTGGTCTATAACCAGCTCTCAGCTTTTCTCAGTGCTAACTCTCTACTTGATCCCCACCAATCCGGCTTTTGCTCCCACCAACACTCCACTGTAACTGCTCTGACCAAGATGACTAATGATTTAGTTGCTGCTAAAACCAAAGGTCACTTCTCCCTGCTTATTCTTTTTGACCTTTCTGCTGCATTTGACACTATTGACCACCCTCTCCTGCTCCTCATGCTGCGTCAACTTGGCCTCAGTAACAATGCTCTCTCCTGGTTCTCTCCCGATCTCTCTCTTCGCTCCTTCAGTGTCTCTCCTTCCCTGGTGCCTCTTCACACCCACTTCCTCTTTCAGTTGGGGTACCTTAAGGCTCTGTTCTGGATCCCCTAGTTTTCGCGATCTATACCACCTCATTGGGCAACCTCATTTCTTCCTATGGACTCTAATATTATCTCTATACTGACGACACCCAAATCTACCTTTCCTCTCCCACTCTCTCTCCTCCCGTGTTGGACAGTGTTATAGCCTGCCTTTCAGCTGTCGCTGACTGGTTGACTGCCCGTTTCCTAAAGCACAAACTCTCTAAAACAGAACTTCTCCTCTTCCCTCCCGCTACAACCTTCATTCCTGCACCCGTATTCCTTCAGGTGAATGGTGCCAACATTACCTCTACGTCTCAGGCTCCTGCCTCGGGGTCCTCTTAGACTCTGATCTCCTTCACTCCTTACATTCAGTCGCTAACCAAATCTTGCTACTTCAACCTAAAAAAACATTGCACACATCCGTCCCTGTCTTAACCAGGACTCTGCAAAAATGTTCATCCAAGCTATTATTATCTCCCGCCTTGATTACTGCAACCTCCTTCTCTCTGGCTTTAAGAGATTCCAGATTAGCCCTCTGCAATCTGTAATGAACACCTGTGCCAGGCTCATCCACCTCACCTCCCGGACCTCTCACACCTTGCCTCTCTGTGGATCTCTGCACTAGCTTCCTGTTTCCTTTAGAATTCAATTCAAAATACTGGTGCTCCTATACAAAGTTCTCCATAACCGTGCCCCTGCCTACATCTCCTCCCTTATCAGCAGGTATATCCTGTCCCAACCACTTCACTCTGCCAATGATCTAATGCTATCAGTTCCTCGTATTCACACCCCTATCTTGTCTTCAGTAGGGCTGAGCTGTTCGGTTCGATCTGTTCGGAGTTCGCATCGAACATCGGCCGTTCGGCTGTTCGCCGAACTCCGAACATTTCCGTGTGTTCAGTTCGAGTTCGCCCACAATGCACCACAATGGACCACAATGCACTTTTCCACTGGCCTGAAGTTTGTAATTGGTTACAGCCTTGCACCTGACCACAGGTCAGGTGCAAGACAGGTGCAAGACTATGCCAATCAAGGCTCAGAGTCCTGATTGGGCAAATTTTGCCCAATCATGGGCTCACAGAGCTAAGTCCTGCAGCACACTAGATAAGGCGTCCCTCGCAGCCCCAGCACGTGTTTTTTGAGAGGATATTGTTCTGTTAGTGTGTGTCAGAGCCGTAGCTAGCTCCTTTTGCACCCAAGGCAAAAACTGAAAATTGTGCCCCCCCCCACATAATTTTAAAAATCAGAGTCCCCGACCAGTGGCGTAGTGCTAAGCCCCTGGATGCTCCCCGCGACCAGAAGCAGTGGATCGGACCACCCTTTGTACCCTACATATATAGTGCACACTTAGTACATGTACAAATACAGTACACACAGAATACATGCATGTATAGCAAAAGAACATATAGCATAATATACACCCCCCCCCAGAATAATATACACAGCACTGAGCCCCCAGACTATTTTCCCCAGTTCACATGGATATTATTGACCCCAGCTCATATGGGTATATATTGCCCCAGTTCACATGAATATGCCCCAGCTCATGGATATTGCCCCAGCTCATGGATATTGCCCCAGCTCTCATGGATATTGTCCCAGCTCTCATGGATAATGCCCCAGCTCATGGATATTGTCCCAGCTCTCATGGATAATGCCCCAGCTCATGGATATTGTCCCAGCTCTCATGGATAATGCCCCAGCTCTCATGGATAATGCCCCAGCTCTCATGGATATTGCTCTCATGGATAATGCCCCAGGTCTCATGGCTATGCCCCAGGTCTCATGGATAATGCCCCAGGTCTCATGGATAATGCCCCAGCTCTCATGGATAATGCCCCAGCTCTCATGGATAATGCCCCCAGCTCTCATGGATAATGCCCCCAGCTCTCATGGATATATGCCCCAGCTCTCATGGATAATGCCCCAGCTCTCATGGATATTGTCCCAGCTCTCATGGATAATGCCCCAGCTCATGGATATTGTCCCAGCTCTCATGGATAATGCCCCAGCTCTCATGGATAATGCCCCAGCTCTCATGGATATTGCTCTCATGGATAATGCCCCAGGTCTCATGGCTATGCCCCAGGTCTCATGGATAATGCCCCAGGTCTCATGGATAATGCCCCAGCTCTCATGGATAATGCCCCCAGCTCTCATGGATATATGCCCCAGCTCTCATGGATATTGCCCCAGGTCTCATGGATAATGCCCCAGCTCTCATGGATATTGTCCCAGCTCTCATGGATAATGCCCCAGCTCATGGATATTGTCCCAGCTCTCATGGATAATGCTCCAGCTCTCATGGATAATGCCCCAGCTCTCATGGATATTGCTCTCATGGATAATGCCCCAGGTCTCATGGCTATGCCCCAGGTCTCATGGATAATGCCCCAGGTCTCATGGATAATGCCCCAGCTCTCATGGATAATGCCCCCAGCTCTCATGGATATATCACCCAGCTCTCATGGATAATGACCCAGCTCTCATGGATAATGCCCCAGCTCTCATGGATAATGCCCCAGCTCTCATGGATATATGCCCCAGGTCTCATGGATAATGCCCCAGGTCTCATGGATAATGCCCCAGCTCTCATGGATATTGCCCCAGCTCTCATGGATAATGCCCCAGCTCTCATGGACAATGCCCCCAGGTCTCATGAACAATGCCCCCAGGTCTCATGAATAATGCCCCCAGGTCTCATGGATATGCCCCAGCTCTCATGGATATTGCCCCAGCTCTCATGGACAATGCCCACAGGTCTCATGGACAATGCCCCCAGGTCTCATGGATAATGCCCCCAGCTCTCATGAATAATGCCCCCAGGTCTCATGGATATGCCCCAGCTCTCATGGATATGCCCCAGCCAGCTCTCATGGATAATGCCCCAGCCAGCTCTCATGGATATTCCCCAGCCAGCTCTCATGGAGTGCCCCCAGATCTCATGGATATTGCCCCCATGTCTCATGGATATCGCCCCCCAGGTCTCATGGATATCTGCCCCAGCTCTCATGGATATTGCCCCAGGTCTTCTGGATAATGCCCCAGCTCTCATGGATATTGTCCCAGCTCTCATGGATAATGCCCCAGCTCATGGATATTGTCCCAGCTCTCATGGATAATGCCCCAGCTCTCATGGATAATGCCCCAGCTCTCATGGATAATGCCCCAGCTCTCATGGATATTGCTCTCATGGATAACGCCCCAGGTCTCATGGCTATGCCCCAGGTCTCATGGATAATGCCCCAGGTCTCATGGATAATGCCCCAGCTCTCATGGATAATGCCCCCAGCTCTCATGGATTAATGACCCAGCTCTCATGGATAATGCCCCAGCTCTCATGGATAATGCCCCAGCTCTCATGGATATATGCCCCAGCTCTCATGGATATATGCCCCAGGTCTCATGGATAATGCCCCAGATCTCATGGATAATGCCCCAGCTCTCATGGATATTGCCCCAGCTCTCATGGAAATTGCCCCAGCTCTCATGGACAATGCCCCCAGGTCTCATGAACAATGCCCCAGGTCTCATGCATAATGCCCCCAGCTCTCATGAATAATGCCCCCAGGTCTCATGGATATGCCCCAGCTCTCATGGATATTGCCCCAGCTCTCATGGACAATGCCCACAGGTCTCATGGACAATGCCCCCAGGTCTCATGGATAATGCCCCCAGCTCTCATGAATAATGCCCCCAGGTCTCATGGATATGCCCCAGCTCTCATGGATATGCCCCAGCCAGCTCTCATGGATATGCCCCAGCCAGCTCTCATGGATAATGCCCCAGCCAGCTCTCATGGATATGCCCCAGCCAGCTCTCATGGAGTGCCCCCAGATCTCATGGATATTGCCCCCATGTCTCATGGATATCGCCCCCCAGGTCTCATGGATATCGCCCCCCAGGTCTCATGGATATCGCCCCCCAGATCTCCTGGATATTGCCCCAGCTCACCTCTCCTTGCCGGCGGACGCTTGCTTCCTGCTTGAACGGCCGCTGACAGGAAGTGCACCCGCTCGCACTTCCTGTCAGCGGCCGTTCAAGCAGGAAGCAAGCGGCCGCCGGCAATCATTTCAGGCTGGGCGCTTCACAGCTGTGAAGGGGCGCAGCCATGGCTCGAGACCTGCTGGAAAGCTGCGGGAACGCAGGTTCCCGCAACCTGCGTTCCCGCAGCGTTCCCGCAGGACTCGAGCCATGGCTGCACCCCTTCACAGCTGTGCCCGAGGCAGGCGCCTCACTCGCCTCGCCCTTCCTACGGCCCTGGTGTGTGTTCTCACTGCCAGCAGCTATGGGGGGGTCTCATTCTACAAGATATCTGGGAATTGTTGTAATCTGTGTTTTCTCACTGCCAGCAGCTATTGGGGGTCACACTTCTACAAGATATCTGGGAATTGTTGTAATCTGTGTGTTCTCACTGCCAGCAGCTATTGGGGGGTCTCACTTCTACAAGATATCTGGGAATTGTAATCTGTGTCTTGTCACTGCCACCCATCAGGGGGTCTCACTGATTTATAGGAGGTTCCTGGGAATTGTAATCTGTGTCTTGTCATTGCCACCCATCAGGGGATTTTACTGATTTATAGGAGGTTCCTGTGAATTGAAATTTGTGTCTTGTCACTGCCACCCATCAAGGGGTCTCACTGATTTATAGGAGGTTTCTGGGAATTGTAATCTGTGTCTTCTCACTGCCAGCTATCAGGGGGTCCCACATACTTCTAGCAGATTTCTGCGTTTTTTAATCTGTGTCTTGTCACTGCCACCCATCAGGGGGTCTCACAGATTTATAGGAGGTTTCTGGGAATTTTAATCTGTGTCTTGCCACTGGCTGCCAGCTATCAGGGTGTCTCACTGAGTTATACCAGAGTTCTGAACAGTAATTGAATTTAAGCAAGCATGGGATAGGCATAAGGCTATCCTAAACAAAAGATAAATCCAGGTCAAGTATCCATGTAATTGGGCAGACTAGATGGGCCGAAAGGTTCTTATCTGCCGACATTTTTCTATGTTTCTATGTTTCTGGAAATCTTTAATCTAGATAACACAGTTGAATCAGAGTTCTGCATATCTCCAATTTTTATAACAGAGTTGAATCAGAGTTCTGTATATCTTTAATCTATATATCACTCACCATGTCAGAAAGACCAAAAAGGACAGGCAGATGTTCCCAGACACAGATAAGAGGGCAAGCAGCCTCTGTGTCGGAAGGCTATGCCCCTGGTCGTCGTGGACGTGGTGCATCCTCTGCAGGGGCACGCTTGTCCTTGTTTCTAACTGGTGCTGGCCATCTTAAGCAGCAGCAATATACAGAGGATTTGGTGGATTGGCTAACCAGGCCATCCTCATCCTCCGAGTCCTCTGCCAGCCAGGCTTGTAGTGGTTTACAGTCCACCTCAGCTGCCAAAACATCTAATTCAGCCTCCATGTCCACAGCTACTCCTGCTGTAGCCTCACTATCATACAAGGAGGAGTCAGCTGAATTGTTTGACTACAGTGACAGTGTCAGTGACATGCTGCTTGAGGATGAGCAGCAACTCCAGTGCTCTGATTCAAACTCTGAGGTTGAGGAAGGGAGTAAAATCAGCCTAGAGGGAGGGGGTGCCAGTGATACACAAAGAACAGGCACTCATGTGCCCCCAGCAGCTGCAGCATATTGCGAGGTTGGCTCCAGTGACGAGGAGATAGGGGGTGATGATGATGATGTCACTGACTCCACCTGGGTGCCTGATTGAACAGAGGAGTCAAGGGAGGAGGCACAACAAAAACGAGGCAGAACTTCCTCTATGACCAACCGTAGCCAGTCCAAGGCATCAGAAGTCTGCTCAGGTGCAGAGCGCTGTTGTCTCAAAGCACATGTACAGGAAGTCTGCTGTCTGGGAGTTCTTTAAGGAATGTGCAGCAGACCGCACCGTTGCTATTTGTAATCTATGTCAGGTGAGGATCAAGCGTGGGAAAGACATCCGACGCTTGGGTACCACGTGCTTGAGGCGACATATGACCACCTGCCACGCATCCCGTTGGCACAACACTTTGCATAGGTCCTCCTCCTCATCTGTCTCTACCCCCACTATATGTCCTGCCATGTCATTGCCTACAACCTCCACTGACAGGGATGATGCTACAGTAATGGGTGTACCAGGTCCTTCCTCAGAATGTGACAGCATCCCATCAGCTGAAGAATTACGCAGTCAGATTACATTGCCCCAGCTGCTGCAGCGTAAAACAAAATATAGTCCCAACCATCCCCAAGCACAGCGTCTAAATGCCAGCTTAGCAAAATTACTTGCATTACAGCTGCTGCCTTTCCAGCTGGTGGACTCACTTCCGTGAATTTGCTGAATCTGCTGTACCACAGTGGCAGGTTCCAAAACGCCATTTCTTTTCATGGAAGGCCATTCCAGCACTATACCAGCACGTGGAAGACAATGTTATGGAGTCATTGGGAAAGGCAGTCAGCAGCAAGGTGCACATGACTTTAGACATGTGGTCCAGCAAGCATGGACAGGGTCGTTACATTTCCTTCACAGCACACTGGGTAACTCTGATTGCAGCTGGGAGGGATCCAGGACGGGGCTCTGTGCTGGAGCTTGTTCATCTACCACGACTCCAGAAAGCTGATTGTATGAGGTCTGTCTGCTCCACCACCTCTTCCTCCTCCTCCTTCTCTGTCTCTGGCGAAGTGGCAGTTAAACCGACGCGTGGCAGGGGCTACGCAATGGCTCAAGCAAAAAGATGGCATACTGTGCTTGAGCTGGTTTGTTTAGGGGACAGGAGCCACACCAGGCCAGAAATTCTGTCAGCTCTGCAGGGGCAGGTGCAGAGATGGTTAACACCACGCCAACTTCAGCTGGGAATGGTCGTCTGTGATAATGGCAACAACCTTCTCTCCGCCCTACACCAGGGTAAGTTGACGCATGCACCATGCCTAGCACACATCCTAAATCTGGTGGTACAGCATTTCTTAACCAGGTACCCAAGGCTGGCAGAGCTTCTCAGCCAGGCCAGAAAAGTCTGCAGCCACTTCAGACGGTCATTCCCAGCAAGTGTTCGCCTGGCAGAAATTCAAAGAGAATTCCACCTTCCCACAAACCGTCTGATCTGTGACATGCCCACCAGGTGGAACTAGACATTAGCAATACTGCAGCGTCTGCACAAGCAGCAGAGGGCCATCAATGAGTACCTGTGTGAGTATGGCACAAGGACAGGTTCAGGTCAACTTGGTTCTCCCCCCCGCAGTGGCTGATGATCAAGGATGCATGCACTGTACTGTCACCATTTGAGGAGGCAATGAGGATGGTGAGCAGGGACAGTGCATGCATCAGTGAAACAATTCCTTTAGTGTTCCTGCTGGAACGCACTCTGCGGGGAATTATAGATGTGGCAGTAGAGGCAGAGCAGCAGGAGGAAGAGGAGGCCTTCCCTAGCTCTCAAGGCCCCAGTCTTTACGCATACAGCATTCCTGCGGGTCCTCAAATCAGACAGGAGGAGGAGGAATATTTAAGTAGGCATTGAAGGTGGGGGATCCTCAAGGGAGGGTTTTGTGTGCCCAGAAACTCTAGGACTAGTACGTGGCTGGGAGGAGGAAGTACACGATGGGGTCATCCTCATTGACCAGGAAGACTCGGAAGCTAATGCCACCTCCAACCTACGCTGCATGGGCTCCCTTATCCTGGAAAGCCTGCTAAAGGACCCAGGATTCTTGCTATCAAGGACAGGGATCATTACTGGTTGGCAAGCCTTCTTGATCCACGATACAAGGGTAAAGTTGCAGAGCTCATCCTGCCCGCACAGAGGGAGGACTGGATGAAACAACTTGAGTACGCTCTAAAGCGACACTTGTGTAACACCTTTCCAGGCACTGGTAGGTTACCAAGTGATGACACAGGGGCTTCTGAGGCTGCGGATGATCAGAGGAAGAGCGGTGAAGGCCGGGGCCGCTTGACTGATGCCTTTTTAAATAATTTTAGTCCACGACGCCCAGGGATGTCAAATGTAGGCACCCATTGCCAGCGTCTTCACCATATGGTGCAGGACTACCTAGGGGCAAGGGCAGACCTGGATACCTTTACAGCAGATGATCCACTGGTTTACTGGGTATTGAGATTGGATCACTGGCCAGAACTTCGTCAATATGCTATGCAGCTACTTGTTTGCCCTTCATCCAGCGTGCTTTCTGAAAGGACGTTCAGTGCCACTGGAGGTTTTGTCACAGACAAAAGAATGCCTCTGTCCACCGACTCTGTAGACCGGCTGACATTTATAAAAATGAATCAGTCCTGGATCAGCAGCTATCACTCCCCTGATCCAACGTAACTGAATAGATCGGGGATCTCTTCTGCATTCCCAAAACCTCCACCACTGCACTCTTCCAAAATACCACAAAGGGGTTACGTTGTGAAGGCACTTGCTGCCACCAAAGGCAAAATATTTGGGTGCACTGACGCCTGTACCAGATTCATATCATTTTAATATTTGACCGCAGGGTCCAACCCTGCACTCTTCCACAATACCACAGAGGGGTTACGGTGTGACGGCACTGTTGCCGACACTAAAGGCCCAATTTTAAAACACCTATTGTTACTTTCATCCAAAGCCTGCATAAGTTCACCATAATTTAGCCAAAAAAATCACTAAACTTGTTCTGCGTGTCCTATAATGTCTCTTCTTTTCATACAGGCTGCCCTCCCCAAGCAGTTGTTTATGAATAGATTAAAGGAAAACCATTTACCATCATTTGAAATGTCATTTTTTTGTTTTTAAATGTTTCTATACATCCTACAAATCAGACACTTCACGGGCATGTTATGGGGACCTCCTAGGCACGATATTTGAAGGAATTTTTCGTTTTTATTCCTAACCTTTATTTCATGGAAAACTCACTGTTCCTTTAAAAACGTTTTTTTAAAAACTTTTTGCCCTGGTTTCCTGTCCCCCAGGGCACTATCCGGACCCCCATACACCTTTTATGGCAAATATCTTGCATATATGCCCTCTTGGAGGGCACTCTAAAAATCTAACTTTCGAGTCCCATTGACTTGCATAGAGTTCGGTTTGTGTTCGAGTTCGAACTCGAACTTTTGAAATTGTTCGAGTTCGAATGCGAACAGAACACGGGGGTGTTCGGCTCATCACTAGTCTTCAGGACTTCTCCCGAGCTGCGCTTTTCCTATGGAACTCCCTCCCCCACAACATTAGACTCTCCTCGTCTTTCCAGTCCTTCAAGAAGTCTCTGAAAACACATTTCTTTAAAGAAGACTATAAGCTCACTCCATGATCTTCCCACTAAGCTCCCTACGCACCCGCTACTTCACATGCCCAGCTCTTTACCCTCGCCTAGTGTGTCACCCCTCTCCTCTTAGATTGTAAACTCTCGAGCAGGGTCCTCTCTCCTACTGTTCTGTGTGTTTTACATGTATGTATATTTGTTATTCTGTCTCACCCATTGTACAGCGCTATGGAATTTATTAGCGCTTTATAAATACTTGTAACTGTAACTTTAATGAACATCACATAGGTCCACAAACAAGTATGTGGTATTTTTGTGCATGCGAATTAGCACACATTGAAAATGTATTTGTCATAAAAACTATATTCATGAAGGTGCATCATCACTTGCCTGTGCATCATTCACTTGGACTAGGTCACATGGCTAAGGAGTGTAGGAATTGGAGATGATTGCCACAAATACCACACTTTTGTATATTCTACACAAGGCCAACTTGACAGTGGGTCAACGTGGGTCACATTGACCCAGGCAGCATTTAGACCACTGGTCACAAGGACGGCATTATAGTGCCTAGGCAACTGAGCGTTATTATGTTGCCAGCTTACTCTGCAAACTCTGCTTAGCTTCCCGGTCATAGTGTCGTACGGCTACAAACTAATGCTCACTTGCCCCGACAGCATAGTGCTGCCCCTGTGATTGTCTGCTGGCTGCCCCGGTCTTCATCTGAATGTGTTTCTGTGGCAGCCAGAACAAGCATTGGTATCACTAGAAGGGGCAGGTGGGGGTGAAACTGTTCACCTTAAGCTGTGGCTCCATGGCAGGCACAATAAATTGAATAGGGACAGGAATCACTGGAATGGAGGCATAAGGATTAGAATTTCTTATAAAGCATCAATATATTCCACAGCACTGCACAATGAGTAGGACAAAACAATGAGAGGAAAAAGGAGAGTGGCAGGAGGCCGATAAGGGAGCCATGCACGACTAAGGCTATGTGCCTAAACATTGCATTTTATTCTTAGTCTGTGAACCTATATAATTAAATAAAGTCATTGTGAGGAATACATCTATGTTGTCCGCCACATTTTCTGTTTGGATACTCTTGGGGGAATTGGACCCATTCGGAAGTGCCCTGGAAGGTGCACTGGAAGTACTCCCTGTGTGGTGGATAATACCACTCTTTTTCGATTTGTGTCTCTAGCACAATGCTTTGAGCCAGCCCTGATACAAATACATATGTCCACACATATATCACATTTTATTCCATCATGGCACACATTTTAATCTTTAATTTTTACAATGTGACAAGGAAGTGTTTGTGAGCTAAGGGTGAGTGATTGTGGGTGAAAATGGGAATGTGTGAAAGATGACAAGACGACTGAATGGAGGGATGGCAGAAGTGCAGGAGAGAAGATGTGGAGTGTCAGGAGGTACATGAGGGAGTTGGATAGGGGAGGGATGGAGGAGAGAGAAGAGTCCTAAAATATGAGAGGAGATGGAGGAATCACAGTAGTGAAACAGAAGAAGCATATAGTTGAGAAAAGAGTAGGTACACCAGACAACAAGGAACATTGGGAGCTGGTCATTGGGGAGCAGGCTCCCACATTGACATCTTAAACAGGGAGACATGGTAGCATTGGCGATTCCCTAGAGAAGAGTCTGCTGTTCTCCAAGAGACTGGTCACAGCATATATGAAAGCAGCCTTGGCACAATTTCTAGGATACTGTTAAAACCTATGGCACAGGGATACACAAAACAAATGTCACCAAGAAGCAGTGAGCAGATTGAAAGCCTTTTAGAGCTTCTATACTTCCAAGGGAAGGGTTAATAGATTGGTCATGATTTCCTGGACACATATTTATTATAAAAGCATGCAGAAAGTAGCACATTGAAGGGCCTGCTCTGCAACATGTAAGACTTATGTAACAGGCAGGTAACCGGTAACCTCAAGCCCAGGTTAATATCTAGCATTCCTCTTTGATTTCTTAATCACAACATATGACTTCTACGTTCAGCATGGTTGCATTTTTCATGCACTTCCTATATGCAAAAATAAATTATATATGTACAGTAGAACAAGGAGGATCTGGTAGCCCTATCCAGGTGGTAGACATAGGTGTAAAAGAGCCTATTTGAGGAAAAATTAGCCACCTTGATCTCTTTTCTCTAATGAGCAGTCACATTTGCAGGAGGTTATATGGACAGGAGAAACCTTAAATAAAAACAATAATATCCTGTATGCCAGAGTTATCTTGTTAAAATTGCTTGTTGTTGTAAGTCCCTTAGCATGTGTTGGGGGTTTTGTAAATAATTTTAATTGTAAATGGTTTACCTTTCCTTTCTTAAGCTCTATTATTAGTATGAAAGGTTTGTCAAAAGTACAAAACTATATTAGACTTGACACAAGGTCAGTGGTATCCTTGGAAACAAAGACAGAATAGAGGAAGTCTAGCAGGAAAAGCCTAGACAATGGTTGATGGGAAAATCATTAACGCCCCTGATCTCCACCAACAATCATTGAAAAATGACCAATGACAGGATTGTTTTCATATGTGACATTTATTGAGTAAATGAAGTTGCCTAAAAGAATTAACATGGATTTAGTATAAATTCTACATTTCTGTTTATCATATTGCATGAATGCTAGTATTTTAATTCTAAAAACTTGTAATTATACAAAAATAATTATATAGAAAGTATAAAATCAGTATAGTTCTCTCTGTGTATGAATTTAGTAAATTTCTGTCACCAATTATCTCTGCATCATGCAAACTGCAGGAGCTGGAAAATCCAGAAAACACATTTCAAAAAAGTTATATATTGATTTGCATTTTAATGAGTGAAATAAGAATTTGATCCCCTATCAATCAGCAAGATTTCTAGCTCCCAGTTGTCTTTTATACTGGTAACGTGCTGAGATTAGGAGCACAATCTCTTAAAGGGAGTGCTTCTTATCTCAGCTTGTTACCCATATAAAAGACACCTGTACACAGAAGCATTCAATCAGATTCCAAACTCTCCACCATGGCCAATAGACACGTGCACAGCACAAAATTTCATTTTGAACTAATGGATTAGTCCTAAAATGCAATTTATTTAGTTGCTAAAGAAATTAGTTTTCAGTTCTTTAGTATGAAAACTAATTTCATTCATCCGAAAACCAGTGGATACAATTACTATTGTAGTGGCTCCTCAGAGGGATGAGATCGCTGCTTGTTACAGTATCTCTCACTCTCAGCACAATGTGCCAGGCAAAGCTGTTACAGTAACTGACTGCTGCTCATCACAGTGCTCAGAGTTTCAGTAAAACTAGTAAATAATATTTTTATATATAAGAGGTTAGAACAATATTATTTCCTTGTTTTACTGAAACTGAGCGCTTTTACAGTCAGTTACTGTAACAGCTGAGCCTGATACATTGTACTGAGAGATAATATAACAAGCAGCCGATCTCAGCGCTCACAGCCACTGGATTTAAAGGGCTAAAAAATAAAGGCTCCTCTCTGTATAATGTATAGAACATCCTCCTGCATTAATTAGTACCCCTTTCTGTATAATGTAGATAACATCCTCCTGCATTAATTAATACCCCTCTCCATATAATGTATACAACATCCACCTGCATTAATTAATGTCCCTCTCTGTATAGAACATCTTACTGCATTGGCATGTGGAGGGTGCAGAACTTGGAATGCAATGCTTATCCAGCACAGGAGAGGGAACTTTTACTTAAACTTTGTATCTCTGTGGAGGGAGACACAGGAATATAAAAGCAGGGGAGAGGGAAAATATTAACATAAATCGGTCTGAAAACTCATAATGACAGCGTAACTGTGAGAGCTGGATACTAAATGTATCAGACGTAAAAAAAAACTTTATAACAAGCAGCACTGGGAGAGGAGAGGGACTTTATATAAAACATGTATTATAGATGAGGAAAGGGGGATAGTGCTCCTGGATAATATAAAATGTATCAGACCTAAGCCCCTATTATGCAGAGTGGGAGTGGAGATAACACACATTATAAAATGTGTGTTATCTCCACTCCCGCTCTGCATAATAGGGGCTTAGGTCTGATACATTTTATATTATCCAGGAGCACTATCCCCCTTTCCTCATCTATAATACATGTTTTATATAAAGTCCCTCTCTTCTCCCAGCGCTGCTTGTTATAAAGGGGTTTTTACTATCCCGCCCTCCTCTGTCATTAGCTTTCAGTGTGATTTATTTGAATGTTTTCCTTCTCCAGCTGCTTTTATCATCTTGTCTGCCTCATAGACATGCAAGGGTTAAGTAAAGGTTTCCTCTCCTGTGCTGGCTGTCTGTGCTGTGAGTGAGTATTCTGGAGCTCTATCACTGTCAGATTTTCAGGTAGGGGTCGGGAAGGATTACACATACAAACCTTTTCTGTAGCTTTGCATTGTTGCATTGTTGCTTTGCATTTCATTGCTGGTCTCCTTCACTCATCAATGTAATATCACAAAAAGGACTGAAACTAAAATGTAGTGCATTTTATTTTAGTTTCTTTCGTTTTTTGTACTGAGCAGTTTCGTATCTCTTGAGTCATACTAAAACTAAATTATCCTAAAATTCGGACTAAATCGTTTTAGTACTAAAACGAATACACATGTCTAATGGCCAAGACCAAAGAGCTGTCCAAGGATGTCAGGGACAAGATTGTAGACCTACACAAGGCTGGAATGGGCTACAAGACCATGGCCAAGCAGATTGGTGAGAAGGTAACAACAGTTGGGGAGATTATACGTAAATGGAAGAAACCCAAAATAACTGTCAATCTCCCTTGGACTGGGCCTCCATGCAAGATCTCACCTTGGAGTTTCAATGATCATGAGAACGGAGAGGAATGGGCCCAGAACGACACGGGGGGATCTTGTCAATGATCTCAAGGCAGCTGGGGCCATAGTGATCAAGAAAACAATTGGTAACACACTATGCTGTGAAGGACTGAAATCCTGCAGCGCCTGCAAGGTCCTTCTGCTTAAGAAAGCACATGTACACAGGCCCATCTGAAGTTTGCCAAAAAAAACATCTGAATGATTCAAGGGAGAACTGGGTGAAAGTGTTGTGGTCAGATGAGACCAAAATCGAGCCCTTTGGCATCAACTCAACTCGACGTGTTTGTAGGAGGAGGAATGCTGCCTGTGACCCCAAGAACACCATACTCACCTTCAAACATGGAGGTGGAAACATTATGCTTTGGGGGTGTTTGCTGCTAAGGGGACAAGACAATTTCACCACATCAAAGGGATGATTGACAGGCCATGTACTGTCAAACTTGGGTGAGAACCTCCTTCCCTCAGCCAGGGCATTGAAAATGGGATTGGGATATTCCAGCATGACAATGACCCAAAACACACAGTCAAGGAAACAAAGGAGTGGCTGAAGAAGAAACACATTGTCAGGGTGGCACCAGGCATGTGCCTTGGTGAGACCCAAGTTCAGTGGGATTGATCCTTTAGTGTAGGGATGCACCGGTGGTACCTTGGTGTAGGCAGGCTGATACAGGAAAGTATCCATAGCGCGGTACATAAGCGTATAGAGATAGAGTGGTCAGGACGGTCCGTAGATCAAGGGCTGGTGGCAAGTAGGCAAAGTCAGTGGGTAAAGCAGGGTCTGGCACATAGTTATCAGCAGGATCACAGAGGTAGGTCAGAACAACACAGAGTTTGACTTATAATACAAAGTCAGGTTGCATAGGGGGAAGTGACTCTTTTATTCACAGACAGGAGGGTGTGGTGTGTGTTTGGTGTTTTCACTATTAACTCTTTTCAGTGCTGAAATGGACGGAGGCAGCACTTTTCATGTATGCACACATGCAGGTATGGTTATTTGTGCACCCACAGGTACTGATCCTTGACACGCATTAAGGTCCTGGAGTGCCTCCAGACCCTTAATCCCACAGAAAATCTGTGGAGGGAGCTGAAGGTTCGAGTTGCCAAACGTCAGCCTCGAAATGACTTGGAGAGCATCTGCAAAGAGGAATGGGACAAAATCCCTCCTGAGATGTGTGCAAACCTGGTGGCCAACTTCGAGAAACGTCTGACCTCTGTGATTGCTAACAAGAGTTTTGTCACCAAGTACTAAGTCATGTTTTGCAAAGGTGTCAAATACTTATTTCACTCATTAAAATACAAATCAATTTATAACTTTTTGGAAAGTTTTTTTCTGGATGTTTTTATTGTTATTCTGTCTCTCACTGTTACAATAAACCTACTGTTAAAATTATAGACTGATCATTTCTTTGCAAACATACAAAATCAGCAGGGGATCAAATAATAAAAAATAAAAAAAAGAGGACAAGTATAGCAACCTTTATAAGGGGAATGTGGAACGTCATATTAACCATGTCACTCATTATTGGTTAATATGGAGAAACCTTATGAATATCTTAAAGCATAGTCCGGTGGATAAAGTCGATAGCCAAAGTTATTAAAATACATAAATGTGATATGAAAGAAGGCGTAACACCAGTAACTATCATTATAATAGTAAGTTTGCTATAAGTCATAAATTGACTATTGAATCTATTGGATTCAGCACCACAGACCAATTGACAGCTTAATACAATGCTGCTCGTCGCAGTTCGACGCACTTTTCCAGCAGCGAAAAAGTCCCATAGAGCAGTGTTCATCAAGTAGTGGGTCGCGACCCAAAAGTGGGTCGCGACCAGGCGCGGACTGGGTCGTGGGGCAAGTGCCTCTCTAATGCCTGGGACCCGCTGATGCACCTTACCTGCTGCAACGGTTCCTAGGCAGCTCAGCTACCTCTGCCTCCCTCACCAGCAACCGCGTGCCAAAACTTCCCTGCTTGAAGGAAGTTCCAGCACGCAGTTGCTAGTGATGGAAGCAGGGATAGCCCTGCCCCCTCAGCTACAGGTCCAGCCGCCACGTGCCGCCAGGGACCCACTGCACCAGGTAAGATACTCTGTAATTTCAAGGTGGGGGGGATCTGTAATGGGAAGCTGTGCAGTGGGACTCAGTGACTGGCAGCAGCTCTGTACTCCCAACAGGGACTAACATGTGTCCAGAGCATTCTACTACTGGCTGCCAACGCCAGGAGCCACTTTGCACAATGCACATCTCAATGGAGTAAAAGGCTGTTGGCTAAGGGAGGTTCCCTACGTACAGTCAGGTCCAGAAATATTGGGACATCAACACAATTCTAACATCTTTGGCTCTATACACCACCACAATGGAGTTGGAGTGAAACAAACACAATGTGCTTTAACTGCAGACTGTCAGCTTTAATTTGAGAGTATGTACATCCAACTCAGGTGAACGGTGTAGGATTTACAGCAGTTTGCAGATGTGCCTCCCAGGAACTGGCTGCTTTTAGTGCTACTCATGGTACGCTTCCGCGCCGCCAGGAATATCACCTCCTGTAGTCTTTTTGTTATTTATAAAATAAATAAGAATTTTTAAATGCATATGTTACATCAAATTAAAGTCCTTTGTGTCCTTTAAAAAAACAGTATATAGTTTTAACCGGCCCCCACAAGACTAATTACTCTTGACTAATGCACTGGGAATTGCCAAAATGCTCAGATTGGAGGAGATTAACAACATTTAATGGCTTGATCATGCCAATATTGGCCTGTATATGAATGCCCTGAAATTTGAGAATCCCTGTACTCGGAATCTTAATACATCGCTTTTGCAGGACTCTATGATAGTTGACCAGATTACAGTTGCTCTTGAGCAGTATTTTTCAGATAATCCTGGCTCTTGAATTAATTATTTGGGTATCACTCTGACGAGAGATCCTTCCAAACTTTATTCAGGGAACTATATCTGTGGTGTAGTTGCGCTTGCTGCCAATGGGGGGAAGTTAGGTGTTTCTTTTGGTGGTTGGCTGTTGACAGTTGGTCATCCATTGTGTCTGCGAGGCTGACTAGTGACGCAGCCAGTTGCTGTTATAGGAAACCTGTATGCTTTGTTCTGTCACTCACAAATTTCTAAGCATTTAGTTTATTAGAGTACTGTTTCTTTAATTGAGCGGCCATTACTGATGCCATGCAGTACAGTTACTTCCTGGTAGAGCCAGATTCAACCAGCATAGCTACCAGTGAGTCAAGCAGAAAGCAAGCTCCACAGTTCTGTTACACAGGCCTTCTGCTTATAAGTCTGTAAGTAGAACCTTCATGTTTTTAGTTATGTATATATTTTTAGCAACTCAAAGCACTGTTAGATTAGTTTAGTAGTGTTTGATTGTCTTCACATTAAGTTAAACTTCTGTTAGCCAGTAATTTACATCTAGGTAGCATGCCTGTCACTTATTTGTGTAGATTTGCATTCCTAGACTAATATATTGCCATAATTCCGTATTTTCCACAGTTTTACAAAGTTTAAAGATCTGAAAAGTAAAGATACAAATAAAGTTCAGTAAAGACTTTTCTTCAATCCTGCTTCCAGATTTTTATTATGTTAGCTGTCTGCCAAGCTTTGTGCCTCAGACACACTGTGAGGGCAGAACAGTAAAAAGACTTTATACACAGCAGACCTAATCAAAAGAAAAGTGGATTCTTTCTACACATCTATCTCTAACTTCCTCAAGCATCCTGCAAAGTAGTAATCTGTCTCACCATGCAGCACACAGAACAGCATGCTACTCCAGCCATTCCTCAGCTTTCAGATGCAGAGCAAAGCACACTCAGCACACCAAAGACCAGGTCACGGTGCACAAGCTCCACAGTCTCTAGTAAATCAGATCTGACATCAGCTAGTGCTAACTCTGCCAGGTCCAAACACACTAGTTCAAGACACTCAATCTGCTCCAACCTGTCGACGGCGAGTGCTGCTGCCATCAAGGCACGTGCAAAAGCAGAAAAAGCATATGCAATGGCTGCCTATGCAATACGCGAAGCTGAAATGATAAGAGAACAGGGCTACATAGAGGAAGAACAGCATAAGAATGAAGCTGAAACTACTAGAAGAAAAGCAGAGGTAAAAGCATCTCTACATATTCTTCAACACGAGAAAGCAGCTTCAGCAGCAGTAGCAGAAGCTGAAGTTCTCATGAAAGCAGTAGCAGAAGCTGAAGTTCTCATGAATGCGGCAGAAGAAGAGTATCAAGAAACATTCCCTGTCATAGAAGAACAGGTGACACCTCTCAGTGCAATTCATCGTACCAGGGAGTATGTTCAGTTACACACAACCGTGTACACCGATCAACAAACTGACAATGCATTAAAACTATCAAAAGCCCCTCTAGCAGACGGCTACCTAGAATCACCTAAAGTCTGCAAAGCCAAAACAGAGTTCCAACACGACAAGCCAAATGTTTACGAACCCAAAGACCAGTTAGCCAGCTCTTCCAGACATCAAATCAATAACGACACGATTCCTACCCAGGCACACACCAATGTGGGCTATAGGAGAGTTATTTACAATGAGGAAAACACACCATATAACCAGATCAAGCCTGACCTAACAACCCCACCGTCCTATCAGCCACAGCCAAGCCCGGGGTCTGTTCCCAGAGTACGTTCACCTGAAGCAGCTGGAATTTCAGATATAACGAAGTACCTGATACGCCGTGAAATGGTGAGTTCTGGTCTCCTGAAGTTTGACGACCGTCCTGAAAATTATTGGGCCTGGAAGTCATCTTTCCTTAGCAGCACCCAAGACTTAAACATGACAGACAGAGAAAAACTAGATCTACTCTCTAAATGGCTCGGACCAGAATCTTCCGAACAAGCCAAAAGAATTAGGTCCGTACACGCTCACAACGCAACAACAGGACTCGCTATGGTGTGGCAGAGATTGGAGGAAGGTTATGGATCACCAGAAGTAATTGAAGATGCACTCCTGAAGAAAATTGAAAATTTCCCAAAAGTAACAAACAAAGACAATCAGAAGTTAAGAGAGCTTGGAGACATACTCCTGGAGATGGAAATAGGCAAAAAATGGTGGACACCTACCAGGTCTCTCATATCTAGACACTGCACGTGGGGTCAACCCTATAATAGTGAAGCTTCCTTACAACTTGCAAGAAAGATGGGTTACAGCAGCGTCAAAATACAAAGAATGCTATCAAGTGGCATTTCCACCTTTCTCCTTCTTCACTAAGTTCATAACGAACCAAGCGAAAACCCGCAATGACCCAAGCTTTGCCTTTTTGAACCTGGGAAACCCAAACTATAGCAGAACAGAATCACTGCAGCCGAACAGGGAATCAAGGACAACGGTGTCTGTACGGAAGACAGAAGTACCACCGGAGTCTGAATACGTCAACAATAGAATCGCAGAAAAGAAAATTGAAGATCCAGACGATCAGTGTCCGATACACAACAAACCTCATCCTCTGAAAAAATGTCGCGGTTTCAGGATCAAGACAATCGAAGAACGTAAGTCCTATCTTAAAGACCATTACATCTGCTTCAGATGCTGTGCTTCAACTCAACATCTCGCAAAAGATTGTAGGACAGCAATACAATGCAGAGAATGCCACAGTGACAAGCATCTTTCTGCAATGCATCCAGGCCCAGCACCATGGGCAGAGGAGAACGTAACCACCCAAGAAGATCATGGTGGGGAGGAAAAAGAGGACGTAGCACCAGCAATAACGTCAACGTGTACAGAGATCTGCACAAAGACATTTAGTCCTAGATCATGCTCAAAGATATGTTTAGTAAAAGTATATCCTGAAGGTCACAGAGAGAAAACTGTGAGAATGTATGCAGTATTAGATGAGCAGAGCAACAGGTCTTTGGCCAGAACAGAGTTTTTCAACATCTTCAACGATAGTGGAAATCCGGTTTCATATACCTTGAAGACTTGCTCAGGTATTATAGAGACATCAGGGAGAAGAGCAACCAACTATATCATCGAGTCAATAGATGGAAAAACACAGTTGTCCCTCCCAACTCTCATAGAATGCAATACGATACCAGATGATAGATCAGAGATCCCCACGCCCGAAATTGCACGTCGACATCCTCATCTGAGACAAATAGCAGAAAAGATACCAATACTTGACCCAGACTCTGCAATCCGCCTCCTACTTGGAAGAGACATACTGAGAGTACACAAGGTTAGGGAACAGTACAATGGGCTACACAACGCACCATTTGCGCAACGTCTCGACCTTGGATGGGTTATCATTGGTGACGTGTGTCTGGACGGAGTTCACAAGCCAACAAAAGTGAATGTCTACAAAACGAACCTGTTGCAAAATGGACGCACGTCATGTTTGAGCCCTTGTACAAACAACATGCAAATCAAAGAGAGACTAGTCCTCTCGAAGCAACACCAGAAGCATCAGGTCTACATGGCGACTACAGCTTCAACAGAAGATACAGATAGATTAGGGTGCAAGGTGTTCGAAAGAACACAAAGTGATGACAAACAAGCATTATCTGTGGAAGATAACCTCTTCCTTGAGATCATGAGCAAAGAAGTCTTCATAGATGAATCAAACAACTGGGTAGCTCCTTTACCTTTCCGTTTACCACGATGTCACCTCCCGAATAACAGAAGACAAGCAATGAAGCGTCTCCTTTCCATGCAATGCACTCTGAACAGAAGGCCAGAGATGAAACAACACTTCCATGATTTCATGCAGAAGATCTTTGATAACGATCAAGCGGAGAAGGCACCACCATTAGAAGAAAAACAGGAATGTTGGTATTTACCAATATTCGGGGTGTACCATCCTCAGAAACCGGGACAGATACGCGTAGTATTTGACTCCAGCGCAAAGCATGAAGGTGTCTCCCTTAATGATGTCCTCCTTAGTGGGCCCGACTTGAATAACACGCTCCTCGGAGTACTCATAAGATTCCGAAAAGAACGTGTTGCAGTAACAGCAGATGTACAACAAATGTTTTATTGCTTCCTCGTCCGTGAAGATCACAGAGATTACCTAAGGTTCTTGTGGTATGAAGATAATGACTTCAACAAAGATGTCATGGAATATAGAATGAAGGTACACGTGTTTGGGAACAGCCCTTCTCCAGCTGTGGCTATCTACAGTCTGAGACGAGCAGCACAGGAAGGTGAAAAAGAACATGGGAAAGAAATTAAACAGTTTGTCATGAGAAATTTTTATGTTGATGATGGACTTTCTTCCTTCCCCAGTGATGAAAAAGCAATAGCCACCTTAAAAAGAACCAGAGAAATGTTAGCTGAATCTAACGTGAAACTACACAAGATAGCTTCCAACAGCTACAAGGTTATGGAAGCATTTCCTTCGGAAGATCGTGCAAAAGATCTCAAAGACCTAGACTTGGGAGCAGATTCACCACCTCTCCAGAGAAGTCTAGGGTTAAGTTGGGACATAAAGTCAGACAGTTTCACGTTCCGTGTATCCAGGGAAGAAAAACCATTTACAAGAAGAGTCCACAGTCAATAGTTTGTACGATCCCTAACTATGCAAGGTAAAACTCTCATGAGAGAATTCGCAAATGAAGGTGAACAAAATGAATGGGATACTCATCTCCCTGAAGAGAAAGAAACACAGTGGAAACTGTGGAAGGATTCACTACTAGATCTTGAACAATTCAGTATCCAAAGATCTTACGTTCCTGTCTCTTTGTCTGTCACACAACGAAGAGAATTATGCACCTTCTCAGATGCATTCACTATGGCCATAGCAACTGTATCCTACCTTAGAGTGATAGACACTGAAGGTGAATGTCATGTTGGGTTTGTCATGGGAAAGTCCAAACTTGCTCCACGTCCTGCCCACACTGTTCCACGTTTAGAGCTTTGTGCTGCTGTCTTAGCGGTTGAGATGGCAGACATGATCATTGAAGAGCTAGATCTTGGAATTCATGCAGTGAAGTTTTTTACAGACAGCAAGATTGTGTTGGGATATATCCAAAACACCTCGAGAAGATTCTACATGTATGTAGCAAACAGAGTGACCCGCATTAGGAAGTCCACCCATCCAGAACAGTGGCATTACATCAGTACAGATAAAAATCCAGCTGACCACGGGACTAGACCTATAACAGCATCTGCCCTACAACACACTAACTGGTTCTCAGGTCCACCCTTTCTAAACAGGAGAGAGAAAGGAGAGAGTGCTCAGTCAGAGACCTTTGAACTTATAGAACCAGATGATGACAAGGAAATACGACCAAGTCACAGCGTTAATTACTAAATCTACCGGAGGTAGTCTAGGCACGTACAGGTTTGAAAGATTCTCAAGTTGGAAGTCACTTACTCGAGCAGTAGCAAAACTTATTACTTTAGCCAAATCTTTCTGCAGAGCTACAAACACTGACAAGTGTGATGACAATCATCTCGTACAAGCTAAAATCAACATTATCAGATGTGTACAACAAGAAGTTTTCAAAGAAGACATCAAGTGTCTTACTAAAAGAGAAGAGCTCCCCAAACATAGTTCACTTAGAAAACTGAACCCTATCTTGGATGAAAACGGAGTCATGAGAATTGGAGGTCGTATGTCAGCAAGTGACATAACTATTGAGGAGAAACATCCCTACATCATACCCAAGAACCATCACCTTTCGTTGCTATTGATAAGACATTATCATGAACAAATTGGTCATCAGGGACGCCACTTCACTGAAGGAGCAGTCCGGTCATCTGGATTCTGGATTATAGGAGGTAAACGACTAATCTCCAATGTAATTCATAAATGTGTAATTTGTAGAAAAATTTGAGGAAAACTTGAAGAACAAAAGATGTCAGACTTACCCATAGATAGACTTACTTCGGAACCACCATTCACGCATGTTGGATTAGATGTCTTTGGTCCTTGGAACGTCTCCTTTCGTCGGACCAGAGGACACAGCACAGGGAGTAAGCGTTGGGCCGTTCTGTTTTCTTGTATGAGCACTAGAGCAGCACACATAGAAGTGATTGAGTCCTTGTCTACGTCAAGCTTCATCAATGCCCTGAGAAGATTTATTTCTATCCGAGGACCCGTAAAGCAACTTCGCTCTGACTGTGGTACGAACTTTGTAGGAGCTTGCAAGGAACTGAAGATTAACACGGAAGGCTCTGAGATGGATACTTACCTTCAAGAACAAGGATGTATTTGGACCTTTAATCCTCCGCATGCATCACATATGGGAGGAGCTTGGGAAAGGATGATCGGAGTCGCTCGTCGTATTCTAGATGCCTTGCTTCTAAAAGCTACCTCTACACGTCTTACACATGAAGTCCTGACCACACTCATGGCTGAAGTCATGGCCATCATGAACGCTTGACCTTTAGTTCCAGTATCCACAGATCCTGAAATGCCAGAAGTATTGACACCCGCGATGCTTCTGACTCTGAAAGTCAAAACAACAACGGCACCTCCTGGAGATTTTGAACTCAAAGATCTTCATACCAAGCAGTGGAAGCAAGTGCAGAGTCTTGCAGACACATTCTGGAGACGATGGAGACAGGAATATTTAGTGACGCTCCAGCCACGCAGGAAATGGCAAGCTGACAAGCCTAACTTACAAGTCGGAGACGTTGTCTTACTGAAAGACACTCAAGTTCATAGAAATGAATGGCCTGTTGGACTTATTATCAAAGTTGTACCTAGTGTTGACAACAAAGTTAGAAAGGTAGAAATTAAAGTCATGAAGGAAGGTACTCCAAAAGTTTATTTTAGGCCTGTTTCTGAAGTTGTCTTACTTCTCAAAAAGGATACATAGTTGCATAATGTTATTATCCAAAGTGGGGAGTGTTCTGTCACTCACAATTTCTAAGCATTTAGTTTATTAGAGTACTGTTTCTTTAATTGAGCGGCCATTACTGATGCCATGCAGTACAGTTACTTCCTGGTAGAGCCAGATTCAACCAGCATAGCTACCAGTGAGTCAAGCAGAAAGCAAGCTCCACAGTTCTGTTACACAGGCCTTCTGCTTATAAGTCTGTAAGTAGAACCTTCATGTTTTTAGTTATGTATATATTTTTAGCAACTCAAAGCACTGTTAGATTAGTTTAGTAGTGTTTGATTGTCTTCACATTAAGTTAAACTTCTGTTAGCCAGTAATTTACATCTAGGTAGCATGCCTGTCACTTATTTGTGTAGATTTGCATTCCTAGACTAATATATTGCCATAATTCCGTATTTTCCACAGTTTTACAAAGTTTAAAGATCTGAAAAGTAAAGATACAAATAAAGTTCAGTAAAGACTTTTCTTCAATCCTGCTTCCAGATTTTTATTATGTTAGCTCTCTGCCAAGCTTTGTGCCTCAGACACACTGTGAGGGCAGAACATGCTTAGTTGTTTGTGACGGAACCTGATGTTATCGTCCGCCTGCGGGTGTGCTCTAATCTGCAGGTGTGTTCCCCCTTTCGTTTTGATTCTTCCCCCGGCCCGACTACCAAGGTTGTGGCACTCGGCGTCTCGAGCGGCCGGGTATGTCTTTGTGATCTGGATGACCCACGCAGCCAAGGGGACCTTGAGGTGTACCTAGCCCGACTACTGAGAAGTGTCACTCAGCGTCTCGAGCAGCTGGCCACGGATCTGTACACAGACCTTTACGGTCGTAGATCGGAACGGCTTGATTCTGCGAAGATTCGGATCTTCCACTAGCGAGTTAGATGACGATCGATCGTCTGGGTATTCGTATCGCCCAGCGGTCGAAGAAACATCCGCGGCACGGCACCAACCTGTTCGGATCTCACCCTCACTAGAGACAGCTCAATTCGTTCGACAGCAGGAGTCGGATCGTGCGGCGGTCGAAGCGCCCACACGTTACAAGATACGAATTCTTCGGATCTCCCGGTAGTTAGCTGGACACGTTCAGTCGGCTAGGAGTATTCGGATCGCGCAGCAGCGGCGCACGATAGACTTGTATTTCGTCCGGGGTGCTGAACCACGAGGGATGTCAGGCACGCTTGGCAAACAGAGACACGAGACGCAGCTGCATGAACTCAAACCAAAGACAACTTTTATTAAGGACACATCCGTATTTATACTTTCCCCGCGCTCCACATTTGAAAACCCCATGCCCGCCCCCACAGGTATCATTGGCTGTAAGGCGCATCGGGGCGTTGCCGATTCGGGACCAGCTGGTCTGATTCAAATTTAAGCGGCAAAAATTGGCGGCAAATTTGAAACGGCATCTATTACAATCAACACTTTTGTTTACAGGTCATTTTTCGGTCAGCTGGAAGGCAGGATCGTTGGTGCGACGGCACAACACATAGTTCATGGAATAACAGTGTCCTGATCCCCTGTTTCTGGCTGAGGGTGTTGGGCCAGTTCATCACATTCCTCCCCCTCCCCAAAGTCCGACGAACCCGGTTGGACCCCAACGGGTCGTACCGGAAAGTCGGTGCTCTCAGGTCCATAGTCAGTTGGGAGAGGCCGAGCCACCAGGCTTCTCCAGTTGGCCCTGCGGCCGTACCAAGTGGGTGGAGGCCACGCGGGTTTGGGGTCACCCCCTCCGGCAAAAGGGTCCTGTGGTCGGGGAGGAGCACCCCCGGTGCCCCCTCCGGGACTATCTCGCACCCGGGGAAAACGGGTGCTAACGGCACGCGCCCCGAGTACCTGGGCCAGCCGCAGAGGGAAATCGTGGCTGCGCGGGGCCTCTGGGCCAAAGGGCGGTGGGAATGGGCAGAGCGGAAGCAGGCTCTGCCCTGCGGCCAGCGCGTCAGCTGGGTGTGTGTCCCCTGGTGGGAGGATGGTTTCCTCCATCCCAAGGACGTACCATGGCGGCCAGCAAAGCCGTCGGGGAGAATCAGGCTGCTCCTCAAGGCATACGGCAGCGAGTGGGCAGAGGCCAGCGGCGCTCTGTCCCGTTGGCAGCTCTGCTGCTGAGGGGGTAGATTCTGAAACAACTTTCGGAGGATCGGGTGAGGACAACAGCTGCGGGGTCACCGGCTCGGAAAACCCCTGTTGCTCCTCAGGACAGTCGGGAAGTGGGCAGAGGCCAGCGGCGCTCTGCCCCGTTGCCAGCTCTTCTGCTGGGGGGTAGTATGCAACACTGACATCCAGGGGATCAGGGAACGATGGCTGCGGGATCGCCAGCACGGAGAAATCCTGCGGCTCCTCAGGGCAGACGGGGAGTGGGCAGAGGCCAGCGGCGCTCTGCCCCGTGGCCAGCTCTTCCATTGGGGGGTTGGATGCAGGCACAACTTGCGGGGGGTCGGGGAAGAACAACGGCTGCGGGCCGAACAGCTGGGGTGAACCTGGCTGTTCCTCAGGGCATTCGGACAGTGGGCAGAGGCCAGCGGCGCTCTGCCCCGTTGCCAGCTTTTCTGCTGGGGGGTAGTATGCAACACTGACATCCAGGGGATCAGGGAACGATGGCTGCGGGATCGCCAGCACGGAGAAATCCTGCGGCTCCTCAGGGCAGACGGGGAGTGGGCAGAGGCCAGCGGCGCTCTGCCCCGTTGCCAGCTCTTCTGCTGGACCCGCGGACACGGCCGCCGTGTCTTCTGGCGGGCTTGGGAGGACCATTTCCTCCCGGGACCCCTCGGCCCCTCACACGGCCCATCCTGGACACTTGGCACCTGCTGTGCCTCTTCCGACCGGGCCAGCTCCTCTACTGTCATCCCGATAGGGACCCATGGGAACATCTCGGGCTCCCAAAACTCGCAATTTCTTTCAGGGGGCAGCGCCTCATCCTGAAGTTCTTGGCGGACCTCGTCCCGCCACTCAAGCCCCGTGGGCTCCACCATGGACCCGAAATACTGATCCAGGCTCTCCTGCAGTCTTCTCAGAAATTCGCCCTCCATGTTCTCGACGGGGAATGTGGCGTCCTCGGATGTAACTCCAGGCGGGCTGTAAGTCTCTATCCAAGGTCCGCTGGGCTGTGCGGGTTCCCCAATACAGGCTCCAGTCGAGCTGTAAGTCCCGTACGGGGTATCGCTGGGGGGTGCGGAATTCCAGAGTGAAGCTCCAGTCGAGCTGTACTCCTCATCCCAGGGGTCTACGGGATAAGGGTCAGGGGTAAAATGTTCAATCTTTGTCTCACGGAGCGCTGCCAATCGCAGCTCGTGCTGACGCTCCTCTTCTTGTTCTTCTTCCTGCTGGGTCTCCTGGATCGCCTTTGTTATCTCAGCCTCCGATGGGGCAGCTCCGAGCAGGGCGATCCGCTGCCGCGCCCTTCGGATGAAGGCACTTTCCGCTTCCTCTGCGAGGACAGGGGTGAGCACGGGTGTCGTCGCTCTGTCCTGATCCATCCTGGTCAGTTCTTTAATTATGGTTTTCTTCTTTTTGTTACCCGGCGTTCCTCCCCGGTCCTCCATCATGACACGCAGGGTGTCCCTGGTGTAGTGATCGTACACCAACATGTTGCGGGTCTTCTTGGGGGGTGCAGAGAGCTATCCCACCGCTGCCACCAGTGTGACGGAACCTGATGTTATCGTCCGCCTGCGGGTGTGCTCTAATCTGCAGGTGTGTTCCCCCTTTCGTTTTGATTCTTCCCCCGGCCCGACTACCAAGGTTGTGGCACTCGGCGTCTCGAGCGGCCGGGTATGTCTTTGTGATCTGGATGACCCACGCAGCCAAGGGGACCTTGAGGTGTACCTAGCCCGACTACTGAGAAGTGTCACTCAGCGTCTCGAGCAGCTGGCCACGGATCTGTACACAGACCTTTACGGTCGTAGATCGGAACGGCTTGATTCTGCGAAGATTCGGATCTTCCACTAGCGAGTTAGATGACGATCGATCGTCTGGGTATTCGTATCGCCCAGCGGTCGAAGAAACATCCGCGGCACGGCACCAACCTGTTCGGATCTCACCCTCACTAGAGACAGCTCAATTCGTTCGACAGCAGGAGTCGGATCGTGCGGCGGTCGAAGCGCCCACACGTTACAAGATACGAATTCTTCGGATCTCCCGGTAGTTAGCTGGACACGTTCAGTCGGCTAGGAGTATTCGGATCGCGCAGCAGCGGCGCACGATAGACTTGTATTTCGTCCGGGGTGCTGAACCACGAGGGATGTCAGGCACGCTTGGCAAACAGAGACACGAGACGCAGCTGCATGAACTCAAACCAAAGACAACTTTTATTAAGGACACATCCGTATTTATACTTTCCCCGCGCTCCACATTTGAAAACCCCATGCCCGCCCCCACAGGTATCATTGGCTGTAAGGCGCATCGGGGCGTTGCCGATTCGGGACCAGCTGGTCTGATTCAAATTTAGGCGGCAAAAATTGGCGGCAAATTTGAAACGGCATCTATTACAATCAACACTTTTGTTTACAGGTCATTTTTCGGTCAGCTGGAAGGCAGGATCGTTGGTGCGACGGCACAACACATAGTTCATGGAATAACAGTGTCCTGATCCCCTGTTTCTGGCTGAGGGTGTTGGGCCAGTTCATCACATTGTTAATAAACCTATTGATGAAAACCCAAGACATCTCGTATTACCCAGAACACTACAGTGGTGACGAGGCTGTTGGATCTGCATGATGGCGCTGTTTGGCACTCTGCATGATTTTAATCCAGACACCGACTCTTGGATTTCTTGGGTGGAAAGGTTTGAACAGTATCTCACTGCTAATGGCATTTTGGAGACAAAACAGGTAGCCGTGTTCCTCACGGCGATTGGAGCGAAGGTGTACGACACACTCAGAGATCTCCTGTATCCAGAGAAACCTACAAGCAAGCCAGTAGCTGTGTTAGTTGCTTTACTGCGGGCCCACTATCAGCCACAGCCAATTGAAATCGCTGAAAGATGGAAGTTTTATAAAAGACATCAGGAACCTGGAGAAAGCATCTCCTCCTTTGTCTCCGCTCTCAGGAAGTTGGCACGTACCTGTCAGTTTGGGGAGTAGTCACAGCCCTCAGAGACCAGTTTGTGATGGGGTTACAGTGTGAAGCTATGATTAAGAGACTTCAGACCGAGAAAGAGCTGACCTTACACAAAGCTATGGATATCGCTAGCATCATGGAACAAGTCACCAAAGAAGCTGATGTTTTGCATAGGAAGCAAAAGACTGGGAAAGAGGCAGAAATATTCCATACAAATACCAGGGAGCGGTACAAGCAGAATAAACAGTACAATTCCTTACGTCAAAGGACGGCGCATGGAGAGCCCCAAAATGTATGTTATCGATGTGGGGTGACTTCACATGAATCTCACTCATGTCGTTTCCGCAATGCCGTTTGTCACTCCTGTGGACATAAAGGGCATATTCAAAGGGTCTGTAAGAAAGGGACGGTGCATGAAGGGAAGCCGCATAAATTGCTTCAGAAGGGAGCATATCAAATCTAGCTCCAAGACTCCTCGGATGACTCAGACGGCCACATTCCCATTCAAACAGTAAAACTTTATAAGATGGATTCAGCTTATTCAGCCAATTCTGTTCCAGTGAAGATTGAAGGGAAATATTTGACCATGGACCTGGACACAGGGGCGGCTGTTTCTGTGATTACTGAGCAAGACTGGCGGTAAATGTTCCAGTGATTAAGACAGCTGTTCGTCTACAGACTTATTCAAAAGAAGTATTAACCCCTCTGGGCAGTGTACATGTAAGAGTGCAGTTAAATGGACGCTCAGAAAAGTTGACGTTATATATTATGAAGTCTGGGGTTCTCCCACTATTTGGAAGAGAATGGATTCATAAATTCCAAATCCACGCCTTACAGACATTACCTGCGGTTTCAGCTTGGATACAGGACTTGCAGAGGAAGTTTGCCCCAGTTTTTGATGATACTTTGGGGACTATTAAGGGACGACAAATGTCCCTAAATGAGGGAAAATGCGGTTCCAAAACTTTTTAAGGCACGGACTGTACCTTTTTTTTTTTATTTAAAGTTTATTTTTTGAAACAAAGTCAGCAAAACAATCAAAGAAAATGGCCTCGCAGGGCCAAAACGAGTCATCTGTGAAAAAGAAAATGGCCGCGCAGGGCCACAATTTGTCAGCTTAAAAAGACATCAAAAATACGAACCAGTTAGCTAAGAAGCACTGCAGTAGGAAAATAAAAAAGAGTCCTCTGAAAAACAACCAAAATAACGCTTATGTGGGGGGAAAGGGAGAGAGGATGGTAAATAATAAGAGACATAAAATAAAATAAAATGGCCTATGGCATCGTGGCAAGGAGTCTCTGTGGAGATGTCCCCAGCCGGAGACATCTAAAGCGCAGTAGAAAAAATAAGAAAGCGAATGTCCTCATAGACGTAGCAATAATGAAATGAAAAACATAAAATAAACATTAGCAGTATATAAAAAAAAAAAGGTCAATCGTGTAGTAAACCTCTGAAAATCGGGATAACGGAAAAGGGGGGGGGTTGTCAGCAAAATGGCATCTTACAAAAAACCCTCAGCCGGCATCCCTAAACGGCAGCAGTCTCAATGCAGGCAGGGCCACACAGGGCAGGCCAGGCCAGACCGCAAACCCAGGTCTGGTGGGAAAGAGCGAGGCCCATGGAGCATGCAGGCCCTCCTTCGATCCGAGACACCCCTCAGCCTCCTTGGTCAAGGCAAGGGACGGTTTGGAAGATCCAGGCAGCGAGAACCATGCAAACGCCGTGTGGAGCAACCTGGCAGTCATCAGGTACCGGCCGGCACCGGCAAACGCCCCCCACACACCTGTCAGCGCCACCCAGGCAGACGACCTCCCAGAAGGGCCTACAACAATAGGCCCTGCATGTGTCTTCTCAGGGCTGCTGCAGGCAGAACCTCCGGCGTCATCTTGTGTTTCAGGGGTCACCTCGGAACGCGGGGGGCACCGGCCTGACACAGAAGCTGGATCTCCCGGTTCCGCGCGTCTCGTCTCAAGTGGGTTAGTGGCAGCTGCTCCAGACATCCGCCGAGCAGGTACTGCAGCTTTCTTCTCCTTGCCGTCCCGATCCGCAGCCTCCCGGCCAGCTCCCATCGCAGCCATCAGCAGATTCCAAGAGCCGCGTGTAAGTGGGCTCCCCTCATCCCCTGGCAGCATCTCCAGGCATTCTTCAAGGGTTGCAAACATTGCCGTCATACCGCTCGTGGGGGGGTGCGCCGATCCACACCAAATTGCAGACTCCTCCACTCTGTCCTCCAAGGGGACATCCGACACAGCTAGAGGATGGGGGCCCTCCATCCTCGCCGTCTGCGCCATACAATCACCAGGCAAACAATTCCCACAGGAGAAAGCGTGGGGCAAGTGCCGGCTGGGAGCCTATAAGCAGGCCTCAAAATGGCCGACGACTGTTCCGATCCGTCAGTGAAAACTCAGCTGTGCTCCGGGGGTGGGGACAATAACAGGCCTCAGAGCATACCACCTGATGGCCAGCCGTGCGGGGACTCCAATGCTGGATTTTCCATGGAGAAACTCCGGTCCAAATCCCCGAAATTGGCCAAAACATACGGAGCTCCTCCAGGACGCTTCTACTCCCTTGTGCTGCCGGCCACGCCCCCCTCTGGACTGTACCTTTTTCACTTAAAGCTGGTGTTGAAGCGGAATTGACTCGTCTAGAGAACCTTGGTATCATTTCCAGAGTGCGCTGCAGTGAATGGGCCTCCCCCGATTGTGCCTGTGCGTAAAAAGAATGGAGACATTCGGATATGTGGGGATTTCCGTATGGCCGTTAATTCTCAACTTGCTGTGGATAAATATCCACTTCCAAAGATTGAAGACATTTTTGCGACTTTGGCCGGGGGACAGCAGTTCACCAAGCTGGATCTCAAACATGCATACCTGCAGTTATCAGTGCATCCAGAATCCAGGTCTTACCATCAATACTCATAAGGGGCTGTTTCAGTTTAACAGAATGGTATTTGGGATAGCACCAGCAATTTGGCAGCGTACAATGGATGAATTGCTTGCTGGAGTGCCGGGGACACAATGTCTGCTGGATGACATGCTGATCACCGGCCGAACGGAGAGGGAGCACCGGCAGAATGTACAAGACGTGCTCCAGATACTAATGGATAATGGACTCAAAGTTAATATAAACAAATGTGAGTTCTTGAAAGATCACCTGGAATTTTGTGGTCACATTATAGATAAAACTGGACTTCACACCACTGATGAGAAAGTGAAAGCATTGGTAGAGGCGCCCATACCAAGGAATGTAACGCAGCTGCGCTCATATTTACAGCTGTTGAAATATTACAATAAATTTTTGCCCAATTTAGCCCATACCTTGTTTCCGCTGCATAGGCTTTTGGAAAAACAACAAAAATGGAAATGGACAGAGCCCTGCTCGGCTGCTTTTAAAGCTTCAAAGGAACTAATACGCAGCTCCAGAGTCTTGGTTCACTATGATTTGTCTAAACCACTGAGTATCGCCTGTGATGCTTCTCCTTATGGGCTGGGGGCTGTGCTGTCCCATTCCATGCCTGATGGTACAGATCGACCTGTAGCTTTTGCTTCTCGCTCCCTCACCCCAGCTGAGAGCAATTGTTCACAAATTGACAAGGAGGCTTTAGTGATAATCTGGGCACTGAAGAAGTTTCACTTTTATATTTATGGCCGATCTTTTACGCTGTTGACCGATCTTAAACCGCTATTGGCAATATTCAATCCTACAAAGAGTATTTCTCAGACCACCGCCGCTCGTCTTCAAAAGATATGCCTTACTGCTGGGGGCTTATCAATATGAAATCCGATACAGGCCTCATGATAAACATACAAATGCAGATGCGTTTTCACGCTTTCCTCTTCCACTCTCCACCAATTATGTTCGGGATTCAGCACCTTCCATTTACTTTAGCAAAACACTGACTGCTGTTGAAATAGCCCAAAAGACCAGTAAGGATGCTGATCTTCAAGAAGTTTTGTCTTATGTACAACATGGTTGGCTATTTCAAACCTCTCCACGTCTCCGACCTTTTCACTGCAGGAATCTTAAGCTGTCAGTCAGAGAGGGATGCTTGCTATGGGGAGAGCGGGTAATTGTTCCTCCAGCCTTGCAGAAACCCACGTTACAAATTTTGCATGAAGGGCATCTAGGAATAGTCCGGATGAAACAAAAAGCCAGGGGTCATGTATGGTGGCCAACTTTGGATGAGGATATAGGCAACTACGTTGCAGCCTGTTCAGGATGTGCCCAGGGTCACAGATGCTATCCTAGAGGTGCAGTTCAGCCCTAGCTTTGGCCTCTTAACCCATGGGAGAGAATTCATATTGACTTTGCCGGACCAGTGAATGGACAGATGTTCTTAGTGGTGGTGGATGCATATTCCAAATGTCCTGAAGTGATATTACTGCCCCAGACTACAACTGATGCCACCATTGATGCCCTGGAGAAGCTGTTTGCCACATTCGGATTGCCTAAGATACTAGTATCTGATAATGGGCCACAGTTATTAGCTCAGAAATTTCAAAGTTTCATTAAGGATCATGGTATTCAACATCTCCGTACCGCTCCGTATCATCCGGCTACCAATGGTCTAGCTGAAAGATTTGTCCAGACTCTGAAAGGATTTTTAAGGAGTACTGTGACAGACCGCAAAAGCTTACCTCAACAACTCCAGCAATTCTTGTTGCAGTACAGGAACACAACTCACCCAACCACCGGCCAGCTACCAGCAGTTCTGATGTTTGGCAGACCACTCAGGGCAAAGTTAGACTTATTGCAACCGGACAAGAAGGGTCAAACGGACATCTCACAGGAACAACGTCATGTACAGAAACAGCAGGAAAAGATGAAGCATGGAAAGAGTTCACGCACATACAATATAGGGGATCCAGTCTGGATGCGGATTATAGAGGGCCAAACCGTTGGTCTCCGGCAGTTATTTCCAAGGTTTTGGGATTCCTCACCTATGAAGTTAGCACATCCAATGCTCTGCACACTAAGAGACATTCACAGTTACGGCCCAGATCTGTTTTTGACAAACAACTGAATGACCAGGCTAAAGAGTCGACAGACACGGATATATGGATGGGGGTCTGGCATGATAATGGAGATGTATTTTCACAAGAAGAAGAGGATTGTGCCCCGTCGAGGGAAGAAATAGATGGTGATCGTCTCAGTGAAGCAGATTCCACTTCACATGATCTGGCTGGAAATGTCAGTTTAGCTCGGAATCAAAGAGTCCGGCATCCTCCAGAACGCTGGCAAGCTCCAGACCCATTGAGGGATTTGCATCGGAGGAGTAAAAGCTTGCGGAACCACAGATACTATGTGAACCGAAACCACAGATTACAGAATGGAAGTCAGGAGGGTCTGGAAGATACATAGACTTGTACTGGACATTTTTTGCTTTGTTTTGTTTTGTGTGTTTTTTTTCCCTTGTTGTTCTTTTTCTTTTAAGAAAAGGGAGGAGGTGTGGTGTAGTTGTGCTGGCTGCCAATGGGGGGAAGTTGGGTGTTTCTTTTGGCGGTTGGCTGTTGACAGTTGGTCGTCCATTGTGTCTGCCAGTTGAGGCTGACTAGTGACGCAGACAGTTGCAGTTATAGGAAACCTGTATGCTTAGTTGTTAATAAACCTATTAATGAAAACCCAAGACGTCTTGTATTATCCAGAACACTACAATATCCCTCTGATGTCTCGCATCAAACAAGATCTAGAGGGGTGGATGGATAAGAGGATTTCCTGGATTGGTCGCATAAACTCTCATCTTCCAGTCCATCACTCTCACCTTGCAGTCCTCTCCTCCTGTTTCTCCCTCAACCCTTATAGATTGTGAGTTCCCACGGGAATAGGACCCTTGTTTCCTCATGTATCGGTTTATCAAATGTTGTTCAGTCTCAGTGTATTGTAACCCTGTCTATAGCATGCCCATTGTTCAGCGCTGCGGAATATGCTGGCGCTATATAAATAAAGTATAATAATAATAAGCAGCAGCATTAAAATGAACGTTCTTCCAAGGTTACTCTTTTTTGTTCAAGGCTTTACCAGCGACGGTCATAAGGACGGATTTGGCAACTCTTCAGGCTGCTTTGGATGCTTTTGTCTGATGTAATAACAGATGTCGAGTGGCCAGGAAGTTGCTCTACCGCCCTAGGCCCAGGGGAGGGTTAGGTCTCCCAAATCTATTCTTAGATTACTGTGCAGCACAGCTGGCGCAGGTGGTGGCCTAGCACTTGCCTTTTGCCAACAGGAGATGGGTGGATTTGGAGTTGGCTATGGTAGCCCCGGTACGTCTGTATATGTATGTTTGGCTTCAGGAGTGCGTGACCTATTCTCAAATCCGCGTGTCCAGCTGTGGTGAATTCTTTACGAGTGTTTGATTTGGCTAGAACTTAATTTTCTGTTGGATCTAGTGTTACCACCTTTCCTTCAAGCCAAACCCGAACACTCAAACGTCGCACAGCATTTGTTTTTTCTTACGTAGAGTATTTTGGCACACTACTGCTGGCGAGGAGTGATTTACTTTTCAGAATTGAGGTCAGATTAATTTATTGTTGCCTGTCATTCACCTTTATTTGCTTGTTAGGAGCTGCTGCCTGAGGAAAATGGATCCAGAGTCTTCTCAGTGGAGTCGGGCTGGTCCTGCTGTCTCCAGAGTCCCAACACAAATCAGAGCGTGGTGCCTGCAGTTTGTTCATGTGCCACTGCCTGAGTGAGCGGGAGCAAGTAGAGGCTGATGGAACAAGGCGGACCTGGCAAAGTGGGGACTAGTAGGAAGTGAGGCCCCGACCACATCACGTGACCACCCCCACTTGTCTGCGAAGCCGTCGGAGCCTCCATCAAGACACTCGCTCGCAGACTGTTAATTTAAGAGTGGCAGCAGCACACAGCAAAACAAACCTCTGCTGATCAGCTGCTTATGGAATAGCCGATCAGCCTGGAGGAATGCAGCTGCTGTGGCATGTTTATAGGAGGGATGCGGCACACGGGTCCGAGCCGAGTCATGTGTCTGGGTGGCAGGGGATCTCCGCCCATTTGACCTCTTCCGCTTTTACAACTTAGGCATTTTATGGATTCAAGCAACAAATATGCTGTCACAGGGACGCCGCTTACTCTTTTCGAATCCTTATGTTTAGGCGGCAGTGTTCCCAGGGGTTTGATATCCATACTGTACCAAATTTTATGCTCCAAATCAAAAGAGTGGGAGGACCTGACGTATTGTAGCTGATGGAAGGCCAATTTACAGGAGGGTATACCAGGCGAGGAATGGAAGGAGATATCGGAAGCCATTGCCAAATCTTCTATTTGTGTATCCCACCAGGAGCAATCTTTAAAAATGTTATTTTGCTGATACACGACCCCTGTTCAACTCTGCCATATGGGCAAACCTGTTTAGACCTGTGTTACAGTTACAAGTATTTATAAAGTGCTAGGGTTCACTGTTCGGTTACCTTTTGACCACAATTCGGGTCTCTTTGAATAACCCTATCAGTTATCCTTTCTCTGGGCCTATTATTGGTGATGAGCCTGGAGCTGCTGCTCCATCAGCCCCTATGTTAATCAGGCCCTGGTGGAATGAATGAGGAAGATAAACATTACGGTTGAAGAAACACAAATAAGGACATGCAAAAATGCCAAAATTGCTTGTGTCTTTAAGATATGTGTTACTTGTATTTATTGCACTGTATGACGTACATAAAAAAGCTAAAAAAACATGGAAATATGGGGTGTTTCTAAACCGAGGACCAATATTAGAATCTATTTAACAGTTTTTTTCATTAGTTTTTGTAGAGGAGTAAAAGATTTTACAAATAAACGTCAGGAAAAGTGTTTTTTTTTTACTACAAATTTCCCCCATATTTTATTATATTTTTTATAATACAATCAGGGTTATTCAGAGAGAGGTGAAAACCAGGAGAATGAACAATCTAAACCAAATGGGAGAATTTTTCTGGTTTGGCTATTTTGACCTAGAATTTTCACTTCTCCAAAAGTTCTCCAGAGTTTCACCTTTCTCTGAATAACCCTGATTATATGATAATAACAAATAGGGGTATCTAAAGAAAGTCCTTCTTGCTCTGAAAAGAACAATATATAATTTGTGTGTGTACAGTAAATGAGAGAACAATTACAGCTACATATAAGCACCGCAGAAGTGTTAAAACAGCCCCAGTCCTTAACTTGCAACATGGCCACAACAGTCCGGTCATGAAGGGGTTAAATATGAAGGGTTATTCAGAGAGCGGTGAAAAGCAGGAGAATGACTGGAGAATGGAAAATTCTAGGTCAAAATAGCCAAACCAGAAAAATTCTCCCATTTATCTCACTTTCCAAATCGGCTATTTTGACCTAGAATTTTGCATTCTCCAGTCATTCTCCTGCTTTTCTCCTCTCTCTGAATAACCCTGACAGTAAATTTAAAACAGTAGATAATACTGAAAACTCAAGATGATGGTAGAATTAATCCTGTGCTTTCCCGAGATGTTGTGTTTATAACTTCCAATCATTACTATAGTTTATACTTTGCCCTAACAGGAACTAGGTTAATGTAATGAATTAGCGTATATAACGTATACCTGAAAAATCAAGCATAAACCAGTGTGAATAATCATTAAGAACAAGAAAGCAAGCAGCAAAATGATCAGTGTTCAGAATTATTTTGTCTATTGCTTGTTTGGTACATTAAAGTTGATTTAAAAAAAAAAAGAAGAAAACCCTTTGAGTGGAGGTCACATGTTTCCTGTCTAGAGTGGAGATCGAGTCTGCTCTGCTGCTAGACCCAGAAAGTAATAAGGTGGGTTTATATCAGATCAGGGGCAGATATCAAGAAAGAGGGTATTAATAATTTCCTCAATTAAGAGTAGACATCGTGGATGATGCAAAGGGCACTAGGAAATGGGTTTATAGGTATACTAATCTGCAATTACACATTTTTTGTCACATAGAGCAATGGATCGCCTATTACAGCTTAAAATGTGTAATTTAATTACAGTGCTTCATAATATTGCTTCTTCGTGAATAACCTGGTGTGTAAGGTCAGACCAGCGCACTTTTAACGTGTGTTCTGGCGCACATAATTACGGCCGCACTAGCAGCAGATGACGGGCAATGACGGCCAATATACGTTCTACGGCCGCACAAAAGTCCGGCCGTGCAACGCAAGTGGAATTTGAACGCATTTTTTTGAGAACGCTGAACCGCTAGTACTGACGTACAGAATGCGCAGCTGCTGCATAGCGGCGTGTGTGCGTGATTAGGAGATGTCAGACGCTGCTAATGTCCAGCCTACATAACGTCCAGACGCAAAAAGAATTTTATTGACGATCCGTACAAAATCACGCCCGAAAATGCACGTCGTCTGTTTTTGCGCATTCCGTGAAAAAATACGTCAATGCGTTCGGACGCACTTTTTCACGTTCGCGGGGAAAAATGCTTTCGTCTGACCCTAGCCTTAGACCTCCTCAGTGTGATGAGCTATCCTGTGCCAGTATTGATTTACTACAAATCTCCTTCCTCCATTAGCAAACCTATAGCCAAGTGATAATGTAATTGAAAGAGAAATAAAGAGCATAAGAAATAAAAATGTTTGTTTCTATGACAAATAGGTTTGCCAGATCAGCCATGTTTTCCTGGAAACATTACTATTTCATGCAGAAGGGAGCACAGGGAAAATTGCTGCCCTGCAACATGTATAATTCATATGCTGCAGGAAGGAAATTAAGACCAGTCACCTGGGATTACTTTGGTTTCTTACCTGCAACGTATGGATTCTACATGCTGCGGGGTGGCATTTTTCATGGGCTGCCCAAGAGCATGAATTATTGTCCAGGAAAACATGGCTGATCTGGCAACCCTAAAGAGAACTGTTTCTCCCTTTCGTTTTCCTGTGAATGCTTTCCATGGGTGTTCCCTTCTTCGTGGCAGCTTCATTCATGAAGTACAGGAAGGAAGCAGCTTGCTTGCTTTAATCTATATGTACTTTTGGATCTTCTCAATCGCAGCTTTCATGAATAAAACTGTGATGGTCATTTTATATGCCTGTTCATGAGTAAACCTCTGTGCAGAGCTGCCATACAGGTTCTCTCATGAGTCTCTTTGGGAAATTTGTACAGAATCCATAAACTGCACTTGTAGCATCTCTGAGAATGATTAGCTGCTCATTATCTGTATTGCACATACAAAACCAGATCCCAATTTCTTTTTGTAAGTGCACCTGTCCAACTCTGGCTCCTTAGATGTAGCTGAACTACAACACCCATGAATCTGTGGCCATTTATTGTATGCAAAGGTTTCTGTGAATTGTAGGGCATAAATATCTGGAGGGCTGGAGTTTGACATCCCTGCCACAACAAATCCAGCCCGGTGATCTCCATGTGATCTGACAGCTCTAGCACCAGTATCTAGCTCAGTGACATCCAACAATTACAGATTATGATGAGCATAATTCCAGCAGTTATTGAAAACGGAAAATCCATAAAATAAATAAATTAGAGATCTCAGAATTGATAGAAAAAAAAAATAGAGGGGGGGGGAGAGAGAGAAGGTGCGAACAACAATTCCTGATCCTCCTTTTTGCAGCCAATAATGGGCTGCATTCCAATGTTATTGTTAATAGGGAAGTGCTAGGGGAAAATATTGGTGTGATGGGAGCCAATAGCCCTTAGTGTCTCCATTACCTGATCCATTTTTAATGGAACTGTAAGACTGCTGCAATTTACCAGTCGTGGCTATGTTGTGGTATCGACGACAAACATGACCGTGCTCAAGCTCCCGCATGCAGCGTTGCGCTAATGCCACAGAGTGCAATAAGCAAAATCATTTAACAGGCTTGGAGTGTTGGTACTTCTCTTAGGTGTACGTCAGCAACCTTGGCCCTCCAGAAGTTTGTAACTACATCTCTCATTATGCTCAGCCACTCATTAGGGTGACAGAGACTCATGGAAAATGTAGTTCTAAATAACTGGAGGTCCAAAGTTGCTGACCCCTTCTCATAAGAATACAGGTCGAGACAAGAAAAGTGAGCTACCATGGAATAGCTCTGTGTTCTCATTCTGAGCCATTTTAACATCTATGCAAGAGCTGTTAATGTACAGCAGTGGCTCCCAACCGCGGTCCCCAAGTAGCCCTAACAGGCCAGATTTTGCAGATCACTTTGGGGAAATGCAGACTGAATCCTGCAATCATTGAGCAGCAAATCATATTACCTGTGCTGTGCTTCAGATATCCTGCAAACCTGACCTGTTGGGTACTTCAGGACTGTGTTTGGGAACCAATGATGTAGAGAGTAAGAAGCTGCTCTTTCCAAGGAAGCTTGTGGCTGGAGTCTTTATAGCGGCAGGGATAAAATGGGGCCCAATATATAGTGCCCGGATTACATTTTTAACCAATAACTTACTGTATTTTTTTAGGTTACATGGACCAATCGAGTGAATTCTATGTAGCGGTTATATGGGAAAACATATGGCGTAATTTAATATGAGGGCGGTTATAATAAAAGTACAGAGCTCAATAAACAAAGATTTGTGCCACAGATAATAAATTATTATATTCTTCCAGGACACTGGCTTTTAGAAAAAAAAATTCCTCTCGATATTTGTAGAAATTCTCCGCAATGATGGATCCTCAGGACACAGATGAGACCTGCAGCATGGACACTTCAGAGCCGGCAGAGGACGAAGAGCTGGTGGTGGAGCAGAGGCCTAGGACCCGCTCGAACCCAGAAGGAGCAGAAGATAGAAGTGCACCTCCTCAGCCTGGAGTGGGAAGCAGGAGTGAAGGGGAGGGGGAGGCAGCCCAAGTAGAGGATCAGCCTCCCCCTGTCATAGCTCCTCCAATCTGCCCTCTCCCACCACCTGTGGAGTTCCAGATCAAAACTCCCAGGGTGAACTGCCCTGAAAAAGTGGTGAGTGTAATCCGTGTTTTATTGTTTGTAGTGTCATGGAAGCCAATGAAAGTTCCAAGCCTAAATACAACCCTTTGGGTATATATGTATCTATTGCAAAGTGTAGTGAACTCAGTCCCCTTTTATAAGTACATTTTGAAGCTATATTCAAGAGAGATTGTCTTATCTTGATTAAAATTTAATTCCTCAAGGACTGAAATAAAGTGTAGCCGGGTTTTATACAAAAATTGAACGAAAGCAGGAGTTTGTCATCACAATAATGTACGTATTGGAAAATACAAGGATACATTGTACGTAAAATCAATGCGATAAATATACAATTCAAAACAAGAAGCATGTAGAAGGAAGACTAATCTGTCACAGGAAGGAATCCTAGTGTGTATAGTTTCTCTCCAGTGCAACTCGGCGACTTTTCATTTCGCCAACACTGTGGTGAATTCAGCCTTCACCAGAGGGTCCCGAAGTGTACTGAACACCGACGATCCACCGAACTGACTGCCAAACGCTGCTGAAAAAAGCCGATCAGTTGCCGAACGCTGCCAAACTGAGTAAAACAAAAAAAAAAAAACATTTTTTGTTTTTAAAACACGGTCAAAGGAATAAAAATGCTATAGAAATATAATTAAAAGGTCTGTTATAAAAGGAATTAAAAATCCCAGAAAAAATGTCTAAAATTAATTAAGAGACTTTGCTGCAAATGAAAATAATAAAAAAATGGTAATTTTTTAAAAATTGGAATAGGGATTCGCTTGTTTGAACCTGTTGAACTGAAGCACTGAAAATCTGCATTCTGCCAACATCTCTGTGCATTTCGGCATTCTCTGAATAGATTAGCCATTACTTCTCTATGGGAGAATTTCACAGCCTCCAAATTGCAGCGATCTGAGGCGAACTGCACTGTATTTCGCTGCCAATTCGCCAATATTTGGCGAATTGCCACGAAAATGCACAGTACGGAGAAATTCACTGTTCGGTGCAATTCGGTTTCAAGTTCGGCCCTTATTGAATAACCCCTTAGGTGATATGGTTTGCTGCTCCGTGATTGCAGGTTTCAGTCTGCATTTTCCCAAGGGAATCCTTAAAATCTTGCTTGTCGGTGGTACTTGAGGACCTGGGATGGGAAACCCTGTTATACGGTATCAACACAGTTTCTGAACTCCAGTTTGAAGCTGTCAAGTACTGGGACATGTTACATTTTATTGTTAATCGCGGCTGGGTACAGGTCCTAGTGACCCCTGTTTACAGATCCTGGGACATGTTCTGGTCTTACATTTAGGGATGGCTTTGGAGCCTTTTTCTCCTTCTAGATTTGTTGTGGTCAGCATATTCTCCAGCCTTTAGTGATTATGGTTTTATGATCACTGGTGGTTTCATTGCTTAATTTTACCTGCTTCTGTATCCATTTGCATGTTTGTTTCTTTTGAGAAAGTATTTTACCAGGAAGGATACATTGAGATTTCTCTTGTTTTCAAGTATGTCCTGGGTGGCGAGTATGTACCGTTAGGTGTCCTGCCCAAGGACACTTACTGGAGAGGTGCTCTTGCTGGGTTTCGAACCTGTGTCTCCACGGTTATAGAGCAGTGATGTTACCTTACTCCACCTAGTGTTCATGTTGTTCTATTTTGCTTCATGATGTTTAATGCTCTGCCCAGGATATAATCTGTTTCACAAACCGGATTCTTTCCAAAATTTTTGGCAGATATTGTGATTAGTTTACATCCTGTATACAGTTGTGTTCAAAATTATTCAACCCCCACTGAAATTGAGTGTTTTGGCCAGTTTGACATTGATTTTGATCATTCAGTCATCTTGCTTACAATTAAATCAAAGAGGCACGTGTAGGTCAGACAAATATAACATAACATTTATAATGAAATAACCACAAATGTCTTTTCTGTGCTCACATCATTATCAGTTTTATTCAACCCCCAAGTGACATTCAATCTTAGTTAGGGTTGCACCGATACCGATACTAGTATCGATATCGGTGCCGATACCGGGTACTGCAGGAGTACTTGGTACTCGTGCAGTACCCCCGATATTTTTTTCCGATACCGGAAGCCGGCATTGAGCCGGCTTCCGGTATCCGAGGGGCTGCGGCGGCTGTCTGAATGCTCTATCGGCATTCGGACAGCCGCCCCTGGAGCTCTGCGATACTTACCTTCCTTCCTTCCTTCAGCGCCGCCGAGAATGTCTTCGCGCGCGCTCGCTGGTTGGAAGGACCCCAGCCGCGACCACGTGGGACCATGTGATTGCGGCTGGGGTCCTTCCAACCAGCGCACGCGCGGAAACTTTCCCGGCGTCGCTGAAGGAAGGTAAGTATTAAACAAAGTGAGCAGCTGCAGGGCCTGTCCGAATGCAGATAGAGCATTCAGACAGGCCCTGCAGCTGCTCTCCGCTCATACTTACCTTCCTTCAGCGACGCCGGGAAAGTTTCCGCGCGTGCGCTGGTTGGAAGGACCCCAGCCGCGATCACATGGTCCCACGTGGTCGCGGCTGGGGTCCTTCCAACCAGCGCGCGCGCGCGAAGACTTTCCCGGCGTCGCTGAAGGAAGGTAAGTATGAGCGGAGCGGAGGGGGGGGGGCATATCCATGAGCAATGGGGCATATCCATGAGCAGGGGGGCATATCCATGAGCAGGGGGCATATCCATGAGCAAGGGGGCAATATCCATGAGCAAGGGGGCAATATCCATGAGCAAGGGGGCAATATCCATGAGCAAGGGGGCAATATCCATGAGCAAGGGGGCAATATCCATGAGCAAGGGGGCAATATCCATGAGCAAGGGGCAATATCCATGAGCAGGGGGCATATCCATGAGCAAGGGGGCAATATCCATGAGCAAGGGGCAATATCCATGAGCAATGGGGCATATCCATGAGCAAGGGGCAATATCCATGAGCAAGGGGGCAATATCCATGAGCAAGGGGGCAATATCCATGAGCAAGGGGGCAATATCCATGAGCAAGGGGCAATATCCATGAGCAAGGGGGCATATCCATGAGCAAGGGGGCAATATCCATGAGCAATGGGGCATATCCATGAGCAATGGGGCATATCCATGAGCAATGGGGCATATCCATGAGCAATGGGGCATATCCATGAGCAATGGGGCATATCCATGAGCAGGGGGGCATATCCATGAGCAGGGGGCATATCCATGAGCAAGGGGGCAATATCCATGAGCAAGGGGGCAATATCCATGAGCAAGGGGGCAATATCCATGAGCAAGGGGGCATATCCATGAGCAATGGGGCATATCCATGAGCAATGGGGCATATCCATGAGCAATGGGGCATATCCATGAGCTATGGGGCATATCCATGAGCAAGGGGGCAATATCCATGAGCAAGGGGGCATATCCATGAGCAATGGGGCATATCCATGAGCTGGGGGGCATATCCATGAGCTGGGGGGCATATCCATGAGCTGGGGGGGCAATTATCCATGAGCTGGGGGGGCAATTATCCATGAGCAGGGGGCATATCTATGAGACCTGGGGGCTTTATAGGAGGTCTGTTCTTATTGGAAAGCGTCACATGGCATAAAATAAAAGTATCGGTAATTGGTATCGGTGAGTACTTGAACAAAAGTATCGGTACTCGTACTCGGTCTTAAAAAAGTGGTATCGGTGCATCCCTAATCTTAGTACTTAGTACAACATCCTTTTACAGTTATAACAGCTTTTAAACGTGAAGCATAGCTTGACACAAGTGTCTTGCAGCGATCTACGGGTATCTTCGCCCATTTGTCATGGGCAAAAGCCTCCAGTTCAGTCACATTCTTAGGCTTGCGCACTGCATCTGCTTTCTTTAGGTCCCACCAGAGGTTCTCAATCGGATTTAAGTCAGGTGACTGCGATGGCCACTCCAAAATGTTCCAGCCTTTAATCTGCAACCATGCTCTAGTGGACTTGGAGGTATGCTTGGGATCATTGTCCTGTTGAAAGGTCCAACGTCTCCCAAGCCTCAGGTTTGTGACGGACTGTATCACATTGTCATCCAATATCTCCTGGTACTGAAGAGAATTCATGGTACCATGCACACGCTGAAGCTTCCCTGTATCTGCAGAAGCAAAACAGCCCCAAAGCATGATTGACCCCCCGCCATGCTTCACAGTAGGCAAGGTGTTCTTTTCTTCATAGGCCTTGTTCTTCCTCCTCCAAACATAGCGTTGATCCATGGGCCCAAACAGTTCTAATTTTGTTTCATCAGTCCACAGAACACTATCCCAAAACTTCTGTGGTTTGTCCGCATGACTTTTGGCATACTGCAGTCGACTCTTCTTATTCTTTGGAGACAACAAGGGGGTGCACCTGGGAGTTCTGGCATGGAGGCCTTCATTACGCAGTGTGCGCCGTATTGTCTGAGCTGAAACTTCAGTACCCACATCTGACAAATCTTTTCTCAGTTCCTCAGCAGTCACACGGGGACTTTTCTCCACTCTACGCTTCAGGTAGCGCACAGCAGTCGAAGTCAGCATCTTCTTTCTGCCACGACCAGGTAGCGTTTCAACAGTGCCCTTTGCCTTGAATTTGCGAATGTTGCTTCCTATGGTCTCTCTTGGTATGTTTAACATCTTTGCAATCTTCTTATAGCCATTGCCCTTCCTGTGAAGAGTAATCACCTCTTCTCTTGTCTTCCTGGACCATTCTCTTGACTTCACCATGTTTGTAACCACACCAGTAAATGTCTAGAAAGAGCTGAGTATCACAGTCATTTTAAAGCTGCCTAATTGGTGCTTATTATGCTTAATTGCTGCTCCGTGACATCCACAGGTGTTTTCAATACCTGATTGAAAACACTTGAATGAACCTCTGTTCTTCAGAGTGGTAGTCTTTAAGGGGTTGAATAATTGTGTCAATGAAGAATTCACAAAAGAAACATTTACTACTGTATTACAAAACCAATTGATGTCATTTTAGTTGCATATGGTTCTTTAAAAAGTCCTTGTAGGATTTCATTCTGAATACAATTACAAATGTACACTAAATTCCCTAAAACCCTTTACAGCATTGGGGGTTGAATAATTTTGAACACAACTGTATGTTTAGTTTTTGTTACATAGTATATTTGGTTCAGAGATTATTTTTCTTTTTCTTCTATATTCGTTGTATCCACGTATTTCCTCTTTGTTTATGGTTACCATCACTACTTGTCTGCACTGCAAGGTAGTTGTTCTGTGAGTATACATCAATATGACACCCAACTGATACGATATACGGTCATGGCCGAAATTGTTGGCACCCCAGACATTTTTCCAGAAAATAAAGTATTTCTCACAGAAAAGTATTGCAGTAACACATGTTTTGCTATACACATGTTTATTCCATTTGTGTGTATTGGAACAAAACAAAAAAAGGGAGGAAAAAAAGCAAATTGGACATAATGTCACACAAAACTCCAAAAATGGGCTGGACAAAATTCTTGGCACCCTTAACTTAATATTTGTTTGCACACCCTTTGGAAAAAATAACTGAAATCAGTCGCTTCCTATAACCATCAATAAGCTTCTTACACCTCTCACCTGGAATTTTGGACCACTCTTTCTTTGCAAACTGCTCCAGGTCTCTCTTATTGGAAGGGCGCCTTTTCCCAACAGCAATCTTAAGATCTCTCCACAGGTGTTCAATGGGATTTAGATCTAGACTCATTGCTGGCCACTTCAGAACTCTCCAGCGCTTTGTTGTCATCCATTTCTGGGTGCTTTTTGACGTAGGTTTGTGGTCATTGTCCTGCTGGAAGACCCAAGATCTCGGACACAAACCCAGCTTTCTGACACTGGGCTCTACAGTGCGACCCAAAATCCTTTGGTAATCCTCAGATTTCATGATGCCTTGCACACATTCAAGGCACCCAGTGTCAGAGGCAGCAAAACAACCCCATAACATCATTGAACCTCCACCATATTTCACTGTAGGTACTGTGTTCTTTTCTTTGTAGGCCTCATTCCATTTTCGGTAAACAGTAGAATGATGTGCTTTGCCAAAAAGCTCTCTCTCGGTCTCATCTGTCCACAAGACGTTTTCCCAGAAGGATTTTGGCTTACTCAAGTACATTTTGGCAAACTGTCGTCTTGCTTTTTTAGGTCTCTGTGTCAGCAGTGGGGTCCTCCTGGGTCTCCTGCCATAGCGTTTCATTTCATTTACATGTCGACGGATAGTTCGCGCTGACACTGATGCTCCCTGAGCCTGCAGGACATCTTGAATTTCTTTGGAACTTGTTTGGGGGCGCTTATCCACCATCCGGACTATCCTGCGTTGCAACCTTTCATCAATTTTTCTCTTCCGTCCACCCACAGAGAGATTAGCTACAGTGCCATGGGTTGCAAACTTCTTGATAATGTTGCGCACTGTGGACAAAGAAAAATCCAGATCTCTGGAGATGAACTTGTAACCTTGAGATTGTTGATATTTTTCCACAATTTTGGTTCTCAAGTCCTCAGACAGTTCTCTTCACCTCTTTCTATTGTCCATGCTTAGTGTGGCACACACAGACACACAATGCAAAGACTAAGTGAACTTCTCTCCTTTTTATCTGCTTTCAGGTGTGATTTTTATATTGCCCACACCTGTTACTTGCCCCAGGTGAGTTTACAGGAGCATCACATGCTTGAAACAATCTTATTTATCCACAATTTTGAAAGGGTGCCAATAATTTTGTCCAGACCATTTTTGGAGTTTTGTGTGACATTATGTCCAATTTGCTTTTTTTCCTCCCTTTTTTGTTTTGTTCCAATACACACAAAGGGAATAAACCTGTGTATAGCAAAACCTGTGTTACTGCAATACTTTTCTGTGAGAAATACTTGATTTTCTGGAAAAATGTCTGGGGTGCCAACAATTTCGGCCATGACTGTATATACCAAAAAAAGTATCTACTTTGTAATGTTTTCTTGATAAAACTCATGGACTAAATCATCAATCTCTTCGCTGAAGCATAAATAATTCTTTATAAAGTGAACTTCAATTTGTCTGTAAACAGTATTTATTGAAAGTAGAAAATGTTTGGACAATACAGGCAGTCTGTCTGTACTTTTCCTAAACCATGGCTGTTGATTGCCTACAAGTCCCAGAATTCTTTGAGTGCAACAGATGGCCAGAGAATCATGGGAATTCAACTTGGAGACATCTGCATGGCCAGAGTTAAGTAAAATGAACACACTTGTGTAAGTAAATGCCAGTAATGTGCACCCTGCTGCAGAAGAACACATTCAAAGATTGTCACTACAACATGAAACCATATTATCAATGATGCTGTGGTGAAAAAGCAATAAAAGCACATAGTGCTTTCTGTATAATAAATGTAAAATAAGAGCTCTTATTGAAATGAACTCAAAAAATTGCGAGCAGCTGCCTGCCGCTTGGGGAGGATCAGACCACTGGCATGTGTCAGATCCCTAGTTGGTATGCTGGTAGTGATGCACTGATACTAGTATCGGTGCCGATAGTGGCATTTGCCCGGCTACTTTGTACTTATGCAGCACTGAGCAGACTGTGGACGGCCCGGGAAGGTTGCCAGACTGCAGAAAAAACACACGCTGCCTAAAATTGACCACAAAATGATTATTCTATCGCCTCCTTATACAATATTCTCCGACAAATCGCCATAACCCTACAGATTATATCAAATGGGCTGGAAACCCACTCTGTCCTGCTTTAAATGTACAGCTTCACACTCTGTCTTATACCACTGGTTTTGGAGTTGCCACACGATTCAAACCTTCTGTTCCTCAGTCCAATCATTCATTCTCTCCATTACTGAACTCTCCCTACATAATCACTTTCGTATCATGGGACCCACCCCCTCTATAAAGATTAAACATAAAAGAAATTGTCCTTGGTAGCGGTTTTGGCTGCAAAACGACATTACAGACATTGAATCAAGCTGCCCTGGGTCTCCTCTCCCTCTTTCAGGCTAAATTTATCTTCTGCATGGACTGGCTACATACACTCACCAATAAAGAAACTCCAGCCCAAAAATGTGTCAATACCTGGCAATGTCACTTTCCATCCCTATCCTTATCCAAGTGAACAACAATCCAATATCCTCTTCAATACACGGCCTGGTATTCTGTGGAAATGGTGGCGAGTCACACTCCTCTATGATCCTTTGCCGTTGACTGAACTTAAAGCTTTTTTATCTTTTTCTAAAACCTTCCATGAGATAAGCCTACCCGGGTAGTCTGTTTTGGTTTTGTTTTTGCTGTGTTCACTTTGTGTAGCTACACATCGAGACAGAAACAAAACAATCTAACGGTTGAGAAGCAAAAAAATGTTTACATGTTGATTTACTATCTTGTCTCTGTTTTTCGTTATGACATTCTTTTATTTCTATGTTTTTAAAAATACCTTTTTATCGTGTGCTAATGCCTTTTTTTTCTTTTTCCTCTTCAATGTGTTCACAATAAAAATGGTCAACTAAAATAAAAAATCTAATCAATTTGTAGTTAAATAGTAACACTACAGGCAATATAAGGGCTGTTTTAGTACAGAGTGGTGACTTTTAGCAATATGTATATTTACAGCATTTATATTCATCACTGCAGAAATATTGAAATTTTAAGAGCTTTTCTAGTGTGCCTTGTGATTTATTCCTTCTGATCAGTGCAGAATAAGCAGCAAGGGAAATGGTACTCCTTTTATTGCATGTACAAAAGTATATGTGCATATACCATTGAAGTCGGCAGATGTTCTCAATGTCCTCAAAAAGGTGTGTATTTGTACTTAATAGAATTCATTCAAAGGACATAAAAAATTCTTGAAACTGAAATCCTAAAAGCATATAAATCCTAAAATACATATTGTACGCTTTTGTAATATGATTGTTTTTTTCCAGATAATTTGCCTGGATTTGTCAGAAGAAATGTCTTCTCAGAAGCTGGAATCCTATAATGGGTATGTCCACTTTGATAATATTAAAGGAAACCTGTTTCATCTTTTCACAAATGGTTATATTGCTAAAGCTGGTTACAAGTTTCAGTTTATATTTGTATATATTAAAGGAACTATCTAGCCACCATGCCTATGTAAGTGCATTGAAATGGAAGGAAGACCTTGGCATAGGATTCAAGGTAGTGGGTTTTTTTGGGGTTCGTTTTTGTGTTATTTTTGTCAACCTCCATTTAACTTTAACAAAAATTGAGGAATTGGGATTTTTTGAACTGGATGAGCTTCTGTCCAAGTGTCAACAGAGAAAAGCCAACTGGTCGGCAAACATTTCAGCTCTTCTATGCCGATGCTCAGACAGATGTTTCGCTGATTTATAAAAAAACTCTTGTCAACCTCCTATTTAAATTTTATTAAAGTCGAGGAATCCTTTAATTAAAAATGTTATACGCTTGACAGGGGGGTGCTCAGAAATAGTCTTCCAGATGGTTTGGAACTACATTTCCCACAAGGCTCTTTTGATCTAATAAGTAGTTGGGTATCATGGGAGATGTAGTGGAGGGCCAAAGTTGCTTACAGTAAAAATGGGGAGTGTTAGGAGGGATTAACGTTAGCCTTTTTGTGTAGAGTTTCCCTTTATCCAATCTGTCTACAATATTTGAAGATATAGCCCAATCGGTGGCCAATATTCGGAAATTACTGATATCAGTATCTGCCCTCTATTTGCCGATATTTGGACAAGTTGGCTCACTGCAGCTGTGACACGCGTGGTCCCAAAGAACATTGTCGACCCAGTGCCGATTTAGGGCTTCTCCCACAGCAGGCTGACAGCTCTTGTATCCCTGCCCACTGACTGTATTGCGCCTGAGCATGATAACAGAAACTGGGCTTCTCTCCCATCCGGCAGGGAATTCCCTATACAGGAGATGCAGGAGTCTATTGGTCCCCTGTATTTCTGGTACCCATTTCCTACAGCAGGGGTCAGCAACCTTGGCCCTCCAGATCTTTTGGAACTACACTTCCCAGAAGACTCCAAGATCCTATTGAATAGCTGAGCATCCTGGCAGATGTGGTTATGTACAAGGTCATATAAGGGATCATTGCAAAAGCCAAAGTCTAGACATGGCCATATTGCTTGCAAAAATAAATGCTAAAAATGTGTGTGTGTGTATATATAATATATATATATATATATATATATATATATATATAATTTTTTTTATTAAACTGAATAAATGAAATGTACACCGTGCAATGTTTACAATGTTATTAAACACATTCTGTTAATGGCATAATATCAGATTTGTGTTTTTCTTCACAACTTTAAATTTACAGACTATCGGCCAGAAACAGCGCCTGATTATTGGCCCTGAAAAAACTGTATCAGTCTACCCCTAATTAAAGCGTATGCCAAACTCCAAGTGACTCCCATGTTTTAATGCAGCCTTTTAAATATCAGTAGTTCCTCAAAATGTATATTAAAGAATAAAAAATTCTTAAAAAGAATTAAAAATAAAACGGATGAAATACCTCTCAAAAATTTAAACCTTTTAATAAATATTAATTTGAAAATAAATACCTGTTCAAGCTCCTTTAGTTACTGGGACACTGTTACTGTGAGAACATTGCACAGATCAGTAACTGCTTTATGAATACAAGATAATTAAGATATCCACACATTAATGGGGGATCGTTTCTTGTCTTTCCTTTTATCAAGGTCAAAAGCAAATGCGCTTAATTCATCCCAGAAAATGATTGAAATGTTTGTCCGAACTAAGCACAAGATAGACAAGCGGCACGAATTTGCCCTGGTGGTGGCAAACAATGAGGCTACATGGGTAAGCAGAGACAGCAGTGAACTTCCTAAGACTTAAAGGGCCACTACCACCAAAAATGAAAAGTCCTTATTGTGTTTATGCTGCTGATATCTTACATGTGCTTTTTTTTTCTTCACTTGTGTGTATAGTTAAGAAAATATTTTACTCTGTGTGTCACTGGGTGCATGCATTGTGATGCTTTGTGTGTATTTTTTGTCACATGCTCTTTACCCTGTGGCAATGGCAATAGAATGGAGTCAGTGGGTCCATCACTGACTCAAATCTCATTGTAGTAGGTGCGATGTAATCAAAAGTTCAAAATACCTCACATGGGGGTCGATTAGAAGTCTTTTAAGCTTCCTGTTTTATCTCATTCTGCTGCCATCTCTTATCTCGAGTAGCCTGAACAACAATAGCCCCCCTGCAGCTCTATCTAAACAATACTTAAAACGAAAAAGAAAAAACGGCTGCATGTGGTTTTATATTGTTGCTTTGTTTGTAATGCAAAAGTAATCTAGTTACAGTTTATGTAAGTGGTAATGTTCTGTTAATGTTAAATTCCTTTATTATACATAATGCAGTGAAAATTGGGAGATAAGGAGCTAGCACTGTAGCAGTTACTCTTGTATCACTGTCATATAATCTGATACTTAATACAAATTTGTTTTTTGAACTCTTTGTTTTGTCTTACCCATTCTACAGTGCTAATGTACTGTGTTCATGCAGGACTTACACTCGATGCACTCCTGTGTCTTCAATCTCTGATCTCTTATGATCCCAATTTTCTTCTGTCTCTTACCAGCTATCTGGTTTCACCTCAGACCCCCGGGAGGTGTGTAGCTGCCTATATGACCTGGAGACCAACGTCTGTGAATCTTTCAGTATCCTTTTATTCAGTACTAGGTGTTAAGCCTGCCCGGAGGACAGTCTATTGTAGAGTATGGTTTGCAGGATGCCAGTTTATAAAATGGCATCCCAGAAGGGATTTAAAGGTATTTATTGCGAAGGGGGTAGTTTTTGCTGAGGGGATATTTATTGGTGGCTATGGGACTTCCTATGAGAGATTACAAACTGGGCAGCGGAGTCAATAACTGGAGACTTGTTTAGTAGGGAGCAGTTTCCACTCGTCGGTGGGAGGAGTGTTTCTAACTGCCGAGAGGAAGGGATCAGTGAGCAGCTGTGATGGGTGTGCGCGCAGCCAGAAATTGTGACGGACGCATTACAAACGCATTATCCACACTCCTTTTAACCACCATTACATACAGCAGGGGTCAGGAGCCTTAGCCCTCTAGATGATATGGAAACATATCTCCCATGGTGCTCAGGCACTCTTTGGGTTGTCCAAGCTTCATGGGATGTGTAGTTCAGAATCCTCTGAAAGCTCAAAGTTGCAATCACACATAATACATATACACAGTGTATATATAATGCAGCACAATGATCCACTACACACATTAAAAATATTGTAGTATTAAAAACACACGTGCACAGAGAATGCGTAGTAGTGTCAGGGAGCTGGCAGAGAGTCAGGACAGAGTAAGAAGTTGATAGTCCCACACCCCTAACTCTTTGCTCCTCACTCCAGGCCTGCTCCCTGAGGGCTCACTCCCCTTCAGCTGCCTGTACTGAGCTCCCACTGCCCTCAGGCAGCACCGGCAGGTCCCCTCAAGCCTCCCCGCTGCATACTGAGAGGGGAGAGTGTGCTGCTCTGCAGAGTGTATGACCCACTCCTGCCTGGTGTTCAGGAAACGCATGTCCTATGATAATCTTTTGCACGGCTAGATAGCCGCACTTCATGGGCGATGAAGTCCTGCAGTCTCTGGCCATTGCACAGTGCAGAGGCAGCAGTTTTCAAGCTGTGACCAGAAGCACAGCTGGAAGTATTGGCTGTTCAGGAAAGAGGTACCATTGAGCCATGCAATCCCCTCAGGTGTGAGAGACCGGAAGGCCACTGGGAGCTGCACTCACAACGGGCAGGAGGAGGAAGACACACTGGACATGCACGGAGGTGACTGCGCCCTCCTGTACCGTACACCATGTGGCACTCGTCCCAGCGCCTCTCGCCTATGTTGAGTTCCTCCCGAAACCCCTTCCTTTCCACCGTGCACCGATGGTTTTGGTACTGGACAGCCATTCAGACGGTTCCCTTTTTCCCCTCTGCCTCTGACGTCCCCACCTGTCACTTACACCTCACACACAGAGCTCTAGACGCTCGAGACCGAAGCCGACCAAAGGACACCAAAGCACAGGCATATTGCGAGCTGCTTAATTGCTCGCCTCGGACATTTTTCCGGAGCCCTCCTGAGCGAGACCTCGCGGTGTATTCTGCGACAACGGGCCGGTTTCTTATTTTTTTAAAACACGTTTGCTTTAATGCAGTTTTTTTTCTTCACCAAAATGGCGTCGCGAAGCTGCCATTGACTCTAGTGCTTGAAACTCAGCGGACTTGGCAGCGAAGAGGAGGCCGAGTTTCAAAGTCTGATTGACACGGACTCTGCCCTTGACACTTCACATGGGCTGGGCGTCGCCAGGGGTGATTGGCAGATTAAGCTGTCACACTGGGAAGACAGAGTTGTGGTTGGAAAGTAGGGGTTGTGTTCTTGGAGTTTTTCTAACTGCCGAGAGGGAGGGCTGAGTGAGCAGCCGTGATGGGTGCACGTGCAGCCGACGACAGAGACGGACGCATTACAAATGCATTTATACTGTATATAGAGATATTCTACATGCAATGCAGGCAAATAGATTTCCAAATTGAAACCTTCTCTGATACATTCTTCTGATAAGGTTTTAGTTCCTGGGCAAATATATCTGCCCTGTGTGATTGTGTTCAAGATCATACGTAGACAAAATCTGTTATAAGGGGAACAAAAAAGGCAACTTCCAAAATTAATAGTAATGCCTACTAAGTACTTGTAACTGTAATAACTTTGCGCCTTTAAAGGTGTGTTCTTGCATTTAGTTGCACTCTATATATTTTATCTATTCGGGAAGTCTTTTCAAAGAGCAGTTGGTAATAATGTATCGATTACCTTTTTATTAGACTACTGTGCACTTTAAGCCTTTTTTTTTTTCTCTGCTATGTTTTTAGTCTATCCATACTGTCCCCTTAAGTCTCTGAATATAGACAGAAACTCTCACCCCTTACTTTGAACAAGGAACGTAAGGAGCTGCATCTGCAGCATCCTCATGGCTATTTATTAAGTAGGTATAGCTCATTGTAGACAGAAAAAAAGTTCCAATTGTTACAATGGTTATCAGACTAGATATGTTAAGGCTTTCATAGAAGTCACTAAGCAGGGGTGTGGGAATTGTATTGCCCGACGCCCGGAACATGAAGATCCGGGCGTCAGGCGAGTAGTTTTCTTTGAGATGCAGTCCGGCGGGCTAATTCCAGGGACGCCCCCGATACTGGAAGCCAGCATTGAGCAGGCTTGCCGGCATCCGAGGGGCTGGGGCGGCTGTCCGAACGCTCTAACGGCATTCGGACAGGCCCCTGCAGCTTACCGCGTTTCGTACCTTCTAACGAGCGCCGCCGGCAAAGTCTTCCAGCGGCCGCTCATTGGGAAGCCCCCAGGCGGTCTGAAAACATGTATGTATATATATATACACACACATTGCAGCCCTGTGTGTGTGTGTATTTACATACATACACATTGCAGCCCTCAGTGCGTATAAATACAGTTGTGTTCAAAATTATTCAACCCCACTGAAATTGAGTGTTTTGGCCAGTTTGACATTGATTTTGATCATTCAGTCATCTTGCTTACAATTAAATCAAAGAGGCACGTGTAGGTCAGACAAATATAACATAACATTTATAATGAAATAACCACAAATGTCTTTTCTGTGCTCACATCATTATCAGTTTTATTCAACCCCCAAGTGACATTCAATCTTAGTACTTAGTACAACATCCTTTTACAGTTATAACAGCTTTTAAACGTGAAGCATAGCTTGACACAAGTGTCTTGCAGCGATCTAGGCAAAAGCCTCCAGTTCAGTCACATTCTTAGGCTTGCGCACTGCAACTGCTTTCTTTAAGTCCCACCAGAGGTTCTCAATCGGATTTAAGTCAGGTGACTGCGATGGCCACTCCAAAATGTTCCAGCCTTTAATCTGCAACCATGCTCTAGTGGACTTGGAGGTATGCTTGGGATCATTGTCCTGTTGAAAGGTCCAACGTCTCCCAAGCCTCAGGTTTGTGACGGACTGCATCACATTGTCATCCAATATCTCCTGGTACTGAAGAGAATTCATGGTACCTTGCACACGCTGAAGCTTCCCTGTACCTGCAGAAGCAAAACAGCCCCAAAGCATGATTGACCCCCCGCCATGCTTCACAGTAGGCAAGGTGTTCTTTTCTTCATAGGCCTTGTTCTTCCTCCTCCAAACATAGCGTTGATCCATGGGCCCAAACAGTTCTAATTTTGTTTCATCAGTCCACAGAACACTATCCCAAAACTTCTGTGGTTTGTCCACATGACTTTTGGCATTCTGCAGTCGACTCTTCTTATTCTTTGGAGACAGCAAGGGGGTGCGCCTGGAAGTTCTGGCATGGAGGCCTTTATTACGCAGTGTGCGCCGTATTGTCTGAGCTGAAACTTCAGTACCCACATCTGACAAATCTTTTCTCAGTTCCTCAGCAGTCACACGGGGACTTTTCTCCACTCTACGCTTCAGGTAGCGCACAGCAGTCGAAGTCAGCATCTTCTTTCTGCCGCGACCAGGTAGCGTTTCAACAGTGCCCTTTGCCTTGAATTTGCGAATGATGCTTCCTATGGTCTCTCTTGGTATGTTTAACATCTTTGCAATCTTCTTATAGCCATTGCCCTTCCTGTGAAGAGTAATCACCTCTTCTCTTGTCTTCCTGGACCATTCTCTTGACTTCACCATGTTTGTAACCACAACAGTAAATGTCTAGAAGGAGCTGAGTATCACAGTCATTTTAAAGCTGCCTAATTGGTGCTTATCATGCTTTATTGCTGCTCCGTGACATCCACAGGTGTTTTCAATACCTGATTGAAAACACTTGAATGAACCTCTGTTCTTCAGAGTGGTAGTCTTTAAGGGGTTGAATAATTGTGTCAATGAAGAATTCACAAAATAAACATTTACTACTGTATTACAAAACCAATTGATGTAATTTTAGTTGCATATGGTTCTTTAAAAAGTCCATGTAGGATTTCATTCTGAATACAATTACAAATGTACACTAAATTCCCTAAAACCCTTTACAGCATTGGGGGTTGAATAATTTTGAACACAACTGTGATATATACAATATATATATATATATATATTATACACACTGAGGGCTGCAATGTATGTAAATACACACACACCTAGGGCTGCAATGTGTGTGTGTATGTAAATACACACACACACACAGCTGCAATGTGTGTATATAAATACACACACACACACATAGGGCTGCAATGTGTATGTATATATATGTATATATATATACATACATACATACATACACATTGCAGCCCTATGTGTGTGTATTTATATACACACATTGCAGCCCTGTGTGTGTGTATTTACATACATTGCAGCCCTCAGTGTGTATAATTATGTATATAATTATACACACTGAGGGCTGCAATGTATATATACACACACACACACATAGGGCTGCGCCTGCAATGTGTGTGTGTGTGTGTGTGTGTGTGTGTGTGTGTGTGTGTGTATATATATATATATAATATATATATATATATATATATATACACACACACACACACACATTGCAGCCCTCAGTGTATATACATACATTGCAGCCCTCAGTGTATATGTATGTACATTTACATACATACACATTGCAGCCCTGTGTGTGTGTGTGTGTATTTACATATATACACATGTGTATACATACACATTGTATGTATGTAAATACACACACACACACGCACAGGGCTGCAGCGTGTATGTGTGTATATGTATATATATGCATACATACACACTGAGGGTTGCAGTGTGTGTATATACATACTGAGCTTTGAAGTGTGTGTGTGTGTATATATATATATATATATATACACACACACACACACATTTCAGAGCTCAGTATGTAAATATACAAATACATTGCAGCCGTGTGTGTGTGTAATATAAAAATTATATAATATATATATATATGTAACAAAATAGTGTTTAAATAGAGGTCTTTATTCATAACAGCCTAGAGAGGCAGCGTCAGATACATGTGATGAATAAAAGACCTCTATTTAAACACTATGTATGTATATACATACATGCAACCAAAATAGAGTTTTAAATAGAGGTCTTTATTCATCACATGTATCTGACGCTGCCTCTCTAGGCTGTTATGAATAAAAGACCTCTATTTAAACACTATTTTGTTGAAATTATTTTTCTTATCAGGACAAGCGGATCGTCCGGAGGGACAAGTAGATTGGACAAGTAGATTTTTTAAAAATTTTCAAACCCTAAGCACTAGAATGCGACCGAAGCCAATCTGTGGAAATGTCCCTGAGACACGCTGTAGTATTGCCATCTAGTGGTGTAACTTTAAAAGTGCTCCCAATTCAGAACTTGATCCTTCTCCACTCCTTCTGATCATAATTATCAGCAGTCTATTGGCTTTGGAATAAAGAAAAAACTACCATTGCTTATTCTGAACATGTCCCGCACCTTCCTTGGACATCATTAACTGCAGTAATCACAATCTTTCTGATCAACGTGCTGGAAAACCAGCTGATAAAAAGTCAGAGTAGGCAAAACACCTCCATAATATTTCTAAAGTCTGTGCACATGCTCCCCACGGCAAACCAAAATTGGCTCCATTTTTAATTTTATTTTTGTGTATGCTATCAGGTCTATTCACTAAAGGTGAAACTCGGGAGAATGACTGGAGAAGTGAAAATTCTAGGTCAAAATAGCCAAACCAGAAAAATTCTCCCATTTATCTCACTTTCCAAATTGGCTATTTGGTCTAGATTGTTCTCTTCTCCTGCCAGTTCTCCTGAGTTTCACCTTTTAGTGAATAGACCTGTATGCCTACCTGGGAAGGTAAAAAGAAGTCCAAGCCTTCTTTTTCACTGTGCTTTGTTATTGTTAAACAAATCCTGTCAGTACTACATCGCTGTTGCTTTTTCAGCGTCTGTAAACCATATTAAAGCTAGAATAATGTTAAGTAGTACTTCTTGTTACACGTTCACTCAAAATGCTCCCCTTTATACTTCCTGTTTTATTCACGGAAATTATAAAGTAATGTATCCATCCCTGAATGGCAAATGGAGCTGTGATGTACTGGAGGATGCTGGTAGGGATGGGAAATCATGTTACGTCTACAGGACAGACTCCGAAGAACGGAAGCAGAGCGGCTCGATCAGACAGAAGTACAAAAGTCCATACACAGACAATACCATCTAATTATATGTATTTTTTAATCCCCAAGGATGCATGCAAGGTAACACTCGGTCTCCTTCACCCCAGATCAAGTGAGGAAAGGAAACAAAGTATCAAAGCTAATCCTAATGTTACAGTGATCATAGTCACTGGCTGCAACTGCGATCACTTGACATGCTGCCATCTGATTCGCTGTCTGAGATCTGCCTGAGTTGTCAGGCACGTCTACACATCGGATGCATCAGTTGGTGCACAGGAACACCCTGCTTTGTTTTCTGCAGGGCATGCTATGCTGGCTGTCCTTAGGGACATCAAGTCAGTCTTCAGGTCCAGGTCGGCACGGAATGCCATAGTTGTTAAGGGGTTAAACCATTCTGTAGAGTAGTTAAGGAGACTTGTGTAAAAATCTGTTTGTTTGTTTCGTAGAACTGAAGATCAGCAAACCTAACAGCAAATCAGTTCCGTGGCTATCTTCATGCAACTCATTGCTTGGGTCTCCTCGATCCCACATAACATACACTAAGAAACTAAAGAGCAGTGGTGCAAATCGCATGATCTAACACGTATTCACACAATAAATTCCAAATATAATGTGCATGGCCATCAGGGCTTCTCCTTTTATATGTGATTTGTTGTCTTATATATCAGCGACATTTTGGCTCACAGAGGGGCTTTCTTAACCCCTTCACTACCAAGTGATTTTCCAAAAAAACGTTGTCAGAAACCAGTGTTTTTTTTATTTTTGTAAAATCATTTTTAATTAATTTTAAAGTAAGAAATATGAGTTTTTTTTACCTATGGTATTTCTTACAGTAACCTATTTTTGGCCAGTAGATGGCGTCATCTACTGCCAGATTGAGTTAGAGGTTTGAGCGGGTGGTCTATTTTCTTCTGTTTCTCCCTGCATCGGTTTGCTGAAAGCTCGCTATTTCAGAGCTTTGAGCAGCTGATTTTACAGTTTTAGCTCTTTGAGCACTATGCCCACAGGGCTAAAACTTTGGGGACATCTTCTACAGCCCAAAAGCAAATGAGATTCGTTCGCATCAAACAAATTTCATTTGCTTTTGGGCTGCAGATCAGCATACCGAGATATCTCGATATCGGGGCACCAGATGATGCCTTTGAAGCCTAAGATATCTCGATATCGGTAGGGAAGGCTGTATATTATAAATGTGCAAAAATCACAAAATGTGTTAATAATGTGTTGGCCATAGTGATCCGGAGATTTGACTCACTGTGGCCCTATTTTGCACATTTTATATGCGTTCTCTTTTGAGTTTGCTTTAAGTCCTTTATATATTTATGGATTGTGTTAAGACGTTTTCACTAGTTCTTTTTTCGGTTTCTTCCCTGTTCATTTAGAAGGGTATTTCGATCAAGTATGCGGGAGAATTCCTTAGACTGTATCAAAAGGTGTTTTTATGGTCTGAATTCACTTTATATTGGGCTACTTGGGCCGTTGCACTTTGGTTTCTTGGAGAATTGAATATAGGAGTGAATGAATTCAGTTCTAGCTCTTGTGCTGAAGTTGTCCTTAACTTCTTTCTTCAGACATAGAAGGTCTTTTCAACCTCATGTAAGTTCCTAACTGTTATTTAGATTTTTACTACCAATGTAAACCTAGGATTTGCTTGGTATATTAGTTTGGTGTGATGACTTTCACATAAGGGCAAGCTCGGAATGGAGAAAATCTAAATATTAAATCGCATCTCTAAAGGCAAAGCCAGATACCTGCATTTCCGTGTACATTTAAATAGTGTTTAGTGACCAGAAAATACACAATCTGCAATACGTTATCATCCACTCTATGAAGACACTTGAAGATTGAATGCATGCTAAGAAGGTACTTAAGCGCTACTGTAATGGTGAAAAGATGAAATAAAAGCCAGATTAGAATAGTGTCCTAGGAATACAGCATGCAACACATTGTAAATGGTTTTTATCTCCGTGTATTATTCAGGATAATTGTTAGCCAGAGCAGTCATGGTAGATGGGGAAATATAAAGAATACATAAGGGTTTATTCAGAGAGAGCCGCTCTGTCCCCGAAATTTCACCAAACAGTGAATTTCCCTGTACGGTGACATTTCCTGGCCATTCGGTTAGTCAGAAAACAGGTAGTTTGCCAGAACGCAAGAACGGTGCTGTTCGAGGGCAGTGAAATCCCCATAGAGAAGCAATGGTTAACCTATTCAGAGAACACGCAACAGCAGGGAAATGTCAGAGAAATGCCCTGATTTTCAGTGGTTTCATTCGGCAGGTTCAATCAGGCGAATACCATATGTTTCAATGTTAAAAATATTCCCGTTACTTACTATCTAATCATTTATTAATTTTTAGGATGTTTTAGGCATATTTCATGATTTTTTTTCCCGACAATTTTTCCCCCCAATTACTTATTTTTATAAATCGCATTTTTGCTGTAACAGACCTTTTTTATTATCATTCTTGGGACCTTTATATGGTAATTCCAGACATTTTTGTCCAGTAGTTTCTTTGCAAACAGCGTTTAAAATTTGGCATTTTCAATCTTTTTTTACCCGTCCCGTGGCTTGTCGGCTTTTTTCTGCAGCTGGTCGACACTGCGTTTGGCGGCTGTCTGCCAGGTTTGTGGCAGGTTGACAGTGGCGTTAGGCCGATTAGCTGCACTTCGGGGCCCTGCGGTGAATGCTGAATTCACCGCAGGGTCAGCGAATCTGACTTGCGGAAGTGCGGCGAATCAGAGAGTACCGACATGTTGGTGACGTTTCGGTGCTCTCTGAATAACCCTGAATGAAAGGGAGTGCATTAATCAGAAGAGCATTGGAAAGTCTAACAAGATAAACGGTTTGATTTGATTTAATTTTGTGCTTTACTGAAAGCTGCCTAGGTAATGTCAGTTTTACCGAGTAATCCTAGGCTTATCTGAATTTCGTACTTTATGTGTAAAAATAAATGGGTTTATTCATTAAAGGTGAAACTCAGGAGAATTGACTGGAGTGTAAATTCTAGGTCAAAATGGCCAAACCAGAAAATTCTCCAATTTATCTCCCTTTCCAAATTGGTTATTTGGTCTGGATTGTTCTCCTCTCCTGCCAATTCTCCTGAGTGTCACCTTTTAGTGAATAGACCTGACGACAATGTTTTTATTTGTGGTCTCACAACACCTATCCTTTTTTGCCACAGACAACAGCGGACAGAGTTCCCCGTTACAGAGAATGTTCAGACCATACCACCGCCCTATATCGTGAGAATTATCCTGATATATAGTCGTCCGGCATATCAACCTCCAATGAGCCTCACAGAGAATATGAAGGTAAAGCAAATTATAACGTGTTAACATGGAAGAGTAAAAAGAGAAAAAATCTTAATTGAATGTACTTTAGACTTGTAAAGTTTGATTACTATTATTTGTTCCTGTTTTTAATTATACTCTGAGTTTTTTTATTTAGCCCCAGTTGTTTTTCACCTTCATCTTTTTTGTCATTGTAGTTTTTTCCCTTCTGCAGCTATATAGATGAATACATTGCATGAACGAGAAAACACAAATTTAGAAAAATGTCCTCTGTTACCATGGACGCGATGTCGCAAGCAAATGTATACATTAAACAAAACCATGTGATTCATGTAGTGGGGAATACAGAGATATTCTATTTCACTAGACCTGGAGAAAAAAAATTATCCGGGTTATTCAGAGAGAGGTGAAAAGCAGGAGACTGACTGGAGAATGGAAAATTCTAGGTCAAAATAGCCGATTTGGAAAGGGAGATGAATGGGAGAATTTTTCTGGTTTGGCTATTTTGACCTAGAATTTTTCATTCTCCAGCCATTCTCCTGCTTTTCACCTCTCTCTGAATAACCCTGAATGTTTTTTTCTCCAGTAATCCTTGGTCTAGCAGCTAACCTGTCCTTTTAGGTGCTTGTTCTGATAGTTTTGTGGTTAATTACATATATTAATGCTCACTGCTCAACTGATAATTAAAGATTTTTTTTCTGCAGTGCAGACTTTGCAGCAACACTGGATTACTTAGATTTGGGACTCTGCTACTCCCTTCCTGCCATGTTCACTGCCGTACAACTAAGGCTAGGGACAGATGAGCGCATTTTCTGCGGCCACCGTCAAAATGTACGTCGATCCGTGCGCACGCATTTTTTCACGGAATACGCTTAAGTGGTCAGACGACCACAGTCGCACAGTCGCAGGTACTCACCAACGCAATTCTAGGGAAATCCGGCTGTTTGAACGTTATGTAGGCCGCACACTAGCAGCGTCTGACGTCTCCTAATCACGCACACACGCTGCTATGCGGCCGCAGCGCACTCTGTACGTCTGTAGCAGCGGTTTCACGTTCTGAGAAAAATGCGTTCATTTGCCGGTTGCGTGGTGTCGGCGCACTTTTGTACGCACGTACTGCGTATATTGGCCGTCATTGGCCGTTATGTGCTGCTACTGCCGCCGTGATTTAGTGCGCCTGCACGCGCGTTCCGACTGCCCCACTCTGACCCTAGCCTTAAGAGCTGTGTGTCTCAGCTGTGCTTATTACTGCAGGATGTGTACATAGGTCCTGCAGACAGGCGGGGGAAAGTGAAGACACGCCGCACATCATACCTGTTAATTGCTTTAATTCATCCCTGTTATGGCACAAGCAAGCTAAAACCTTGTGAGACCTGAGCGGGCCCCACCGTAGAGCAGGCCACTAGTGCTGTTGCTCGTTCTCAGGATCCTCACCCCCCCCCCTGCTCTCACCATAAGTTTACAGGGTCATCCAGACGTGGACCCCTTGCTTGATGTGCCTAGAGGGGTGTCAGCTATACCCTCCTGACGAGGCCTAACCAGGCCGAAACGATCATCAGGGTTGCAGCACCTCTCGTGCAGGGATGACGTCCTTGGCAGTCAGTACTGGCCACCCTCATTGGGTGAGAGCAGACTGATTTGCATATGGAGCATTCATCCTTGTAATGGTACAAGCAAGCTAAAACATTGTGAGACCTGAGCGGGCCCCACCGTAGAGCAGGCCACTAGTGCTGTTGCTCGTCCTTAGGGAAAGGGAGGTTTGTGAGGGTCTTAATTACTTTCTAGCGGTTATGGTGCTAGAGCGTCCTTTTTTAAATCTTTAAGCTTACACTTTGTGTATTGTGACCACCTAGGCTTATTGGAGTTGTCACACTGCTCTGAGCTCCCTCTCCCCTCCAAGAAGGGGGGCTTGGATGGTTGACTCAGCCCTCCACGTGCATGGGCTTTGTCAAGCTCAGAATCTGAGCCCAAAGCTCCAGAACCTTTTGGAAACCAAGTCCCACCAATTTTTCTCAATGCCTTCTGGCATTTAGAGCCACTGGACTGGTTGGAGCGTTAAGCCTTCCTGTGGTCACGTGACCTGTTGTGCCAACAGCATGTCATGTTTTGAAGGGCTCAGAGAGACCAATGTTGGATTAAGGTATGTTTTTAAAGAGTTAAAAACAGGAGGGGGGTTGCAGAGAGGGTCAGGAAGATTAATGTTTAACTCCTCCATTTCCTCCCCCCTCCTGCTTTAACCCTATAGTATCCCATTAAATAATACGTGGTAGACTGTTCATTCCTAGTCACAATCATATCTTTCTGTAACCTCCAAATAATCAGTGCTTATGGGGAGACAAGGATGCCTCTTGACAATCATTGAATTTCAGCACGCGTTTTACGAATATGTAATGGTCATAACAGTCGCTTGAAGTCATCGCATTCCTGTCTCCTCACAAATCTAAACGAACATTTATCTGTCCTCATTAGTTAATAATAATGATCGTTACAAGTCCTTCAGTGTCTGTAAAAGTTCAGTGAGAGCAATAAACTGTACCACAATATAATGTTCTCTAGATATTACATAATCTGACATTTCACTGAATGGACGATCTGAAAGAGCCTCATTTCAAAACAGACCCAAATCCTACAATTGTTTCAACAATTTTTTTTTAATTCTTCTTATCTCATAGAAAATGCTGCAGTGCCCTTATTTTTTCTTTGATGTAATTTACATCCACAATGGATCGGAGGAGGAAGAATTGGGCTGGAAGGTAAGCTTCAGATCTTGAGCTGGCACTTGGTACAGCATCCACCATTAAGTGACTGACTGTTTTATATGGATAGAGAAGTGAGGGTGGGGAGACCACTGACTTGTTCCTCTCTTCCAAAATAAATAAATCTAATTCCCAATAAGTTTACTAGCCACAGGATTGTATAGTAATAACACACACCTGTTTGTTTTCCAGCTGATTAGTTCACTCTTCCAATTAAAACAAAATAACATTTACATTTTGTAACGCTTTTGCAAAAGTCTTCAAAACAAAACTTTTTAATGAACAGTTAAGTAGAAACACTGCACTCGTTAATGGGAACAGCTCATTTTCTATTTATGGTTGTTTACTGTACTTTTACACTTTATAGGTTTTGCATAGGAAGTGGGAGCTGGAGAATGACATGTGATTTCAAAGTTGCTCATTATTCACATGTGTCAAGATGTGCGACATTGCGAATTGTGTGACTTTCGTCACTGTAACTTGGTCCCAGCTTAGTGGCGTACATACGGAAGGTGGGCGAGGGGTTGCAAATTGTGACACCTATAAGAAATGCGTAGTGCAGATGCACAGACACTTTCGTTGAAGACTCCCTGTGGAATGGGCACAATAGTAAGGAGGATCTTGGGGATGGCTGTTTGCAGTTTTCAGACACTGGATTACCAGCCTGCCCTAGGGTGAGTTCCTGCTCAGATCACATAAGGTTATCTTCTGTTGGTAACATAACAGACAAGGCTATACCATATGCAAGTCAGCCTGCTTCCACCCAAAAGGTCACCCAGAACTGAGATGGCAAGGAAATCTCCTCTGCAATGCATGATGATTGTTTCAGCTTTTGTTGGGCCTCATCATTGTGGTGTAGCAGACGCCTCTGGGGGGGGAGGCGGTTATGTCTGGGAACGAATGGTTTGCTGCCTGATATCATGGCTGTGACGAGCAGGGCTCCATGGAGCCGCTTCCAGTATCGGGGTACCCAGCGCTTTCTTCTGGGGCTAGGGGCTAATAAAGTTCCTACCTTGGATAGCTACTCTAAATGGAGACGGTAAGGAAAATATGCAGCCGCAGATATCCTTACTTACGGTCTCCGTTTAATGCCAGCTGTGGAATAGGGTACAGTATTTATCCTCCTCACACATTTTTGGTGAGTACTTGGGTATATGGAATTCCAAAATGTAAGTGCACAGAATATATACAGGGTGTCCATAAAGTCGCTTTACAACTTCAAAAATGTATTATGAAGGCAAATGAAAAGACAGAGAAGTGAAAATTATTACAAGATGATATGTATAAATTTAAACTTTATTGCCTCATTTAATATACCTCTATATGGGCACCATGAATTGCACGAAGCACATCTAGACAGTACGATATTTCTTGCAATGTTTGCTGTAGCATACCCTCATCAATGGCATCAGTGATCCTCCGCTTTAGATTAGTGATGTCCCGTACCTTTGTTCAATACATGATATCTGTAACATGACCCCATAGAAAGAAGTCGTTTTTTTCTTCTTCGAGACATCAATTACTGCAAATGTTTACCTTGACCTTTTGACTGAATACGTGACACCACAACTACATGACCTTCAACCAACCATCATTTTCCAGCAAGATGGTGCACCACCACATTGGGGTCTGCATGTTCATAGGTTCCTAAATTAAACATTTCCAGACCGGTGGATTGTAAGGGATGGCCCAATTCCTCGGACACCTCGTTCACCAGCTATTACTCCTCTTGACTTCTTTCTAAGGGGTTATGTTAAAGATATCGTGTATCGAACAAAGGAACGGACACCACTAATCTAAAGCAGAGGATCACTGATGCCATTGCCACCATTGATGAGGGTATGCTACAGCGAACATGGCAAGAAATCGAGTACCGTCTTGATGTGCTTCGTGCAACTAATGGTGCCCATATAGAGGTGTATTAAATGAGGCAAAAAACTTAAAAATATACGTCTCCTTTTGTAATAATTTTCACTTATCTGTCTTTTCATTTTCCTTTTGTAATAAATTATTGAAATTTTAAAGAGACTTTATGGACAGTGTATATATTAAAATCTGTTTCAACTTTCAGCTATATTTTGAATGTAGAGAAAACTCCTGACTTTTCCTTGGCCCTCTTCCCATTCACCCTTATGCCACTACATCTTCTGCCTATTTGTTCCTCACCTATACACTCAATAGTACATACTCCGTCCTCACCACATTTTAGCTAAGGCCATCTTCACGAAGCAGAGGATATACTCCTGCAACACCCACCATTTCCTCAATAGTTTTCATATACACAAATCAGGCACATCTCTCTGACAATATGCACCACTGACTAATGTATGATGGGCTTTGAACATTTGATAAATAGGGTTTCCCCAATCGCCCGTGGAACGGCCATGTTGTACAGAATGTTGATACGCATGTCGTCATCGAGAACTGGGTTTTTAGAGTGATGGGAGGAAGAGCTGAGTATTGAATTCAAGAATGGACGAGACTGGGAAACTACGTATACCACCAACTTGTGTTCTCGTGTAAAACTACTTTGATGCTAACAAAATTTGTATCCCAGGAGGAGGGAAGGTGTTGGCAAAGTCAGGCATGCTACATATTGGAGGGGAATGTCCCCTCATACAACCTTTTGGAATGGGATTTACAACTCCCTATATAAGCTCATAGCTGACCCACCACCCTAAACACTGGAGGCAATGCTCTTAAAACACTCTAAATTAGGCACTATTACTTACAAGTTAACTCTTATCGTATGGCTGCTGAACGCCTTCAAAGTGGTGCTGCGGCAACGCTGAAGGTGTTCTCCCTCATTGGAGGGTACATCCCTGACAGGATGATCATGTTATGTTGCGGATGCATCCCTCCTTCAGAGCTTGCCGTTTCCCCAACCTTTGCAAGATCCCTATATTTGACATGACAAGACCTTTGTGAAAAGGTGCCTATTCAATGACTTTGTTTAAATTGAATATGTACTTGGCATTGGAATGTTATGCACGGAGTACCCATACCTCAAAGAAACTGTTCTCAATGCGGAATCGTATATGTACAAGATTTTTCTCCGCTCGCTAATGTCACCAGAGATCACATTCACTTGCCCCTGACCCTTAACCCTCCCATCCCTCCTCTCTTCCTTCTCTCCCCCCCCCCCACTTGTCTGTCCAATTATCATTTTTCTTTGGATTCCATGTATTTTAAATGACTCCTCTTGATATGAATGGAAAGTTTGCACATCATTTCCTCTGTATTGCCTTTTTTGATACTGTGACATACCAAATAAAACCAGTTACGTACAAAATCTGCTTCAACTTTAAACATTCGTGGCCATATAGTGATGAATGATATATTGCTTTAGATTACTTTGCCAGCAGTGGTTTTCTGTAGGTATTTAAACCTGCACACCTAAGTAAGATACTCAACTTTCTTCAGTTGTGAAAGTGTTTGGGTCTTCTTCCTCTAAAAATCATAATTTTCGGCTTTCCACACACAGGACGTGTTTAACTTCTTTAGCAGTCTGGACCCCAAAGGCACCAGCTACAAATACGAGGTCTCTGTAACCAGCCCGTCTCTGGAGCTACAAAACTGCATGGCCAGGCTGCTCGCTCATCCCCTGCAACGTCCATTCCAGAGTCATGCAGCTTATAGCCTTCTAGAAGAAGAGGAGGAGAGCCCTGAGGGGGAAGTCACTGTCTGAATTCTCCTGCTTATCCCAGACCCTGTGTATACTTAGCATATCATTAAAATACTTTTTTTTTTACATATGTATTCCTAAACGTGCTTTAATTTTATTATTTCTAAATTGTATTTGCATAAAAATTGACTGTAGCTGATGAACTAGACTTGTCTATCTTTTTGAGCTTGAATGGTAATGTGCGAGGTGGTGTGTTTTACCATTTATAAAGTATTTTACCAGGAAGTATACATTGAGATTTCTCTCGTTTTCAAGTATGTCCCGGGTCCAAGAACATTGAATTGTTACAGTAGTTACAGAAATACAAAGTAATAAAATGCAAGATATTAAACACCGTAAATATACAGATTAACAAAAAAGATATAAGAAAGAGTCACTATGTTACATGTTTACAGGTGCATTCTGTATTGAGGTATGTTAATAGAGATCTCTTGAGTGACTAGACTGGGGGAAGATGTGATGGTGTCTGGGAGGTTATTCCTTAATTGTGGAGCTCTGTAGGAAAGTGAGGATCGAGCCACTGTCGTTTTGTATTGTGGTATTGTAAGTAAGGTGCTGTTCCTGGATCGGAGGTTATAGGATGAGGGAACTGCTAGGGGAAGCAGTCTATCCAGGTAGGGTGGTAGCTTCCCAGAAAAAGCTCCTAAACACCAGGTTGGAAAAGCGAAGGGTGCATCTAGTTTCCAGCAATGGCCAGTTTAGCTCTTTTAACATGTCACAATGGTGGGTCATGTAGTTACATTGTAGCACAAAGTGGTAGAATGAGTTATACAATGTAGTAAGTTCATGAAGGTGCGTTTGCGGGGCAGCTGCATACACTACATCTCTGTATTTAAAGACCCTCATAAGCATTTGTTGTACTATCTTTTTACTGCAGGGCTCAGGCAGGATTTGTTTCTGTACAGGGCACCTAGTTTGGGGTAAAGTTTAGATGAGTTTTTTCGATGTGAGGGCCAAAGGATAGATTTGGGTCTAACCACATACCTAGATATTTGGGAGAAGTGACTGTGGTCAGCGTGCCATTTGATTTTGTCCTGACACATAGATGAGGAGTTTGCAATTTGTGTAGTTTAGCTGCTGTTCTAAAGAGCATTGTGACAGTTTTGTCAGTATTTAGAAAAGGTTTATCTTTGATCCACTTTTCTACCTCTGTGAATTGTTCTTGCAGCACAGCCTCCAGCTTGAGATTTGGTTTGCTGGTATAGATTACAGTGTCGTCTGCGTACATGTGTACAGTTTAGGCTATTGACAAACCAAGATGTTGGAAACCTCTCTGCTAAGAAATGACATGTGTATAGACCCGGCATACCCATGTTGACCACGGATTTCTGCATATCCCCATTGATACTGCGAAAGGATCCCTTCTGTGTCCTGTCTTCAGCACCCATGTGTCTCACTCCCCAAGGTACCCTCCAAGTATCCAAGGTACCTTTGCCTTCCATATGTACCCCCCCCCCCCCCCCATTGCATCATGTTTTCGGTAGGTTTGTGGCAGATTTTCCCTGCACTCCGGGGACCCTGCGGTAAATGCTGAATTCGCCACAGGGAGGGAAACTTTTCATTCCCCGAAGTGCGGGGAACGAGACTAAAATAGAAATGCTGCTATCTTCCCAGTAGTCACTAAACCGTAAACACCAAAAAACAAAATAGTTTACTTTCAGCACAAATTGTAAACTAAGTCAAATATACATAATCTGCATCTGCATAAATACATGCATGGTTATTCAGAGATTCGAAAAGTCACCACACGTTCAGTGACTTTTTGTTCCCAGCACTTTGGGGTGATTGTAGTACGCCGACCCTGCGGTGTATTCAGCAAGCACCACAGGGCCCCCCCGTAGTGCAGGGAAAACTCTCCAAAAACTGTTCTTACCTGTGTGCCTGCAGTATCTGATCCGTCATGCCCGGCAGTCGTGTGCTGAAGGGGGGCCCTCGCCAGCGGGACATCCGTGAAGCTCTGGCAGGTGGGTCGGCTCCCAGAAGTGGGTTGGGGTCCACGTCTCTCCCTCCAGGCTATGGATCATCGGGGGACGATGATAGTTCCTGGTTCCTCGGAGGGGGGCCAGGGGCTTCATGGCTCTCCCCGCCATCACAGGCACCGGAACTGCACCCTCTCTCCGCAGCTGGGAAAAAACGTGCGCAGAAGAAGCGCAAGGCCATTCTGGCAGCGTCTCCACAGACGGCGGTGGCTCAGGAGTCATCGGAGGAGGGCCTGACCGGGGACCCCCAGTTCTCTGCCATCAGTAGTGCGGCGTCTGAGCGACGACCCGGCCTGAGGACGGACGGAGGAGACGCAGAGCCTCGACAACGGGAAGAGGATGACCATCTCCCACCTACAAAAGGTGACCTGCGTAGAATCCTGGATGAGATCAGAGAGATAAGGGAGGTATGGCACCCGGAGGTGGCTGCGGTTAGAGAAGAGGTTGCTGCGGTTCGTGCTCAGGTGTTGGAGGTGCAGTCGGCGGCTGCTGAGGTGAAGTCGGAGCAGACGCTGTTATCCGGTCAGGTCGCTGCCCTGAGATCTCAGGTGGATGTTCTCTCTCACTCCGTAGAGACTCTAGAGTCCAGACATAGACGCCGCAACATCAGGGTCAGGGGCATACCAGATTCGATTGCGGCGACAGAACTATTGCCCTATGCTACCCGTTTGGTCCTTCAGGTCGTTTGACTTCCACTGGACACTCCAGGCATACTTGGAGCTGCGTTTCGGGTCAGGAGACCGGCGACGTCCTCCAGAAGCACACCCGGTGACGTTGTTATAGCTTTTAGGGAGGTCGCCCTGAAGGGAAAAATTATGTCCTCTCCTGGGGCGCGAGACCCTGTGCCATTTGAGGGCTCCTCCCTGACCTTGTTTCACGACCTCCCGTTCCAGACCCTGCTGGCACGTCGCCGCTTTCGGGATGTAACAACGATCCTTCGAAGAACCGGGATTCGCTACCGATGGGGCATGGCGGGTTCGTTAGTAGTTACGTATGCCAATGTTTCATATACCATTACTGACCCCGCACAGGCATGGAAGGATCTGGAGGCAGCTGGTATCTCCCCGGACCTCCTGGAAATACAACCGGGATGAGAATCATACCAAGCACTTATGTTTTTAGTTCTTCACGAGTTTTTCGGACTATTTTCTGTATGACCTCTGAGTGGATATTTTAGAGAGACATGGACCGGTTCTTGAACTTTCACGCGTGCCTTTTTGTCCTATGCCGGACTCTGTGCTCCTTTTTCCGCTCGTTCTAGTTTAATCCACGCTACTCCGCTGTTCTACTCGTAAGAAGTTTAGCTGGCCCTGCGTGGCCGTATTTCTGTTAGTGTGATTTCATGACTTTCTTTGTGTATTTTGAATCTTTAAATAAAGAATTTAAAAAAAAAAAAAAACAACATTTACTAATACAATATAGAGAAAATAAAAAGAAAACCTGCACAGGAAAAAATTTAATAAAAACCATATTAAAAATCCTGAATAGGGAGCCTGGGGGTCTCTGAGACGCATTTTGACAGTCCTGTGACTGAGGAAGTCAAGACTGGTAAAAAGCATTTCAGAGACCCCCCCCCCCTTTTCAGGGGTTTTTAGCCAGGTTTTTGCTTGTTCTGCTTAGGTGTTTTAAATAAATTTATAATTAAATAAAATATAATGTTTTTATACAAATCTCAAAGTGTTGATGTTTTCCATATATATGCTTTATTAGAAGCTATACACCCATTACATTAGAAACTCCAAGGTTTGAACAAGGCGTTCAGGTCCAAAGGAGTATCCCAAGTAAGATCGATCATACGCACCCAGGTTTTGAAGCACGCTTTAAGTATTTTTTGTTTATTTATTCATCTAAACTTGTAGACACACATTATGTATTTATGCAGATGCACATTATGTACTCATTAGATTGGCTTTTACTCATAGGAAATGTATTTCTTCAACATCAGGAGGGCCAAGGTTGCGGATACCTGTTTACATAACAAGATCACTTTAATCCTCTGTTAATGGTAGAACGGGAGATACTGATACATTTGGATGGTGAACTCTGTAAACTACTGTGAATACTGATGGAAGAACAGACATTCCCTTGCTTTTTTAACTGTCTGAAATAAAACTCACTAAGGTGGAACTTCCCTCTAGTAGTTCACTGAAGATTTAAAAGAAAAAAAAAACCTGTTGAAGTGATTATGCAAACACAATCTTTAAAATAATGTGAAAAATAGAAATTAAATTACACCTTAATTAGCCTCCACCCTCAACATCTGCAAAGCCTGAAATCGTTTTAAGATGAACTCAGAGATATGTCAAGAGGCCAGAAACCCTTAAATGTTTATAAACATAATAGAAATGTTAAACGTTCAGCCTCTTATTTCAACCTGCACACATGTTCACTCGAGAAAGAGCTGCTTCTGCTCTATATAACATCCAAAGTAACAAGGGAATTAACAGCTCGATGTTACTCGACACTTTAAAACTTGGATTTTTTTTAAACAAACCATTTAACGATATATATGAACACACCGAGTAACCATACGAAGAAATGCAAGCTGCCTCTTCCATGGCACACACATGTAACACAACCTGCTATAACGCGTGCAAAGAAAACTCAATTCTGAGCATTTTGTGGCCCGTGGGTGATATGGATCTGTCCATATGGCTCTATCTTCTCCATGCTGATCACCTGCTGTGAAGAGAGCATAAGGCACCTGTTGAAGGCCCTGGAGACCACCTTGCGAGACAAGGCGCGAGGGGTGACAACCACAATCTCTTATTTCAGGGTATTCCACAAATCAGCTCTGGCACATTGCATACTATGGGGAGAAGTCTTGTATCCTGTGATGGATCAGTTCCTTGCTCTTCTGGTGTCTTGTAAATAAGAGAAGGCTCCTCTTCAGACACCTTTAAGAAGGCCATAGCAGATTCTGTGTCACCTTTTTCGGCCTCTGATTCCCGTGTTTCTTGCACTGTTTTTTCCACCACTTGCCTCACACCTAGCACAGGACATATAGACCACAGAGAGGTCAGCTCAGGAGACATCCACTGCCAGTTAGTGGGAGAGTTGAAGAGGCTTGTCACAATGCTGAGCTTCAAGTCATGCACTGCCACCGGAGTCACTGCTTGAGTGCACACCTGCAGGAACTCCATCTGCTGCCTGTCAATCTGGGTCTCTGTTCGAAGTTTCTTTTTCCCCACTTGTTTGGAAGCAGAGCCTGCAGATGTGTCCGGGAGCAGGAGAGGAGGCAGAGGGGCTCTGTGCTCAGGACTCACTGCTTCGACGGTGGTAAGACCACCAACCCTGGGTGCACCTGGCTGTGAGAGAACAAGTGAGTGCAGACCAGTGGGGGATAGGTTTGGTGACAGTTGGTACATCTTGACTTCACTTTCTCTTCCAGGTGTTTTGTTAAGTGTTCAGTCTCTTTCTGCTTCTCTCTGCCCTCCCCCCTGCTGCTCAGCCTCCTATATCAGCACATCATCTCCTTCATAGTCTTTGATCTGCTGTACCCTATTCTCAGGATGCCAATGCTCTCCTCCAGTTTCCTGCAGAGTACTGAGACTTTCTCTTTCTTTCTTGTCTGTTTCTAGGTCTGTCCCTTCCCCTCCTTCTTTCTTTGAGATTTCCATGTGTTCCTTTCTTTCACCTGAAAGCTCTGTGTTAGCTGCTTCTCTGGGCTGCACCGTGTCTGCTTCTCTGGGCTGCACCCTGTCTGCTTCTCCAGGCCTGGTTCTTAGCTTTTCTGTGGCATGACCTGGTTCAGGAAGGATTTCTTCAACCGTGAAAGGAGGAACAATGGACATGAAAAACTCTAGGTCGTGATCCGTTAGTTCTGGCAGGTCTTTCTCCTGCTCCATGGCTGGCAGGGTCCCAGAATCCATCACGTCCCAAATGGTGATCCTCACGGCTGAGGACACGTGTGCACTTTCTTCAATCTCCTCTACTGTCCACCGCCGCCTATCAGGAGACCTGTCGCTCATCTCTGATCCGGGACTGCAGGAGCCGGTGTGACAGGATCCCACAGCTTCCGGCAGGAATCCTCTATAATCCAGACGCGCATTGGGTAAACCTTCCAGCCTCTCCACGTGCTATAGAGCGGCAGGGACAGGACGGCCCCGTGACTTCACGTGAACCACGTGACCAGAGGAAGTAGTACGCAGTAAACAATTCAAATCAATAGGGCTCGTGGAGAGAGTAATAAACACACTGTATCTGTGTGTCTGAGAAACTGTATGTCATGTCTGTCTGTCCCAGTGTCTCTACGGCACCCATCCCCAGTAACAGCCTAATGTGCTGGCCCTCCATACCAGTGACATCAGTTATTTGATGACTGACATTCTGCTTGCCACCATACACCGGAACATAGAATAATGTGTTACCTAGGCTCCATACCCAGTACCAGTATAAGGTTGACTGGCACCCTGCCCACTTCATGCCCAGTACTAGGATATAGTGTGATGACTGGCACCCTGCCCCATTCATGCCCAGTACTAGGATATAGTGTGATGACTGGCACCCTGCCCCATTCATGCCCAGTACTAGGATATAGTGTGATGACTGGCACCCTGCCCTCCCCATGCCTAGTAACAGTATACAGGTTGAGCACTAGGTATCTGGAATGCCCAGGACCCGCCCATACATGATTTTGAGGCTCTTGTGACATTCACAAGTAACAGTCTTAAGTGGACGCTTAGAGTTGATTCCTGGAGTTGCGGGACTGGAGGAAGGAACTGCAAGGCCCAATTTTACTCTGGGTAAACGCAAGTCTATTTCATGCTTTTTCTCACGCTTCTCCTCTTTACTTCTACCTTTCTCCTTAAATGGAACTCCTGCCCCTCTACCACCGACCCCTACACTATCTGCATCTCTCCCTCCCTCCTCTCGTCCCACATGATGGCCTCACATGAGCTCCTTTGTTTCCTCAGAACATGGTCTCCCTCTAACTCTCGTGCTGCCAATCACTCCCACGCCCACAAATCCCATTCCCACCTTCTCTTTCTCACCCTCCTGCTGTTACTCTATTCAGGTGACATATCCCCTAACCCTGGCCCCACAACACATCCAATACTTCCCTCTCATCCTATCTCCATCGCACATAAATCACCTCCCTGCAAGCCCAGCAACCTCATTCCCATCATCCCTCAGCGCCTGTCCTCTTTCTCCTGCGCCCTCTGGAACGCTCGCTCTGTGTGCAACAAACTCACAGCCGTCCATGACCTCTTCCTTTCAAACTCCTTCAACCTCCTAGCTTTAACTGAAACCTGGCTAACTCCCTCTGACACGGCCTCCGTTGCTGCTCTCTCACATGGCGGTCTACACTTGAGCCATACCCCCAGACCGGGTGAGAGAAATGGTGGCGGGGTCGGGCTCCTGCTCTCTCCCACCTGCACCTACCAGCATCTCCCTCCACCCCCATCCCTCTCCTTCTCCTCCTTCGAGACACACTGCATCCGCCTGTTCTCTCCTCTGGCTCTCAGGGTGGCAGTCATCTACCGCCCACCGGGACCAACCTCCCAGTTCTTTGACCACTTTGCTACCTGGCTTTCTCACTTCCTGTCTTCTAATCTTCCATGCCTAATTCTCGGGGACTTCAACATTCCCATTGACGATCCTTCCGCTCCTGCTGCCTCCAAACTTCTTTCACTCACGTCCTCCCTTGGACTCACACAATCCTCCCTCCTCCCTACCCACCGCGATGGTCACGTTATTGACCTGGTCTTTTCCAATCTCTGCTCCATTTCTGAGTTCAAATGTCGCCCTTTCCCCATCTCTGACCACCACCTTCTCTCTTTCAACCTATCTGGACTTCCTAAACACCCTGCTCCCCCACCCCGCACACACACTCGCAGAAATCTACATGCTGTGGACCCCCATCAATTCTCCAACCTACTTCACCACCTCCCTCATACCTCATCCTTCACCTGCCCTGATGCTGCCACTAATCACTACAACACTACGCTTATCTCTGCTCTAGACACTCTTGCTCCTCTTCGACTCTGCAAGGCCCCACGCCGCCAGCTTCAGCCCTGGCACACCCTCCAAACTCGCTACCTGCAAAGATGCTCCCGCACTGCAGAGCGTGCCTGGAGGAAATCCCGCTCTGAAGCTGATTTTGTTCACTTCAAGTTTATTCTCCGGTCATACACCTCTGCCCTCCACTTGGCCAAACAATCCTTCTTCTCATCTCTTATATCTACGCTGTCCTCCAACCCTAAACGGCTCTGGTCCACCTTCAACACCCTCCTCCACCCACCTGCACCTCCCCCCTCAGCTGCCTTCAGCGCTCAAGACCTGGCAGACTACTTCCTCAGTAAAACTCTAACTATCAGAAGCAACATCCCTACACAAGATAGTTATCGGCCACCTCCACTCCCACAGGTCCCCTCTGCCACCCTCTGCCGCTTCCTCCCAACCACTGAGGAGGAAGTCAATTCCTTATTGTCCTCCTCACATCTCACCACGTGCCCGCTCGACCCCATTCCCTCACATCTAATTCCTCCCCTCTCCTCCTCCCTCACCCCTGCTCTCACACACATCTTCAACCTATCTCTCTCCACTGGCTCCTTTCCATCCGCCTTCAAACACGCGCTAGTTACCCCTTTACTAAAGAAACCATCCCTAGACACCAACTCTCCATCCAACTACCGCCCTGTATCCCTGCTTCCCTTCACATCAAAGCTCTTAGAAAAACTAGTCTTCAACCGCCTCTCCCTCTTCCTGTCCTCCAATTCCCTACTTGACCCCCTGCAATCTGGCTTCCGTCCGCTACACTCAACTGAAACTGCCCTCACCAAAGTCACCAACGACCTCCTAACTGCTAAAAAACACGGCCACTATTCTATTCTCATCCTGCTTGACCTCTCGGCTGCTTTTGACACTGTTGACCACCCCCTCCTTCTACAGACCCTCAACTCTCTGGGTCTCGGTGACACTGCACTTGCTTGGGTTGACTCCTATTTATCCAACAGGTCCTTCTGTGTGTCCTTTGCTGGTAACTCCTCCTCTTCATTGCCTCTATCTGTTGGTGTACCTCAAGGCTCTGTCCTTGGTCCTCTGCTCTTTTCCATCTACACCTCCTCCCTGGGCAAAATCATCAACAGCTTTGGCTTTAATTACCACCTCTACGCTGATGACACTCAGATCTACCTCTCTACCCCTGATCTCTCTCCCCCTGTCCTTTCAAAAGTCAGTGACTGTTTATCTGGCATCTCCTCCTGGATGGCCTCCCACCACCTAAAGATCAACATGTCAAAGACTGAGCTCCTACTTATTCCTCCCTCTAATGCCTCCCCACCTCCTGACTTCTCTATCACGGTGGAGGGTATCACCATCTCCCCATCAAACCAAGTTCGCTGTCTTGGAGTTACACTGGACTCTGCTCTTTCCTTCATCCCCCACATCAAGTCTCTTTCCTCCTCCTGCCGATACCAACTGCGTAATATTTCCAGAATTCGGCCATTTCTTACCGCTGTCACCACAAAACAACTCATACACGCCCTGGTAATCTCCCGACTCGACTATTGCAATAATCTCTTATCTGGCCTCCCTCTGTCCCGCCTCTCCCCCCTACAGGCTAATTCACCTCACCCGCCGCTCTGTCTCTGCCGCTCCCCTCTGCGAGTCCCTTCACTGGCTCCCCATCCACTGCAGAATTAAGTTCAAAATCCTTATCCTTACCTACAAAACCCTCACTAACTCAGCGCCCCACTACCTGTCCTCACTAATCACCAAATACACCCCAGCCCGCTCCCTAAGGTCAAACAGTGACCTGCGCCTAGCTTCTCCCCGCATCACCTCTTCCCATGATAGACTGCAGGATTTCTCACGCGCAGCCCCCACTCTCTGGAACGCTCTCCCTCGTGCTGTCAGACTTTCCCCTAACTTCTCTTCCTTCAAACGCTCCCTTAAAACGTTCCTATTTAGGGAAGCCTACCACCCAACTCACTGACGCAACCATCAATCACTCTCACCTTACAGTCCTCTCCTCCTGTTTCCAACCCCAACCCTCCCAGATTGTGAGTTCCTACGGGAATAGGGCCCTCATCTCCTCCTGTACTGTTTGTCAAATGTTGTTCAATGTATTGTAACCCTGTCTGTACTGTGCTTATTGTACAGCGCTGCGGAATATGCTGGCGCTTTATAAATTAATAATAATAATAATAATTTTGGATTTCTCTGGATTTCAGAATCTAGGAAAATTTGATGAAGATCTCGTTGGGAGAGCTGCATTCCTGCTGGAAGTTCTGTGCAGCATTTTTTTGTGGACATAATGCCCAGAATCAGGAAGACTTTGGCCATCATGTCACAGTCTGGGGTTGCAGAGAGTCTCCCAACATGTGCTGGGGTCTGCATCAACAATCAGGAGCTGAGTTGCCGACCAACTGACACTGTCTCCTGTATTTTAGAATTCTGTCTTTGTCTTTTCTTCTGTATTTTAGAATTCTGGGTAAGGCCTGCCAGACCCTGTAATGTGTTGACGGACACCCTGCAGTCATGGGCAGAAATGAAAGTGAAGAAAACAGTGACTGAGTGAGGCGGTATGACCATCCAGTAATGGAATTTATTACAGCTGCTTTTGTGGGGGTTTTTAAACTTCAGTTGGGATTTAAGTCAACAGTCTATTAATTCCTGTGATTTAATTGGACACAATCTGTATCACTTTGAGTGATGAGACAAGTTGAGTCATGGGCTCAAAATGTATCCTCGGGGTACCATGGAAAGTTGGTGCGATACAGTTTTCCAATATATATAAATTAGGTGTTATTTTGATGGAGTACTTCACCATAACTCCTGAACCTCCCCCCCCCCCCAGCAGCTGGAGTTACATAGAAACATAGAAAAATGTCGGCAGATAAGAACCTTTCGGCCCATCTAGTCTGCCCAATTACATGGATACTTTACCTGGATTTATCTTTTGTTTAGGATAGCCTTATGCCTATCCCATGCCTGCTTAAATTCAATTACTGTTTTGGCCTCTACCACTTCAACTGGAAGGCTGTTCCATGTATCCCCCACCCTCTCAGTAAAATAATGGTTACAGACCTGCAATGAGGTGAAGGCGTGACAGCGAGGATTTCACATCAGCAGCTATGCAGTGTGCTAACCCTTCCCACTAGCAGGTGTGATCATTTGGACCCGCTCAGAGCCCTGCTCAAGACCTCCATGTATGGGCAGGAAAAACCCTGGCTACATTTAACCCTTTATCACGGGGTGGGTTGTGCTCGCAGGTGGTGCCCCTTCTCCGGCTCGCCTACGCAGCTGACGTTCACTGCATGTCATTGGCTGCAGGGGAGTTCAAGCCATCCCATGGTAGTCAATGACGCGCGGCACACGCCAACTGGTGGGCAGGCCTGTCGCGGGCCATAGATGCCAACAGGGCATGTTATGCCACCCTCCAGCGTTCAAGCCCACCTGTTGCGTGGTTAAAGGAAGGTCAAGTAGTTAAAGGAACACTTAAAAAATAGTTTCCTTTTTTCGTTATTAAATAACTGGGCAGAGGATGCTGAGGGCACCTGTCCAATTATTATTTCTTTGAGAAAGACATGTTTCCTCACAAGGGATACACATTTACAAACACATACATATACAGGGTTATTCAGAGAAAGGTGAAACTCGAGAGAACTTTTGGAGAAGTGAAAATTGTAGGTCAAAATAGCGTAACCAGAAAAATCCTCCCATTTATCTCACTTTCCAAATCGGCTATTTTGACCTAGAATTTTCACTTCTCCAGAATTTCACCTTTCTCTGAATAACCCTGATAGATGTGCACTGTCAGTCACATGTTCACCCACAGCCACATATTGCCATGGTTACTTCTTGACACATACGCACTACCACACATACCAACATGCTAACATCATAGGCGTGTATACCCAAAAGCTCAAACACACGTGTGTATGTATGTGTATATATAGAATGTACAGCCATGGCCAAAAGCTTTGAGAATGACACAAATATTAATTTTCACAAAGTCTGCTGCTTCAGTGTTTTTAGATCTCTTTGTCTGATGTTACTATGGTTACTGAAGTATAAATCACTGGTGTATCTTGGCCTAGGCCAACAAGGCCCAGGCCTAGGGCGGCACTTTCCAGGGGGCGGCGGCCCGCTGGGTGGCCCCACCCCTAAAAAAAAAAAAAAAAAACTTTTTTTTTTTTATTTTTTTTTATTTTTTTTTACTTTTGCAAACTATTTTACCAGGAAGGAAACATTGAGATGTCACTAATTTTCAAGTATGTCCTGAGTAGGCAAGGCCTAGGCTTTCACTTTCCAGGGGGCAACAAAAAACCTCACCACTAATTGGGTTACTCACAGAGCACCGAAATGACGCCAACATTTTGGTGTTCTGTAGTTCCCTGCACTTCGGGGAATAAAATTTCCCAACCCTGCAGTGAATTCACCATTCACCGCAGGGTCCCCAAAGTGCATGGAGTCGGCCGCTGTATGCTGCCACCGCATTTTCAAAAGAACTACTGAACGAAAATGTCTGGAATTTACATATAAGATCCTATGATTGATAATAAAAAGTTCTGTTACAGAAAAAGGAGAACCGCTATTAAAAAAAAGGGGGGAATTTAGCCCAAAAAATTCTGAAAAATCACTAAAAGGTACAAAAAAAAAATCAATAAATAAATAAAGACTTTTTACTGCAGATTAAAATAATAAATGGTTTATTAGATATTGCATAAAAAACGGGAATATTTTTAACATTGAAACCTATGGGGTTCGCCTGAATAAACCTGCTGATTGAAACCACTGAACATCAGGGCATTTCACTGACATTTCTCTGCTGTTTGGTGTTCTCTGAATAGATTAACCATTACCTCTCTATGGGGATTTGCACTGCCTTCAAACAGCACCGTACTTGCTGGCAGTTCGCCAAACTTGTGTGTGAGCATATCACCAGAGCAGTGGTGTACTTAGAGGAGTGGCGGAGGGTGGGCCGCCCCAGGTACCAGTGATTATTGGGGTGTCATTAGGGGGTACTAGGAGGTGCCACTGTCACTGTGTGTCAGCTTTGAGCTGTGTTCTCAAACAACGAGCAGCGGAGCATGGCGTTTGCATACGGAATAAAATCGAATAGAATAAAAATCCCACTCTCCTCCCTCCATAGCTCCTCCCCTGCCCCGCAGCAGCTCTAGGAGAGGGGGATGTGATTTGTGTCCAGAGAGAGAAGATGACAGTAAACGGCAGGTAAAGGTGGGGGTTTCAGCAGAATATGAAGCCCTGTCTGCTTACTGCTGTTTAAAGTGGACCTTTCCTTAACCAGCACTGCAGTGATAGAAATTTGTCATTGAGCTGCCTGGCTCCTGGTGAGGCTGCTTGCGTGCAGGTCACACTCGGTCCGGCCAGTCAGGTGGTACTGAGTCTCAGTACCACCTGACTGGCTGAACCACGTGACACGCATGCACGCAGCTGCCCGCCCTTTCGTTAACATGGACTGTCACTCTATTCTGGACTGAACACCCATCGGGAAGGGAATCAAAGCCACGGTGCACCCTCTGGCAGTGGCACCCCACTGCTGACAAGATGGCTCCACGCACAGGCACAGCCGTGATCCTAACGTGGTCGGGAGGGACCTCCTGCTGAGTCTGTACACAGTACCTGCTGACTCGGCACACAGCCCTACCGCGGACAGAGGCCGGTAAATGTAGAATAAATAATTGCTGTGTGCTCATATACACTCGGTTTGCTGGGAGTTTTATTGCAGTGGATTCTGATGCACTCATACACACCACACATTGCACTGCTGGGAGTTTTATTGCATTGGATTCTGATGCACTCATACACACCGCACATTGCATTGCTGGGAGTTTTATTGCTGTGGATTCTGATACGCTGACACACAACACACATTGCATTGCTGGGAGTTTTATTGCAGTGGATTCTGATGCACTCATACACACTGCACATTGCATTGCTGGGAGTTTTATTGCTGTGGATTCTGATACGCTGACACACACCACACATTGCATTGCTGGGAGTTTTATTGCAGTGGATTCTGATGCACTCATACACACCGCACATTGCATTGCTGGGAGTTTTATTGCTGTGAATTCTGATGCACTCATACACACCGCACATTGCATTGCTGGGAGTTTTATTGCTGTGGATTCTGTGATACATACTGCATATTACTGTGAGTTTTATTACCCTGGAGCTCTGGGATACGCTCATACACACTGCACATTACTGTGAGTTTTATTGCTGTGCAGTTCTGTGATATGCTCATACACACTGCACATTTCTGTGGGTTTTATTGCTTTGCAGCTCTGATATGCTCATACACAGTGCCCATTTCTGTGGGTTTTATTGCTATGCAGCTCTGTGATACGCTCATATGCAGTGCACGTTTCTGTGGATTTTATTGTTCCACCAATTAGAGCGGCTGTGATCCCGTTTACTTGACATGCGTGGCTGTTCTTTGTAAAAATACTTGAATTTAAACATTTCATAATTTTCTTTATCTCAATAGATACATTTGAAATGGTATACAAAATATACAAGTAGGCACTTGGTATCCACTTTTAATATAAAGAGAGGAAAAGGCGGAGCTCTAAGAGGAAAAGGTGGAGCTTAAAGAGGAAGGGTGGGGTTTAACCAGGAAGAAGTTTGCCCTTGACAGGAAGGGGTGCGTCAAATTTAAATTAGGGGTGCACGAGTTTAGTCAGGCCTAGGGCAGCACAAAACCTAAATACACCACTGGTATAAATACAAGCATTTCAGAAGTGTCAAAGGCCTATATTGACAAATACATTAAGTTTATGCAAAGAGTCAATATTTCCAGTGATGACCCATCTTTTTCAAGACCTCTGCAGTTCGCCTTGGCATGTTGTCACTCAACGTCTGGGCCACATTCTTACTGATGGCAGCCCATTCTTGCATAATCAATGATTGGAGTTTGTCAGAATGTGTGTTTTTGTATGTCCACCCGCCTCTTGAGGATTGACTGCAAATTCTCAATGGGATTAAGGTCTGGGGAGTTTCCTGGCCATGGAGCCAAAATTGCAATGTTTGTTCCTTGAGCCACTTAGTTATAACTTGCCTTATGACAAGGTGCTCCATCATGCTGGAAAAGGCATTGTTCATCACCAAACTGTTCTTGGATGGTTGGGGTAAATTGATCTCAGGATGGTTATGTACCGTTCTTTGTTCGTGGCTGTATTCTTAGGCAAAATTGTGAGTGAGCCCCCTCCCTTGGCTGAGCAGCAACCCCACACATGAATGGTCTCAGGATGCTTTACTGTTGGCATGAAACAGGACTGATGGTAGCGCTCACCTTTTTTTCTCTGGACAGAGAAAGTGACTTCATCCTAGTCCTCAGAAATTCAATCCCTGTACCTTTTGCAGAATATCAGTCTGACCCTGATGTTTTTGCAGGTAAGTGTGGTTGACAGAGGAAAAACAATGGTTTCAAGCACCACCCTCCTTTTAAGGCTAGCGTCAGACGAACGCAGTCATCACATCCGTGTCGCCGCACAGTTTAACGTCCGTCGTAGCATTGATTTGTGATCAATAGAAACCAACACAGGAAGTACGTGCGCACCGAAGTACTTTGAACTCCCTATGTTAAGTATAGGGGTTGCAATCAATTTTTAGTGTCTCGACAAGTGAGTGCAGGTGCAAAGTACAAAGTGCAGGTGCAATTTGACAAATTTTAACAGCTCTTATAAGCTGGTGTTAAATGATTCTGCAAATGCAAAATCATTTCTTGAAATCAATTAAGGGGGATGAAATGAATTAAAGGGGTGTGAAATGAATTAAAGAGGGGTATATAAATTAAAGGGGATTAAATTATTATTGTCATCATTTATATAGCGCCAGTTTCCGCAGTGCTTTACAATAACCAAAGGGGACGAAATACATATAAACGGATGTAGCGCTGGTTTAAATCCTGCCGCTGTAGTTACTTGTTTCTGGCCACTAGGGGGAGACGAACAAAATGTAAACTGATACAGGACACTTTCGGACAACGTTTTCCAGCATGCTTTGGGGCAGGAACAGGAAGTGGGTGGGGAGAACCGAGAGACATCCGCAACCTCGTGCAGAGGAGAGCCAGTGCGCACCAAGGGGTGATTAGAGCAAGATGCACGTGAGACAAGGAGCGATTGTGACCAGGCTGTAGCGCAGGTGCTGCTTTGCGGAGCTGGAGATCACTTGCCAGAAGACCTATTAATCTATCGGTGAGAAGTTTAAAAGATACAGAGCTGCAGAAGGACCCCGAGTTAGGAGACCGCGATGACCTAACGGGAGTGCAGGCGGTGAGCTGAGCATCTTGTGGCAGAAACGGACAAGCAAGACAAGCGGATCCGGTGGCACAGAGTCCCAGTCAAGTCGAGCGGAAAGACGTCCTTGGTCGAGCAGAGCGCAGAGTATCTGGCGGATGGGTGAGAGGCCTTCCCGGCCACAGTGAAAATAATAAAGCACGCTGCAGTTTGTCTAAACCTACAGGGCCCCAACGTGACTAGTCGAAGACACATTGAAATCATTCACTGGCCAGTTGAATCTAGTACCCGGGTACCAACACACGCATACACGTACACCTTCTTGGGACACAACCTGTACGGGACTCACATTTCAGCAACGAAGGGGTTAAAATTCATTTTTCTTTTCCGCTGCGCGTTTCTCGCATTACAAACTTCTGTAAATATATATGTATACCGTGCTGCTCTATATATGCCAGTTTATTTGAGATCAGTAAACTATATAAATTATAAAATCCACAACAGTGCTGGTGTATATTTATTCCCTAGTGCGGGGAGACTGACCCGAGGTTTAAATTCAGCGGCTCCTCCGGGAGTGAGCGCTACACGGACATATGATGGAAACAAGAGGTGTAGAGGGTCCTGCTCATAGGAGCTTACAGTCTAGAGGGATTGGGGGTTGAGGAAGACAAGAGGAATTTCACTAGCTAGCAGGATCATTAGTGCCAGTGGTTTGGGAATGGTGGGGCCATAGAAGCGGCTTCAATCAAGTGCGAGTAGGTGAGCAGAGGGATGAGTTGCATCAGTGATGCGCTAATCTGAAAAGATGGGTTTTGAGGGATTTCTTGAAGGCCTGAAGGTCAGGGGAGAGTTTGATAGGGCGAGGCAGGTCATTCCACAGGACTGGTGTTGCCCTTGAGAAGTCTTGGAGGCGAGAGTTGGCTGTGGGTGTGTAGACCGATGACAGGTGGAGATCACCTGCTGAACGGAGTTGTCTAGATGAGACGTGCTTGCGGAGTAACAAAGACATGTAGGGAGCAGTTGAGTTATTGAGCGATTTGAACGTGAGCATCAGTATTTTATACTGTATCCTGAGAAGTACAGGAAGTCAATGGAGGGACCGGCAGAGTGGGAAAGTAAGCGAGGTGCGTTTAGAGAGAAAAATAAGCCTGGCCCCTGCATTCATTACATAGCAAAAAAAAATGTCGGCAGATAAGAACCTTTCGGCCCATCTAGTCTGCCCAATTACATGGATACTTTACCTGGATTTATCTCTTGTTTAGGATAGCCTTATGCCTATCCCATGCTTGCTTAAATTCAATTACTGTTTTGGCCTCTACCACTTAAACTGGAAGGCTGTTCCATGTATCCACCACCCTCTCAGTAAAATAATGCTTCCTGATGTTACTTTTAAACCTTTGCCCCTCTAATCTAAGACTATGTCCTCTTGTTTTGCTACTTTGTTTCCGTTTAAATATACTCCCTTCCTCTACCTTGTGGATTCCCTTTATGTATTTAAATGTTTCTATCATATCTCCTCTGTCTCGTCTTTTTTCCAAGCTGTACATGTTAAGATCAATAAGCCTTTCCTGGTAACTTTTCTCCTTCAAGCCGTACACCATTTTAGTAGCCCTTCTCTGAACTCTCTCTAGGATGTCTATATCCTTCTGGAGATACGGTCTCCAGTACTGCACACAGTACTCCAAGTTAGGTCTCACCAGTGCTCTGTACAGTGGCATGAGCACTTCCCTTTTCCTACTGCTAATACTACACAACCAAGCATTCTGCTAGCATTTCCTGCCGCTTTATTACATTGACTACTTACCCTTAGATCCTCTGCAATAATAACCCCTAAATCCCTTTCCTCAGATGTTGAGGTTAGGACTGTATCAAATATTCTATATTCAGCCCTTGGGTTTTTACGTCCCAGGTGCATTATCTTGCATTTATCCACATTAAAACTCAATTGCCACAGCTCTGACCATTTTTTTAGTTTACCTAAATCATTTGTCATTTGGCTGATCCCTCCAGGAACGTCAACCCTGTTGCAAATCTTTGTGTCATCAGCAAAAAGACATACTTTTCCATTAATACCTTCTGCAATATCACTAATAAAAATATTAAAGAGAATGGGTCCAAGTACTGACCCCTGAGGTACCCCACTGGTAACAAGACCTTGCGCCGAATAAACTCCATTTACCACAACCCTCTGTTGCCGGTCACTCAGCCACTGCCTAATCCATTCAACAATATTGGAATCCAAGCTCAAAGATTGCAATTTATTGATAAGCCTTCTATGCGGAACAGTATCAAAAGCCTTACTGAAATCTAAATAAGCAATGTCTACTGCACTACCCAGCGTCTATTATTTTTGTTACCCAATCAAAAAAATCAATAAGATTAGTTTGGCATGATCTCCCTGAGGTAAACCCATGTTGTTTCTGATCCGGTAATCTATGTGTTTTTAGATGTTCAACAATCCTTTCCTTTAACATGGTTTTCATTAATTTCCCCACTACGGACGTAAGACTAACTGGCCTATAGTTCCCTGATTCCTCCCTACTATCCTTCTTGTAAATGGGCACAACATTTGCTAATTTCCAATCTTCTGGGACGACTCCCGTTAGCAAGGATTGGTTAAATAAATCTGTTAACGGTTTTGCTATTACATCACTGAGCTCTTTTAATAATTTAGGGTGGATCCCATCAGGCCCCATTGACTTATTTGTCTTTACTTTAGACAGCTGCTGTAGAACCTCCTCCTCTGTAAACTGATATGTAAATGTCTCTTTAGTGTTTCCTCCTAACTGAGGTCCCTTTCCTTCCTTTTCTTCTGCAAAGACTGAACAAAAATATTCATTGAGGCAGTCAGCGAGACTTTTATCCTCTTTTACATACCTTCCTTCCTTTGTTTTTAATCTAACTAATCCTTGTTTTACTTTTCTTTTCTCGTTTATGTATCTAAAAAATTTTTGTCCCCCTTTTTTACTGACTGAGCTATTTACTCTTCTGCGTGTGCTTTGGAAGCTCTTATAAATTGCTTTGCCTCTTTCTGCCTAATCTTATAGGTTTGCCTGAGTTGTTTTTATAATTATTGAATGCTGTCTTTTTGTTCTTCACTATTTTGGCCACTTCTGCAGAGTACCACAGTGGTTTCTTCCCTGTTTTTGCTAACAAGCCGAATGCAATTGCCTGTGGCCTTCAATAATGCTTCCTTTAACTAATCCCATTTCTCCTGGACTCCCTTTAAACTCCTCCAGTCTGATAATGACTCCTTCACACAAAATCTCATTTTAGAAAAATCTGTTTTTTTAAAGTCTACAGATTGCAAAGGGGCGATACAGGAGTTGGGGAGGCCAATAAGAAGCGAGTTGCAGTAGTCAAGTCGTGAAATGACAAGAGCATGAACCAGCACTTTTGCGGTATCTTGTGTCAGAAAGGGGCGGACACGGGCAATGTTTTTGAGTTGAAAGTAACAGGATTTGGTCACTGTCTGGATGTGGGAAGAGAACATTAGGACAGAGTCAAAAGTGACACCAAGGCAGTGAGCTTGGGGTGTTGGGCTAATGGGTGTTCCATTTACTCAGAGATAGGTGGTATTGGGTTCTTCTTGGAGATTAATTAAAGATTAGTGAAATGAATTAAAGGGGTGTCATCTTCCAGGCGCAACGTGAAGGAGGATGTGGCGCGCTTTAGCGAGTGAGGGAAGCAATGATAATCCCCGCCCCCTCATTCTACTACTACTACTCATTCTACAGAGCCATGCGCTGAGGTCAGGGAAAAGGGTCGGGTGGGGGTGTGAAATGAATTAAAGGCGGGTGAAATTAATTAAGGGGGATGAAATTAATTAAAGGGGTGGAATGAATTAAAGGGAGAGTGAAATTAATTAAAAGGGGTGGAGTTAATTAAACGGGGTGAAATTAGTTAAATGGGGAGGGTGAGGGTGAAATGAATTACATGGGGAGGGTAAAATTAAATAGGGAGGGGGTGAAATAAATTACATGGGGAGGGGTGAAATTAAAAAAGAAGGGCAAAATTAATTAAATGGGGAGGAGGATTGAATTAATTGTGGAGGGTGTGAAATTAATGAGGAGGGGTGTGTGAAATGAATTAAATATTGAGGGTGTTTGTGAAATGAATTAAATGGGGAGGGTGTGTGTAAAATGAATTAAATGTACTCCAGACTGACCAATACAAACCTGGAAAATCAGTTGCGAGTAGCAACATCATCTGTACCAGTTAACGTCACACACCCCACCAAAGACAAGCAGTTCCAGCCATCACATTAGCAGTGAGTTAATTAAATTTATTAATAAATATAGCTGGTTAAATTTTAAGTTGTTAACTTTATATGGCCCTCGAATGATGTTATAAATCTCCAAAGGGCCCTTGGCGCAAAAAAAAAAGATTCCCCAACCCTGATCTAGGTCACTTATGTTTTCTTACTTCGGTATGTCTGTTGGGGCATGGAATTACCTTTCACATATAATTATATGATGTGCATATTCCATAAATCTTATGTGGTCTAGAAACGCAATTATGATTTCAATATTTGAACTGTTACAGCCATGTAGAGAGTCAAAATACATTACTAGCTTCAATTTAACAAAGACAAAAATCTAAATCATCCAAAATTTCTTTTTTTCATGACACCACTTTTAATGCACTACTTTGCACACTTATCTGATCTTTTTTTTATTTTTTATAAATAAAGCTTCAACATAAATAACAAAAAGGTTTATTGCTTCTATGCAAATAAATGAGCTATGATGCAGACATCTACCCTATCTATGATCTGGTCATTAAGCCATTGGAAATTTTCCAAAGTGTTCAAGTCATAATCATAGTGTCAGGTCTCAAAGGTTTGGATCCCAGGATGCGGAGACACTCTGGGTTATTCAAAGAGATCCGAATTGCATCCGAAAGGTAACCGAACAGTGAAGATCAGCATACGGTTACCTTTTGTGGCTTTTCGGCTATTCAGAGAGCAGGCAGTTCGCCAAATGCTGGCGAATTGCCTGCACATACGCTGCCTGTTCGAGGACAGTGAAATCCCCATAGAGAAGCAATGCTTCGTCTATTCAGAGAACACAAAACAGCAGGGAAAAGTTGCCGAATTGCCCTGCTGTTCGGTGGTTTCATTTAACAGGTTTATTCAGGCGAATCCCATAGGCTTAAATGTTAAAAATATTCCAATTTTAATTCAATATCTAATAAACCGTTTATTATTATATTCTGCAGTAAAAAGTCTATTTATAGATTTTTTTAGGATCAGTTAGGCATTTTTTCCATTTTTTTTTTTAAATCGTTTTTTCTTTTTTCTGTAACAGCCCTTTTTATTATCATCATTCATAAGATCTTATATGTAAATTCCAGACATTTTCGTTGAGTAGTTTTTTTGCAAGCGTACGTTTTTTTTTTCTATCACCTCATTCGTCTGCGTGTCGGGTTTTTCCAGCGGCCGCTCTGCGCTGTGATCGGCGGCTAGTCGAGATTCTCCGGCGTGTTCGGTGGGGTTAATCCAGCGGTTTTCTGCGGGTTTCGGTGAGTGTTCAGCGGGTTTTGCAGTGAGAGTTCGTCGGGTTTGCGGTGGGTTTTCCCTGCAGTACGTCGGCCCTGTGGTGCTTTCTGAAAACACCGCAGGGTCGGCGAACTAGGATCGTCGAATCGTGTCGAATTGCAGGGAACGGAAAGTCACTGAACGTGCGGTGACTGTTCGATTCTCTTTGAATAACCCTGTATATCAGAAGGCGAGGCACACAGGGGTTAATCCAATAAGGCGTGGTCAGGAAATTCCAAGGTAGGAGCTGGTCGCAGGATTCGTGGTTTGCAAGGATAGCTGTGGTCTGTAACACAAAGGAATCAGGAGGCAGGGTATGTGGAATCAGGCGGCAGGTATAGAAACAGGAGGCAGAGAACAGGTCTTACTTCTGTAAGGGCGCAAAACGAGTGAGCCCTGAGACACTCAAGCCAGGGGTTTAAATAGGGAGTCGGGGCTGGTCCCGCCTACCCCTAGCCCCGTCCTTCCGGTCCCCACCATTGGAGCAGAGGGGGGAGACCCAAGACGTCAGAGCAGACATCGCACCGGCGGCAGATGCCGAGGCCACGCCCCGGACATGCCACGCATGTGCCGACCTGCCCGGACGCCGGCACCTCGAGGAGACCATGGCACTGCAATGGAGGGAGGACCCCGAGGCCCGTGTCCGAGCCTGAGGGCCCGCACATGTCGGCCAGAGGAGCGGCGAACTACCCCCGCGTCCTGCCGGAAGACGCCGCCGGGATCGCGGTGAGTGACGGGGAAGGGTCCAGACACTGCCGAAAACCTGACACGTAGATACATGTTTGAATTAATTGCAACAAGTTTTTGTTCGCTAGGGCATAAAGGTGGAAATTCGTCATTATCCCATGATGCTGGGACAGAATTAAAGGGATACTCTAGGCATGACCACCTAAGCTTATTTAGGTGGTCATGATGCCCTGAGTATGCCCTTGTCTGTTCCCCCTCCCTCCGCTCAGCCGATCGGCTGAAACAGCTGAAAACAGCTGAGAGACGCGGAGGACTTTACTCCGCCCTCCCAGCTGTCAGTCAGCAGAGCGGGATTCATATCTCCCGCTTCTGCCGACTATTGCCGAGTAGGAGACGTCATCGCGCTTTCAGCGCGATGATGTTTCCAACTCGCCGCAGTAGCTGGCGGCAGCGAGCCGCCAGCATAGTCTGCGGCTGGGATTAGTGTTGCGCGCATCCTCTTGCGCGTAACACTAATCCAATTAGAAGAGGAAGCCTGCTGATTGTCTGGCTTACGTGAGAGGCGCGCATGCGCGCTTCTCACGTAAACCATTAGCCAAGTTCAACATTTTCAGGACGGGAGCAGACGAGGGAGGGGAGTATAAAATAATTTTTTTAAAAAACGCCGTTGGAAAGAAGTGTTTTTTAGGGTAAGTATTACATTTAAAATAATATATATATATATATACACAATAACTAGGTAGGAATAGGTATATTTTAATGTAAAAAAAAAGGGGGGGGGATTTTTAGCCTAGAGTGTTCCTTTAATGCCAGTTACATCTGTTTTTCTTGCTTCAATTTCGTCTTTATCATTTGTAACCTCATTTAAATCAAATGTCATTGTTGTGTTTTTGTAGTGTCTTATCGTTTGTACACTGGTTATTATTGGTGTTGATTCTTTTAGGTTGCTCCATCCAATATGATACAACAATATCCATTTTAGCAGCTGTATCTTTATGTGCTTCAATAGAGTCATGGGCAGGAACAAAAACTTTTTTTTTCTTGCACGCTTTTATATTTTCTGCCAGACCGGCTTTTTGCCTCTTGTTCCTTCGTAGTTCTGTCATTTGAAACTTGCATGGGTTTTCAGGCATGAATGGAGAGCCTACTGATTTTGTAGCAGCTGTAATGTGGCAGCATGTCCTAGTGCTTGGACATGTGCATTTCTCCTTGGGAAATAGAGTCAATACATGTCTGCTCTTTGAATCATTAGTTACCCTTTCTCCACAGCTGGGAGTATTTGTAAGTAACCCACCTGAAACCACACTGTCTGCCAGTACTGTTTGGCAAGCAGATGGTTGGTTTTCATTAGTGGTGCACCGAAAACCGATACCGAAAATCAGACATGAGAACCTGGGCCTGGAGGCCCGGCCGAGCAAGCTGCTCGGCTGGCCTCCAGGCTCAGGCGAGCACCCGGCTCGGCTGGGTCTTGAAGGGTCAGCCGAGCCGGGGACTCGCCTGAGCCTGGAGGCCGGTCGAGCAGCTTGCTCGGCTGGGCCTCCAGGCCCAGGTTCGCATGGCTGACTGGTTGCACCTACATACTCACCTACATCCTCCTACTTCGGCCCTGAGCTCCATCGGTGACAGACCTCCGGCTTTTGAAGGCTGCACGGCCGGCCTCCAGGCTCAGGCCTTCAAGGCCCAGCCGGGGGCTCGCCTGAGCCTGGAGGCCGGCCGAGCAGCCGGACGACTGTCACCGCTGGAGCTCTGGTTGCACCTAAATACTCACCTACATCCTCCTATTTCGGCCAACGAAATCCGTCAAATGGGCCTGGAGGCCTGCCCGAGCCCTGTGTTTGGCCGTCCTTCAGACTCCGGCGAGCCCCCTGCTCGGCTGGCCCTCCAGCCCGAGCTCGGGACTCGCCTGTGCCTGGAGGCTGGCTGAGTAGGCAACTCAGCAGGCCTCCAAGCTCAGGCGAGCCCCCTCTAGGATATTTTGAAAGGAAAAATTTCTGCCGATTTTTTTTGGCTGAATTTTCAATTTCGGTGCATCCCTAGTTAGAACCAGCCCGTTATTTAGTCTGTCCCTTCTCCATCCCAACAGCCACGCAGAGACCATCTTTCACCTTCCTGACTGATAGCCTTTGCGTGAAAGAGCAGTGACCCCCAAAAAGCAGAGTCCCGCAATCAACAGCTGGACACCAGCCTCTTGGAGTAAACCAATCATGCACTTTTCTATAGCAGACCGACTTCCTCGAAGTCCGCCCACTTTGGAGGACAGTCCCTGCTCTGATGACATCAGAGAGAAAGGCACACCAGAAGTACTGGCAAAAATGCCCTTAGAGAAAAGGGTGTTCCATTTGGACAACTCTATTGGTGGTAGATAGAAACACAGTTATGGAGTTCTGAGTCTGGCCTTATCAATGAAACCTACCTGCATATGTAGTTAAAAATAAAATATAGGGGGGCGTGGCCCGCTGTTCATGGGAGCAGACGTGTTTCTTTGGAGCTCCGCACGTTTGCTCCTTTTACGGACCTTCAGCAGACTCCCGTGATATTCTTTGTTTATTTTGGTGCCTGTGTGGCTGGCCACCGGTTCTGAGCTGTCCGGAGGCCGTTTAGTCCCCCCCCCCTCTGGACGAGAGACGACCCTGGCTGCTGTTGCTGGGTGGACAGAGTGAGACGCCGGCAGCCATCTTCCGGCCTGCTACCTGTGAGACACCTTGTGGACCCGTGGCGCTGACCACTTACCCCGGACTGAGTCTACACCGGACTACGGAGATGGAGGGCACTCGTCTCCCGGCCGCCCTGGTTCTCAGGTTTGAGGGAGTGGCTGATGGACTTGCGGATCGAAGGTAGGATGGGCCTCCTCCCACCGCTGGAGGCGCGTAAGCTGCACTTTCTGGCCTGGATGCCTGCTTGTTATTGCTAGAGGGGGAGGATGCAGACGGCCCGCTCACCAAGGGAGTATGTCGCCGAATGATCTCCGCCTTGCAATGCTGCCGGGAGATGGGCACCCTGAAGACTGCCGAGATCGGGGCTGTTACATCCCCATACCTCACTGAGACCTGCCTGCTGAATGCTGCTGCCGGAGAGAGAGGCGTCGAGGACAGCGGCCTTGTTGAGGATCTAGCCCAAGAATCGCAGTCCCCCAGCATGACCCTAATTTCCAGTGCTGGAGGTGGGGCTAAGATCCGTGCTCCCCAGATGGCAGCTATGTTAGTGAGTCCAGCGCTGGCGGTACCTCCTCACAGGCCTGGGACAGATGGTCCCCCCGGATGGCAGTCAGGAAGGCGCGGATGCGCACACTGATGTACCAAGCAGTTCTGCCTCGGAATTCTGGCAGTGAAGTTCGTGGAACAGCTTGGGTTTTGTGGGGACTCGATGGTGTCCTCCGTGGCGATGGTCTGGTGGCAGACAGATGCCGTGGCTTGTTAGGTGTTACGCTACCTGTCTCCCGCCCATTTTTGTTTCTTGATGCAGGATGAAGGGACCTCTGCACCAAGCTTTTGAGACCCCCCCCTCTTTGACACTTTTGCTTTTGAGACTAGATGTGGCTGCCCAGAGAGGCCGCATTTTTGCTGATCTCCCTGTGATCTTGTCTAACCCTACCTGCTGTTTCTACGTCACTGTACCCCGGCTGGGGACGTTTATATTTTTTAGAGATGCTTTCTTGAGCTATTATTTATAGCTGATTGAGTTTGACGTTTTCCCATGTTGTTTTGTCCCGTGTCCCCCTCATGCAGAGATTTAATTTTCGGTTCTGATTCTTTCTTTCCCCCCTCTTTATCTTAGTTGGTATGTTATGTACTCGCTCTGCTGAAGATGGTGTATCCATTCCCCCACCTCCTTTTTTTTAAATTTATTTATTTTTATTATTTGGCATTTTCTGGGTTGCCGGAGGTGCACCACCATGGCTTTGTGTTATGACTGGCCCTCAGGCTCCCGAGCCTCGTGACATTATCCCTCCGTTGCCTCCTTCGGAAGCGTGCCAGGAGTGTCACGGTGATGGCCTTTGCCATTCCAACCCCCCCTTATTTTGTTTATTTAATTTTAATTTTTTTTACTATTACTGTCACCATCTTCTAGGCAGCGATGTGTATAAAACCCCCTCTTCCCTATTGTTTTTATTTTCTTCTCCCCACCCCCCTTACTTTTTGAGACATTTTTATCTCAGTATGTCTATATTGCTGGCTCTTTTGTGTCATATGTACTACATAGATGAGTGCTTACAAAATAAAAACCTTGAATTACAAAATAAATATATAAAAAAATTACAATTTATATATGATTTTTTTTCATATTACTTTTTTTTTTTTTAAATTGGCAGTATTGTTTGCTTTTACTTACAAAGCAAACAGTAGCCGGCACAAACTCACCTACTCCTTTCCCCTGCTGGAATTAAATGTGGAGGTGATGGCACAATGCGTATTTCGTATTTGTCACCTAAAAATGCAAGCAGCACCTCTGCAAGGGTAGTTGGGGGTTCTATGGACCCCTATATCGCCATTGTATTCGCCTCAAAATGTCATGTTAAGTGTTATCAGAAAGGTCAGAGTCTGGCCTTTCCAATGATACCAAACATGAACTTGCAAAATTTAAAAATAAAAATTTGAATTTTTTTTGTTCTAAAACAACAGCTCTCCCCCTCCAATTTTCATGTATAAAGCGAACAATGCCGTTACCATTACTCACTTTCTAATTTCCCATACAAGGAACAAGCTCATTGTTTTATACATTGTCATATTTTAGATAAACACAATGGCCCATATATAAAAGTGAAATATATAGGGCCCTATTCCTTTGTGGATGCCAACATGGAGACAGTGAGCAGGATAATGTGCACCTACACGTTTTCCCTTACCGTCTTCATGTTAACTTCGTATTCTATATTCCAGGAAAGGTGCTATCTCAGCTACTTGCCCCGGAACGCCGTGCTAAGCTCCCGAATACCCACAGTAATGCTTCCCGCGCCACCGTGAGTATCAGCACAATCAGCCCGGCGGTAATGGGTTAAAGGAAAAATACATAAATTTGTCAAAATGTGTTGAAGATTTTGCCTTTCCTAAAATGTACTGTTCTCCGGACCATTTACTAAAGCTTGTTAAAGATGGATTCTTCACTCAACCTGCTAGAGCAGTGGTTCCCAAAGCAGTCCTCAAGTACCCCTAACAGGCCAGATATCTGAAGCACATCACAGATGATATGATTTGCTGCTCAGTGATTGCAGGATTCAGTTTGCTTTTCTTTAAGGTAAACCTTAAAATCTGGCCTGTTAGGGATACTTGAGGACTGCTGTTTGGAACCACTGACCTAGAGAAAACCTATGAAAACCAGGGATGCACCGAAATTTCGGCCACCGAAATTATCGGCCGAAAATGGTGCTTTCGGGCAAAATGGAAAATTCAGCCAAAAAAAAAAATTGGCTGAAAATTTCCCTTTCAAAATAAGTGCTAGAGGCCTGGAGGCTGGCCGAGCTGCCTGCTTGGCCGTCTTCCAAGCTCAGGCGAGCCCCCAGCTTGGCCTAGAGGTCCAGCCGAGCCTGGGGCTCGCCTGAGCTTGGAGGCCTGCAGAGTTGCCTACTCGGCCGGCCTCCAGGCTCAGACGAGTACCCAGCTCGGCCTGGAGGCCCAGCCAAGCAGGGGTCTGAAGTCTGAAGCAGGGGGCTCGGGTGGGCCTCCAGACCCATTTGACGGATTTTGTTGGGAGGGTGGAGAGCGTTGCACATACTCACCTACATCGGCCCCGAGCGAGTCCTCCAGTGGTGGCAGTCATCCTGCATCCAGTGTCCTCTCTCCGTTGGTCGCCGGTATGATGTCACAGAAGTGACGTCATCCTGGCGACCGACACAGAGAGCGGACACTGGATGCAGGAGGACTGCCACCTCTGGAGGACTCTTGGCCGATGCAGGTGAGTGTGTGTAGGCAATATACTCACCTACATCCTCCTACTTCAGCCATAAGCTCCAGCGGTGACAGTCCTCCGGCTGTCGCAGGCTGCACGGCCGGCCTCCAGGCTCAGCTGAGCCCCCGGCTCAGCTGGGCCTTCAAGACTCAGCCGAGCCGGGGGCTCGCCTGAGCCTGGAGGCCGGCTGAGCAGACTGCAACAGCCAGTGGACTGTCACCACTGGAGCTCAGGGCCGAAGTAGGAGGGTGTAGGTGAGTATGTAGGTGCAACCAGAGCCCCAGCGGTGACAGTCGTCTCGCTGCTCGGCAGGCCTCCAGACTCAGGCGAGCCCCCGGCTCGGCTGGGCCTTGAAGGCCTGAGCCTGGAGGCCTGCCGTGCAGCCTGCGACAGCCGGAGGACTGTCAGCGCTGGAGCTCAGTGCTGAAGTAGGATGATGTAGGTGAGCATGTAGGTGCAACCAGTCAGCCATGCGAACCTGGACCTGGAGGCCTGGCCGAGCAAGCTGCTCGACCGGCCTCCAGGCTTAGGCGAGCCACCGGCTCGGCTGAGCCTTCAAGACCCAGCCGAGCTGGGGGCTCGCCTGAGCCTGGAGGCTGGCCGAGCAGCTTGCTTGGCCGGCCCTCGGGATCAGGCGAGTCCCCGGCCCGGCCTCCAGGCCCAGGTTCTCATGTCTGATTTTTGGTTTTTGGCCGAACCATCCCGAATTTTCGGTTTCAGTATCGACTGGAAATTTCCATTTCCGTGCACCACTAGTTCTAACGCCGAACCCCGACTGGGTCACGTTTGTTAATGCCGCTCCCTTGCCAAGTACACCGGAAGCACGGTGATGGTATTCCCCAGAAATAAGTCCGAACGGAGATCTTGAAGTTAGAACAGTCAGCCTAGAACGGAGCCTTCAATGAAGAACATATACAGTGCCAGGCGGGACCTAGTGGCCAAAGGAAACTGACACCCTGACCCCTTTCTGCACTTCATCATTAATCCCACCCCTGGCATATTGCTAGGACTGCTCAGGAATCACTGCCTGGCGTCTTGCAGTCTGTGAACTATTTAGACCAGGGTCAGATAATGGGCCTTAACTCTGGTCACCAAGACATAAGCGCAACATTCCAACTAACCATAACAATAGAAGATTGTGACGATAAACAGGGTATTCAGATTATGCGGTATCTGATAATAGGACAGTGTTTGCCAAACAAAACAGACAAGCGAAGACCACTCCAACCTTTATCAGATGTAAACATATTCCAGATTTGGGGAGTTGGAAAACACTTCAGTGACCCACACAGTAATCCTATAAACAGTTAGTAACAGATAAACAGACAATAACGATAAAAACAATAACAGTATTCATGCGAAGCACAGACGACTCATACATGCTGCACCTACAATTTTAGGTACAGGGTGACTTCAACAAAGGAGAGGGCAGGGAAACAATATAGAACATCAGGTCTGCACCAGTCAAATGCATCTCTGGGTCCATGTAACTCAAGTTCAAAGTGACTCGTCACAACCCCAGTGTTTTCCCGTTACACACAGTAAGAAATTTAGGAATATACACAATGTGTTCCTTAACCCTTTCACTGCTGAGGACGTGTGGGGAAAGTCCTCATTGACTCCTAAGGAAAGATAGGGGTGGAGATAGGGGGTTGTTTTGAACCACGATATCTCCCCACTGTTTTCAGCTAGAGGGTCATGTTTGTTATCAGTAGAAAGGCCAGAGCATGGCCTTTCCAATGATACCAAACATGACCATGTTTAAAGTAAAGAAGAAAAATTAAACCCGAAATGGCTCAGCAGTGAAGTGGTTAATACAATAAGCTATTTGACAGGGGGATGTCGCCATCTGCTGGCCAAAAGAACTTACTGCAGTTCTGGACTCTGTAAGATCATTTGGAGCAATGACCCTGCTAAAAGTTTTGGAGAATGTTCTGGAGCCCAAATACAACCAAATTTTAGCTGCAATAAAGTAAATTCCTCTACATTGCTCATATGAAACTATGACACTCCATATTGACTATACTCGATATCAAGGCAAGAGGATGTGCTTCAGATTGATAGTTGATCAATAGTGAAGGGGTTAATAAATGTCCTACTTGATAATTGTGGATCTTAAAAGATAATTTGGTGTTTTGTGATTAATCAAACTGCATGGATCTAGCAGGATCCATCACTTTTTAATGAAAAGGTGCACAGATCCATTAGATTTCAGTAATTGTTTGGGAAAAACATTGTGGATCCTGAGAGATAATATTGCGTTTTATTGAAAAATGCAAAGATCCAGCGTGAATTCTCAAAAGATGCATGGATCCAGCACTTTTTAATGAAAATAGTATTGATCCGGCGTTCACCCGGACCCGTCCTGCATGGTGTAAGGCAGGGGTCAGCAATCCTTACCCTCCAGATGTTTTAGAACTACATTTCCCATGAGGCTCAGCCAATCTAATGAGTGGCTGGTCATTCTGGGAGATGTAGCTCCAAAACCTGGAGGGCCAAGGTTGCTGACCCCTGGCACCGAAAGGAGAAGAAAGGCTCAGATGCATCTCTTAACCTAGTAAAGAAGGATCGGCCCCTGAGTTGGACAGCTGGACGGGAGAGGGTTCTTACCTCTTTTTAATAACAGAAAACCTGGGCAGCACATCTTCATGTTTTTTTTGCTCCCGCACCGCTCCTTCCTCTTCTTTATTCCCCACAGTCACTTTGTAATGGCTTACGCCGCTCCTCCTCTTCAACTCGGGGGCCCTGGAACCCCGAAGTCACTGAAGCTTTCTAACACAAATTGGCAAACTGAAAATTGCGCACCACTATGGGACTTTCGCTTTTTACAGATGCAAGTTCGGTAGCACCTGCGCAGTCAGATGGACTGGAGATGCATGAATGCGCATCTCTAATCCGTCAGATGCCTCTCGGAGATCTTCAATACCACATTTGGTATTAGAGAGGGTGAGGTTGGCACGCTCTTTGCTTGCTGACGTCACTAGTGACCGATATGGTAACTGGCAGCTGGGGAATCCAAAAATCCCAGTTGCTGGTGGCGCTGGGTGGGGTGGATTAAACTCTTCCACTTCACTTAGTGATTTTGCCAGAAAGGAGCAGTTGGGGGAGGAGGGCACTCATCACATCCTGATCACTGGAGTCACATCAATCTCTAATTTGCACACAATTACCATAGTTAGGGTGAAAACCTTGGGGTTGTTTTTGTAAAGGGGTTGATGACTTTTAGCACTCATATCCTCCTCACAGATTGCAGATTTGCAGCAAATTAATTAATTTTCCAGCAAAAGTTTTGATTCAGATTTTTTTTTAACTGACATTTCTTTATTCTGTACCAGGGGGAGTATAAAGGCCCACCAGTCTACCTCATGTTTGACAAGCAGCATGAGCAGATATGGTTTGCTATGTAGCAGCCTGTGGTTTCATTTTGGTTAGGACTCGCCCTTATAGAGGTGCCTTGATGCTGGCGGGGAGCTTAGTCTTATAATGGCCATTGTTAAGAAACCAAACCTCTAATTGTGTTTAGTTTCACACGGTATAATAGGAATTAGCGCAGATGACATTTTTTTCTGTTATGTTTTACACGTTGTTGGGCTGGATGCATTTGGTGGTTGCAGCCGCCCCATCGGGGAATAGGCGCGACCCCACCCCTCCTGTACTATATGTTTCAATGTACTTCCAGCCAGGTCATCCAGGCAGCAAGACTCCGCTCCGTGTCTTTGTTTTCCATCCCAAAGTTGATTTTATTTCTGGGGGAGCATAAATAAAGGCCCACCAGTCTACCTCATGTTTGACAAGCAGCATGAGCAGATATGGTTTGCTATGTAGCAGCCTGTGGTTTCATTTTGGTTAGGACTCGCCCTTATAGAGGTGCCTTGATGCTGGCGGGGAGCTTAGTCTTATAATGGCCATTGTTAAGAAACCAAACCTCTAATTGTGTTTAGTTTCACACGGTATAATAGGAATTAGCGCAGATGACATTTTTTTCTGTTATGTTTTACACGTTGTTGGGCTGGATGCATTTGGTGGTTGCAGCCGCCCCATCGGGGAATAGGCGCGACCCCACCCCTCCTGTACTATATGTTTCAATGTACTTCCAGCCAGGTCATCCAGGCAGCAAGACTCCGCTCCGTGTCTTTGTTTTCCATCCCAAAGTTGATTTTATTTCTGGGGGAGCATAAATAAAGGCCCACCAGTCTACCTCATGTTTGACAAGCAGCATGAGCAGGTATGGTTTGCTATGTAGCAGCCTCTGGTTTCATTTTGGTTAGGACTCGCCCTCATTAGAGGTGCCTTGACGCTGGCGGGCGAGCTTAGCCTTATAATGGCCATTGATAAGAAACCAAACCTCTAATTGTGTTTAGTTTCATATGGTATAATGGGAATTAGCGCAGATGAAATTTTTTTCTTTGTTATGTTTTACACATGTTGCTGGGCTGGATGCATTTGGTGGTTGCAGCCGCCCCATCGGAGAATAGGCGCGACCCCACCCCTCCTGTACTAGATTATTCTGTACCAGGCCTTTTTATTGTTATTCATAAAGACCTTATTATTTCCTTGCATTATTTTTGTTTAAAATACTTTTTAAAAATTGCGGGGGTACTTCGGTTTTTTTTAGCCCTGTTCGGCAGCTGGTCGGCATTTTTTGGCAGCTGGTCGGAGACGTTTGGTGATCTGTTCGGCGGATCGTCGACTGTGTTCGGTGGCTGCGTTTATCAGTTTACCAGATGCATTTGGCGGTCTGTTCGGCGGGTCGTCGGTTTATTGGATGTATTTGGAGGGCTGTTCAGTGGATTGATTCAGCGCACTTCAGGAACCCAGCAGTGAATGCTGAATTCACTGCAGTCGGTGAATTGAGCTCTCCGAAGTGCGCTGAATGAAATTTCGGTGCTCTTTGAATAATCCCTTTTATGATTTCTTGTCTGTCATTTGTATTTCATGAAGGACTCCACATACTGTAACCCCTTCACTACTGAGATATATCGGGCTTCAAATTCACCATTTGGTGCCTCGATATCGAGATATCTCGGTATGCTGATCGCCAACCCAAAAGTGAATGAAATTATTTTGCTGCAAACAAATTTTTAGCCCTGTGGGCATAGTGCTCAAAGAGCTAAAACTGTAAAATCGGCTGCTCAAAGCTCTGACATATGGGGCTTTCAGCAGCCGGGGGGAAGGGAGGGAATAGACCTGCAGCTCAAACCTCTGTAACCCAGTTTGTCAGTAGATGGTGCCATCTACTGGCCAAATAGGTTATTTACAGTAATAACTATTTATTACTGTATAATAAAAAATATTTTACAATAAAAAACAGGTTTTTGACAATGTTTTTTTTTTTTTTAAATCACTTGGTAGTGAAGGGGTTACAGATGCTTCTGGTCAACGTTTTGCATCAAACAATTGCAATGGGGAATTTACAGTTACAGGTATAAAGCGATCGCAAGTTGCGTAGCGCTGTACAATAGGTGAGACAGAATAACAAATATACAAACAGGTTAAACTCCTAGAACAGTAGGAGAGAGGACTTTGCTTGAGGGCTTACAGTCTACTATGAACTTCTTTCTTCAAAATAGGGTCCTGCTAGGTAAGAACGAAACAACTACTCCAGAATATATTTTTTTTATGTGCAATATAAGAACAATAATGTAGTTGAGAAAAAAATTAACATGAGCAATAAAAACAGAAGAGGGGGCTACTCTTGGATAAATTTATTTCATAATTTTTATATAAACAGTTATTTGTTGAATAATTTACACTCAGCATCTTTCCTTTTAATAGTCAAAGATATTTTCTGTACATGACTGTTTTAGCTCTAATATGAAAACATTGAAAAAATAAACCGATCTTTTTATCATTTTATTTTTATATTTTTTTGTAGATTTAAAAAAAAATTAGACGATAATTCTTTATCATTTTTGTCATTTGAAAATTCATTTTTTTTCACAAACCATGGCACGTAGGATATATCTATCTTTACATATATATGTATGAATATATGTGCATACACTGTAAATATATACACACACATATATAGAGGTTTATATTTATAGATAGATATCAATGAATCTATATAGTATAGCTAGCTATATAGATGCATATTTTTTTTTATTATTTTTGATCCTTAAATTGAATTTTAACCTCTCCCTTGCCAGTAAGGGGGTGGAAAGAGGATATTTTTACTGGCAGCTTTAGGAAGGTTAAAACGAGGTATTTGATAATGATGGCTGGGGTGAGGAGATGGGGATCGAAGAGCACTTTTCAAGGGTCGAGCACACAAAAAAAAGCAGCAACACAATAAAAACCCCTTCACAACCACAGTTGGGTTGGAGTTAAACACAAAGTGACAATATTACGTAGAATTAGAATTGGCAGGAACATTGCAGAGTTAGTTTCAGTGCCAAGCACCCAAAGTGCTTAGATTTAGAATGGTTATCGTATACATTTCTAGGGCCCAAAGCTCTTGTCCATTCGAAATAAGGATTGGCTGCAAATTTTAAGCAGAATAATTTGGAGAAGTGCTAGAACGATCAAGTGGAGATAACGTATAAGTGCGCTATGAAATAAAATATTGAAGACAGCTAAAATGGCAGAACTCTAGGCCATGGGATAGAATCGGATCTGTACTTATAACTTGGCTAGATCATTTTTGGCTTGTTGGGATGGAGATGCGAGGTCTTAGCACGTAAAATACACATACAGCTACTCCACAGAAGAAAAAAAAAAGGACTTATTTGGTTTGCTAGAATGATTTGTCCAAATACAGACTGCAAGTATATTGTGTGAATTGTAGCTTGATAGGTAGTACAAATTTTTGTTAGTATATAGGATTGTAGAATAGTAAATCAGTAAGCCTGGCCGAGCTTTTGAGTCCTGCATAGCCAGATTGGCTTGACCTCTTGCCATAGCTGCAATAAGCCATTCCTGCACCAAACAAGTCCTCTATAATGTTACATCTGCCAATAAATGCTCACATTTTAATGATGATTACAAACAATGACATGTCAGAGAATCGAATGGGGTTAGTGGCACCTCCCTCTGATATGTAGGATATCTCATTAATTCGTTCACTGTCAAAGGGAAGTTAAAGGGTTAAGGCTAAAGTACAACTACTGGGATTAACTCAGTAAGGCCAAAGAAAAGCAAAATTCCATAAGGTGCTATTTAAACATAGATTCATGATGGGAAAGGGGAAAAAAATAATAATTTAAAACAAAAACATTCTCTGCGGGCTGGTAAAGACAGTAAATGAGTTCTTAATTCCAGAAAGGAAAACCCTGGATATTAATGATCACTCACATTAGGAAAGATACAGTGCATTGCCTGGGCACGAGGTTGCCTTGCAGCACCTTTACGCAGCCTTTTAATTTCGCAGAGAAGAAAAGGCTCGGTTCAACATGTAGAACAGACGTACGCGAGGCAAGGGAATGGCAACGATGGATTAACCTCCTTCAGTGATAAACAATGAGCAGTCAGAGAAGTGGCTATTGCCATGCCAAGTGCCTTGTGGTTGTAACATACGAGCTATGTCAAATTTCAGATAATTCAAGGGAAAAAAAATAAAAAATCACAAGTAGCAACACTTAAGGATCCAAGAGGTAATCAGTTTTTCGTAATAATAAAAAAAAAGAAGAGAAATAATAACATTTCTAATAAGCTAATATCAAATCGGCGCAAAAAGAAAAAAAGAAAATACATTCACATTAATTATATAGCAACAACACAAGCACTTAACATAACTCTGCAAGAGAGGTTTCTGGAGGGAGGAGGAGGGGGATCCTAGTGCGATCATTCGTAAAACATAAAATATGCAGCAATACGGAGACAAAATTTAAATAAAACAAAGCCAAATTCTGAATTTCTGGTTAAATTAAAAAGAATTGTAAGCGTAAGCAGATAGGGATTATTATTTTTTTTTTTTTAAGTAGCTAAAGAGGCTTTGTACTCAGCGGATGTTTTAAAGGATATTTACAGGGTATTGCTGATTTTATGTTGAGTTGTTGATTCACAAGCAGGAAGTCCGAATACTGTTAGAGGATGCATCTTCCTGCTTTGGAGGTCAACTATATAAGCCAACGGAATGGAGACTTATGTGGTTATAAACAAATAAAAAGAATAAAAACATATTACAATGCATAATGCATAGCAACGTTTATGCAAAATTAAAAAAATAGTAATGCTTACTAAAAAATATGCACATAAAATATAAAGAAAAGAAGGACTGAAGCATTGGATATGAACTTTTCAGTTAAGGTTTTAGAGCACACAGGGTTCCCCCTCCATTCACCCCCAGGCACACTTACAGATTTTGAGAGCAGAGCTCAGAAGGATACGTTGTGTGTCATAATTCCATTGAGAATAATAAACAGGGATAAAACAATAATAAACAATAGATTTTATTTGTATATTATAATAATTAAAAATCTGAGAAACCATGTCCCTATTCACAGATAATGATTGCAATTGTGTGATCTTAAGGTAACCCCTTAGATACCAAGATAGGGCTGCAGAGCTTTGCATGTAGATCCTCTGGAACCTAAGTGGCAAATTATTTAAATGGAAAGGCTGGTTCTGTAAATATATATATATATATATATATATCTCAAAACCGACTCACAGTTTAACGCAATCCTGGATTAATCATCATTCAGTTCGTTCATTCCCAGAATCCCAGGGGCTGTGATTTGTTATAGATAACAACATGACCCCAACAATCAATAAATGCAAGCCACTTACAAACAAGAACAAACATAACAATAACAAAAAGAAAATCTTGTTAATATATTTCATAAGTGCATTATGAGTTTCTGGGTCTTGTTACTTTAGTGTTAACATATCTGGCACGGATGACTGCATTTCTGAACTGCCTGAATTGCAGGTGTTCAGGAGTCAGAGCTAGACTTTTCTACAGTTACATGATTGCAATGATTTGAAAAAGATAGTGGTCAAGGAGAATATATATATATATATATATATATATATATATACACACACACACAAGGGTGTCTCAGCTAAAAGTAGCACCAGCAGAAATGGCAAAGAATGAATAAATAATGTTTTTACGTTCCTGCAGTAAAAGTACCTGAAACTGTTGTGTATGTACCGCTGACTGAGTTAATGCTGTTGATGAAGAATATGGGTCTGTTGATTCATGCTACTTTTAGCTGGGACACCCTGTATATATGAAAGCAAGAAAGAATAGTGGAGTAGAAGGAGGAGAAAAAACAACATTAGAAGGAAAAAAAAGAATTCTTAGGCCCTGTTCACACCTGGGCGTAGGAACGCGCTGTAAAACGTCCTACGCCCAAAGAAGTACAGGAGCTTCTTTAGGGCATATTGCAGCACGTTCGCAGCCATAGACTGCAGCGTGAACGCTCTGCAATGCGCGTTCGTTCTTCACATTTGTGCGATACGCGCGTATTACTTGCATATGAAAAACGCTTAGGTGTGAACCCAGCCTTACAGAAAGGTAATTAAATAAAGTAACAGAACATCAGGAAAGTAAATCGAGGAGATGTGAAAGAAGCTCGCACACATATATGTATCAGTACCTGATATTGAAAAATCTGTTGCGAGTCGGTGAGCTTGGTTTTTTCTCAGCTATTAAACTGCACCATGGGAGCACCTTATACAAAAGCTGAGTTTGGCCGCTTTTAATCACAGCGCGACAAAGATTCCTAATTTGTTAAAGGTCTGATATCAATTTAAAGGCAGAAAGTCAAAACCCCAATCAGCTAGATAACAAATTTGAGGTTACTTGGGGAAGCTTGCAGGGGCTCACACGGGTAGCATGAGAACCTTAATGCCACAGAGCATTACCTAGACCAGGGAGCAGCAACCTTGGCCCTCCAGATGTTTTAGAACTACATTTCCCATGAGGCGCAGTCAGTCCAATGAGTGCCTGAGCATCATGGGAGAAGTTGTTTCAAAACATCTGGGGGCCAGGTTTGCTGCCCACTGAGCTAGGCTAAAGAGGATAAAGTAGCTTGGCCTGCAAGGTGTTATTAGCATCTGCCATGTATGTACAAGCAATGAAAAAGTGACATTTGCGTTAACTTCTTTCAATTCATGTAGATTGATAATTTTCCTAATGAGTCAAGAATAGAGCGAGATTCTGGATTAAAATGACAAGAGAAACCACCATGCACTATTGATTACTGGCAAACCAGTAGGAGGTTATCACATAATAAGATGGTATATCAATGACATCAATGTTAACCTAACAAAAAGTATCCTGAATTCAAACACACAATATTCTTTAAGAACAAAACACACACGCTCAAAACTGATGATAATTTGAAGATGTTACATGCCGGAGTGCTCACAACCAAAAATAAAGTTTCTCAAATTGCTCCAACCCTTTAGGCCCCATGGGGTTGTGGGGTGGTTTTTGTGAAAAACCCAGAGATGCGTTATATGAACTCCTATATTCTCCCAAAAGGGTTACCCCTATCCATACACAATATACTGAGGTAGATAGTGTGCTAACACAAACACAGACATAACAAATTAAAAATAAAATTAAAAGTTCTCCAACGCCTAATAGCCAACTAATTAAAAAATGTACATGCGCTCCATAATGTGTATGTACATAAATATATACACACACACAAGGAAATGATTTCTTCGTTACTATGGTAGCTAATTAAGTATCTGTACAGTGATCTTCATTATATTAAAATAAATACAATTTTTTCTTAATAAGAAAAATCTCTTGAATTACAAAAAAAAGGACAATATATATATACTTTTTTTCTGTACCATTTTACCCTAAAATCTGTAGTGTTTTTTTGTGTTTTATTTATTTATTTGTTTTTTTGTTTTTTTAAGGAGAGAGCTTATTAGTTTGTATTGTTTTATCTAACTGTCCTGATAGCAAAGCAATGACCTGGAACTTAGAGAGAGTGTGTACATTGTAAAAAGGATGAGGAATAGGTATAAAAAAAATCCACGAGAGGGTAGGCTTAGAACAGTGGTGATGGTAGGTTCATTATGGGTTTTAGGAAAGAAGTCTGCAGAAAGTTACTGGATCAAAGGTGAATTACAGCAATATCTGATGGATTAAAAATGGGAAAAAGCTACAAGGGATACTAGAAGTTCTTATTTAAATTACAGTAAAAGTGGCATTCACACAAGATATTGGGGGGGGGGGGACAGTAACTCTTACCACGTTTGGACACCTCCACAGGTGGGTAACCTAGATATATATAGATCAGTATTTCCGGATGTAAGGATTCCTGCACACATTGTGTGGAATATATAAATATATATATATATATATGAACACACATTCATGCAGTACAGGATCAATTATCAGAGCTATCTGCAAGCTATCATGAAGATGAGCAAGTTGCCAGATGACCAGATATCTCTCTAATTTTTTTCCCATTCACTTCCGTTTAAACCCCTTCCTTCTGCACATAATGTATACATGTACTAGCTTCTGTTTTCCCATCACAGAACTCTTCTACCTTCCTTTGGTAATGACAGTGCCTAAAAAATGCACCCTGCCACAAGTTCAATCTGTTCTTCTGCATTTATACAGAGGAGCTTTAAAGGAAAGTCCTAACCTTCCATCTGTACTTATTTGTCACAGAATCACATGCTCTTCTTCCAGTAAGGCAAGTGAATGGTTATCTGAATTTCACCAGGATGGGGAATGTTTCGATTTCACAATGTAAAAACCAAGGGCCCCATTCCAAGGTTGGTGTAAACTTAATCAAAACTGTTTAAACCAACTCCATAGACTATAATGACTCTGGTAAGGTTACAACGGGTCTGGTTAAGTTACACCAACCTTGGAATAAGGTCCCAAACTGGCTAGTGTAGATTATCTGTTCTTTTATTTATTTATAAAGTATTTTACCAGGAAGGATACATTGAGATTTCTCTCATTTTCAAGTATGTCCTGGGTTTTAGAAAGGTACTCACTATATCTAACCTCTGTGAACAATATCATGGACCTTTTCTCACATCAAAATCTCTTAATGTGCTCAGTTGTTGATAAAGCCACAATAATAATACTTTAGGTAACTAAGCACAGTGGCCTAGCCACAAAATTGGTCAATACGGTTTCTGTTTTAGGCTAGCATCAGACGAGCGCATTATGTGTGCCCGTACTGACGTGCCTTCTGGCGTCCGTCGCAGAATCTCGATGCTGCGACGGGGCCAGCCACACGCTGTTGCGCGTGCATGAATTGTGTGCGCAACAGCATCCGTGCAGCAGCCCTCTCTGTCAAAGCGCTAGGACGCGCATCGACGGAGCCGCAAAGCACGTTACTCCATAGGAGGATCGAGCCTTGCAGCGCTGAGCGCACTAACTGCGCTGAGCGAGGTGGCCGGATGGGCGTCGAGTGGAAGGAACGTCCACTCTCACGGACGTTCCTTCCGCTCTCCAATGACGCTCGTCTGACCCCAGCCTTAAAGACAAATACTGTATCATTATTTTAAGCAGAAAGATCTGGTTAAGGAAGGGGTTCAGAGGAAATCTGGTCATCACTGCAAAAGTATCCTTGGTCTGTACATTGTGTATTACAATGTAGGTTATTAATCATAAGCCAGTAGATTTTGCCTTCTTGTTTCTTTTCAATGCTTTTCTTAGTGTTATGTTTTTTTTCTGTATTATTAACAAACAGCCATGATACAATGTATTCTCTCAGCTTATCACAAGTATAACAGTTTTAAGGTCTTATACTAATTTGGAGGGTTTTTAGTAATTATTATCACTTCAAGACCTTGCTTGTTTCAGCGACCTCGTCCCTAAAATACATACTATGGCAGACATAGCAAGTAAGAATGTGAAATGTGGCTTGGATAAAAAAAAGAAGAAGAAAAAACCCATTTAAACGCAAGGAAAACAGTTAAAAATAAACTATAATAAAAAATGAGCCAGGGAAAACCATGAAATAAAAGTACTGTAGACTCTTTCCCAATAAATGATATTGAATGATTTAGGTCTCACAACTTGGGCCAGAGGTCTTGTGTGTCCCATATCTGCCATAGAAGTGCTATTTCTGCCACTGGTTTCTGGAAAAATATTCTACAGGCATACCTGTTCTGTGTGCTATAGGCTCCCATGCAGTCTTCGCTTCTCTATATGAAAAATATATATACATATATATTAAATTAACAGAAGCCATTGAAAAAAAACACAATAAATTATTATTCTGCATATCTTAAAAAAAATCTCTCTCTCTATATATAAATTAAAAAAGTATTTTAGAAAATAAAATACTTTTGTGATACCACATCACATACAAAAGCCAGAAGGGTTGGCAGCTGCATGTATGTGGATATTTCTGATAGTAGCAGCATATAGCCTGTTAGCAGTATTTAATTACAGATCATACTGCACCAACAAAAACTGTGGGTATTTCCCCAAAACTTAAAAATAGATTAATATGATGGAATGGAGAGGTATTTCCCCTCTTTTTAGTTAATCACTGAACCCCTAAGGTGATATGAAAGCCAGTCATTTCAAATAAAGGGTTACTATCAGATATCGGGTATTTATTGAGAGGAGAGTACAAGGGGGTATACTAAGAATTTTATAGGAAAACTTTATAAGAATAAATAGTGTTATAAAAAGCATAATATGAAATATTAGGAGTTATAAGCCAGGGGGCAGCCCGGTCACCCAAAAGCAATCTTTATAGAGCAAAAAAGAGTTGTAATGGGAAGGTGTATGGAGAGCTGTGAGAGAATGCCAATGTAGGAAGTGAAAGGACAGGTGGGGAGCAATATGGATTAATATCTAGAACTATCAGATCAGCAGCTTTAATGCAGAATATTGGTCTGAAATAGAAAGTGGGAGAAGTAATTGGGGTAAAAATCTCTCTCATAATTAACATTATGGACAGCGATTGTTTATCAACATTCTCTCCTTATAACAAGTGTCTATCAAGGACAGTGTTTTTTTATTATTTATTTCTCATTTAATTATATACAGTTTGGTAACAGACATGGAGAATAACTGATTGTTTCTGTAGGGCATGTGGCACTGAGGGATATAATAGTAAAACTAGGTTTCGTGTTGTAGTAGTGATCTGAGGTTAGGGGATAAGGTTTTTTGTTTGTGGTTTTTTTTTCTCATTTTATTTTATTTAACATATTTCTGATTTTTTTTTACTTTTTTATGGTGGAAATTACATTGGCGGGGGGAAAGAACACTGTCTGATATACTTTAAACTTCTTCTACAAAACCTGTGTGGCTGTGTTAAAAAAATATATGTAAATACGTTGTGTACACATATATTAATACATGTGGATGAATAATTTATCCCAAGTGTATGTCCAACCCAAAAGATTTACAACAGAATGTATGTAGAATTTGTTTTTCAAAATATTGGTGCATGACATAATTATAATTAAGAAAAAAATCTGTATGTGTAGATTTTGCAATAGGGATAGTTTGACTGATAAAACCCCTATTAAATTATTGTTAAAAAAAAAAAAGCAACTGCTATATATTATGATGTTAAAGTATACACATCAGACAGGAAACCTGATCTCAAATAAAACAACAACAAACAAAAAAAAGAAAATAAAAACACGAAGAAAAGGTTTCTATGAACCACAGAAGCTGATAGTGACCAGTTATCCCCCTCATCTGCCTGTGAGACTTGATAAGCAACCAAGGCAGCAAGGTGATTCAGTATTCTACATAAACCTCTGTGTACTGGAAAGGTCCCAAGTCACCTGGATTTATGGCTAAAAAAAATAAAATAAAATACAAAACGGTTTTACAGAATTTATAGAACAGCTGCATCTCACTGCAGCTACACCTGGCCAACCTTCACTGCTGTGTGAACAGGAAACAGAAATTAAAACGTTGATAGAACTACACACTGACGTCTTCAGATCGGAAAGGTGACAAGAGGGGATGGTGAGCAGTTCCTCCATTTTGGTCTGATTAGAACATCTGACAAACACACAAAACAACCATCCCAAATTTCAGGTTCAACCTTGGGAAGAAATTTTTCTCCCGCCCTCTCAGCCCCAACTCATTGGTTTTCGTTCAAACGTTCTTGTGAAGTCGAGACTCCTATATTGGAGGGGAAAATCAATTCACCTGTCCAGTTTTTTTTCTTTTTTTTTAAATTGTGCTCCTCCAGTTAGTCTTTAGGGTCCATTTCCTCCACATCTGAAGAGTAAGACTGTTGGCATGAGGGTCTCTCATCTTCACAATATTAAGCCAATGGTCCTTTGTGAGGTATGTCTAGCTTGAGTTTCCAAAATCTTTTTCAAGCACATTTGTATTTTAATTTCACTACTGGTGCTCGGAGAAAGGAGCTAGAATTTACGTTTTTAGGTGCATAAACACCAATAACTTTACTTGGACTCATTTGCCTCAGTAGCAAAAAGCCTGAATTTGACAAAGATTTTAGGCTTCTTCTGTGACAATCTCAAATTTGCCTTTTTTTGTTTGTTTGTGAAAACAGTAATCCAGTTTTGGACTCAATTTTTCTTTCTCCATCTGTACGCAGTCTACATGCACACTTGCTGGTTAAGAAGCCATGGAAACAAATAGGCCTTTCAGAGAGTAGGTGTGTGTGAAGGAGAGTTTGCTCTATCCCTATATCTGTTCACAGGTTTGACCCTATAATCAGCCTATCAAAACTGGCAAAAAAAAATAACTAAAAATGCGACGTTATTGAAGAACCCAAATGGACAATGAAACATAAACCTGAATAGGACATTGATGTCTTTATGTCCTAGCTATGGGAACTGTTCTGTCCTGAGATTTGACGGAGGATAGTTATGTTTTCATAGAGTAGCTCTGTACGTTAGGATGGGCTGGAACGAGGCAGAGACAGTATGCGTCCATTTTTTCTACCACCATTCATGTGTGTGTACGGGATGTGTTCCTCGTAGATGTTTCCTCTGGGTCTCTCATCTCGTAAGGAGCAAGAGGAAGGATCCAGAGGGGTGCTCTCCATGTTCTCAAAATCGATCTCAAGGTCATCTGTTTCGGGTGGTTTGTTCTCCTCACTGAAGTAGAAAGAAACCTCCTGGAAACTGGGATGGAGATCATCCTTTAGCATGTCGATAATCTCCAGGAAGGTAGGCCTCATTTTGGGATTGTATTGCCAACACATCTGCATCAGACTGTGCCTGCAAAACAGAAGTCATACATTTTTTAAGGCCACTGCATGCACATGGGCATAAATGCTTTTAAAATCAAATTTTAAATTCCTGATGCAGAAAAAACTGGAGGCAGGGTGAGCCCGTTAAATACAGACTACATGTCAAATGATAAAAAATCTTGGTACAGTAAGTGTATGTTTGTGTGCCTCGGATCTGACCATCAATGGATACTTAAAGGCCATGAATATATTATTGGTACTTACAATCTAGGTGGACAGTTGTCTGGCTGTTCAAGAGATCCACCATCCATGACAAATTTAAGGACCTGTTCGTTAGAAAGTCCCTGATATGGTTGCTCAGCTAAACTTGTGATCTCCCACAGAACCACCCCAAAGGACCTAAAAGACATGGGAACAAAATGATCGATGAGTATGTTCCAAGAAGAAAACAATTTAAATGAACTGAATTTAAATGAAATTAACGGTGTCATGTGAGAAAGCGTCATATTTGTATCTTCTAATAGGTTCATCTAAGCATAAACAACCTTCATATGAAGCATTCCCGTCAGAATGCAGTAGGTACAGCACAAAAACACACCAAACCTCCTTATAGTCATAGAGGAAAGCAAGAGATCATATAAAATCATCAAAAAATTTGCTCCATTTCATTTCAGCAACAGAGAATGTTTCATCTTCAAGACCAAGGCGCTATCCCCTAGTTTGTGCTTACATGAGGATGCTAACGGGAAAATCTGCACCTGCAGATGTCCCCGTGATATTCTGGGGCACGCACTACCTTAGCACCTCACCCCAGAACGCAGGGCTAGCCACTGGGATAGTCGCGGTAGTGCTTTTGCGCCACTGTGAGTATCACCTCGAGGAGTCCATGAAGGGTTGCACTTCCTGGTCGCAGGCCCTGCACGATCTAGCATATCGCAAAACGCCGCGGAGGGAAACTGGGAACAATTTGTTCCCAGTCTCACTCTGCTCCCAGCGACAAGAAGCGGCGGGAACGGACCACTGTTCTTGCCATGGAATGAGAGGTGAGTATCGGATTTTTTTTTTTTTTCCGGGGGAGGGGTCTTCATCATTCTGCAAATACAGAATCATGCAGCGCTGGCGTTTAGAAGATGCTACCTTTTGGCTTTCTGCATCCATGCGATAATTAGCGCTAGCACTTTGTAATACCTCACTTATCGAAACGCTAATGGACGTTTGCGCTTCCCATGTTAAGTATAGAATGCGCAAAGTACAATAAGCCTGCGTAAGCTGGTGAATTTTTTTTACACTAAAGAGAGTAGCATGCGTTAAACCCACTTATCCTGGCGGTAATGCTTTCATATCGAGGTGCTAACATTACCTTCAACTATGGAATAGAGCCCTACAAAAAAAATAATTAAAAATCAAAGTTACTTTGCGAGAACATACCAGACATCTGAGAAGGTGGTGAACACCCCGTCTTTCAGGGATTCAGGGGACATCCACCTGACCGGCAAGAGGCCTTTCCCACCTTTTCTGTAATAGTCTGTTTCATAAATATCACGGGTCATTCCAAAATCTGGACCAGGAACAAAAAAAAAAAGTTAGTAGAAAGAATAGAATAGCCAGAAATAAAGAATATTTTTTTTTCAATAAAAAAAATTGTTTAACAATTTTTCTCATGCCTATTTGTTAATTATTTTACTGAAAGCAATTTTAGTCATCACAGGATAAAATACTATATTAATTAGGCGCTATATATAATGAATTTTGTATAAATTCAACCAACGATTAGGTAAAATGATCAACTCCATGTACTTTAATGGACTTGGTGCGTATACTACTGTAGAGCAACAGTTAAGTTTACACATGACTCATAACATAGCTCCAACTTATTTAAAATCCAAATATGGCAACTCAACTCACCACCAATTTTTACGGTATAATCCTCTGCCACCATACAGTTGCGAGCAGCAAGATCTCTGTGCACAAATTTTTTAGCGTTGAGGTATGCCATGCCATCAGAAATTTCAGCTGCCATCTGAATCATCTCTTTCAGGGTGGGAGCCGGGCGCCCAGGGTTATTCTGCAATGGAAGCAGATAACTTGTTTTTATAGGTTTATATAAAACAGTTTCAGCTGTTTTTTTATTTTTTTATTATACCGCACGTGTTCAGTGGCACAATGTATCATCTACTGTAGTAGAGGAAATCAAAAAAATATGTACACTTGTCCAGCTGTATTACTATTCAGACAACCATTTCACATATGCTCTTGTTTATGAGGTCCACTATAGTTATGCTCACCTCTGCATCAGGACGCAGTGAACGTAAGTAGCTTTTAAGATCTCCATGTCCCATCAGCTCCATAATGACAAGCGTAGGCTGGCCTTTTGATACAACACCCATGAGACGGACCTACCATGTGAGGAGATAAAGTGCATATTGAAATCGAATACCCCTGGCAGGGGAATCGAGATAATTTATTAGGGTATTTTATTCATGCAATAAAACAATAACTGTGCGTGTGGACAGTGTTACAGTAGAAAAGCAAACATTCTTTAACTTCAAATGACTGATTGATTAAGATTAAAAAAAATATTTTTTTTCCCCCCATACCACATGATGACAGCTGAATCCTTTCATGACAGAGGCCTCGTTCAGGAATTCTATTCTCTCCCGGAGACTTGCAGATTCGTTGACAGTTTTCACAGCCACGTGAACTTCTGGCTCTCCCTTAATGATGTCCTTTGCGATTCCCTCATACACCATCCCAAAAGATCCCTGTCCCAGCTCTCGAAGCAAGTTAATCTTTTCACGTGCCACCTCCCATTCGTCAGGTACGTACACTACAAAATAAAGCAGCATTGTGAAACGGTAGCTGATAATGGGGGGGATTCAGTTAGACTATATTAATTAACTGTTAAATGATAAGAATGTGTGAAACTGATTAAAAAGGTAGCTCTTTGCCGGGGGATCTTAACATGTACAGGAACTAACGGCAAAAATCCTTCTCATTTTATGAATACAGTAACACATGTGACAGAATTATACTCGTTTTAGGTCTTGAAAACTTTTCTTTCCATAAGCTAAAATATAAGTTATCCCTTTCTTTTATATGAAATCTATTGGTGACCAAGCTATAGGACAGCAATCTTGTGTGAAATTTACTAAAATTATTAATAAACGACAAAATCCATCAATGAACTATACAGGGTTATTCAGAGAGCGTGAAAAGCTGGAGAATAACTGGAGAATGAAAAATTCTAGGTCAAAATAGCCAAACCAGAAAAATTCTCCCTTTCATCTCACTTTCCAAATCGGCTATTTTGACCTAGAATTTTTAATTCTCCAGTCAGTCTGCTGCTTTTCACGCTCTCTGAATAACCCTGATGCTGTCAGACCATAATATACATTAAGTAACACAATTGTGTATCTGTAGGTTTGTTTCAGAGCGTGGAGCACTGCCTGCCGATTGCCCTTTGAGATATGAACTTTAATCGGTTAGGCTGAAATAACAATTGCCTCACTTTTCTTTGTGGAGCAATTGTCCCCTGTGAGTTATGATGAGCTTGAAGAACCCATGTATAGCTGGAAAATGTCGATAAAACTCAAAACAAATCTTTTTTTCTTTTGATTAATAAAGGTCCCTTCTGCCACTAGATTTCTAGCATAAATGAGTCAGGACACAAATTGGTACAACGAGAATAGTATAAAATATTTAATTTTTTTTACTATGGACTCACCTTCACTAGCACTCAGATACTCAGGATTAGAGGAAGCATACAAGGGTCCTGTTGGGCCTTCAGCGTCTCTGTATCACAATAAATAAAGCACAGAAAGAAGTAAATGATATGTACACACAAAGTACTACGCAAACGTTTTAGGCAAGTGTGAAACAATGCTGTAAAGTGAGAATGTTTTCAAATATAGAAGTGTTAATAGTTTATATTTATCAATTAACTAAATAGAAAGTTAATGAACAGAGAGCAATCCAAATCAATATTTGGTGTGACGCTTATGGTGCCATTTCAAACGTTTTCACTCTAATGTCAAGTGCACACCACCTCATTATTGTTCTAATTGCCGTTTTCATTTTTTTTCTTTTTCTCTTACAAGGAATGTCTTTCTGTACTACTTTGTATTTTCTATTTTGAAATAAACTTTGAATTAGAAAAAAATAAATAAAAAAATATTTGGGATGACCTCCCTTTGCCTGTAAAACGGCATTGATTCCTCTAGGTACACTTGCACATGGCTTTTGAAGAAACTCAGCAGGCAGGTTGTTCCAAAGAACTTGCAGAACTAACAGCATCTGTGGATGTAGCATCTGTGGATGTAGGCTGCCTCAAATCCTTCTGTTTCTTAATGTAATCACAGACAGACTCGATATTGAGATTAGGGCTCTGTGAGGGCCGAACCGTCACTTCCAGGACGCCTTGTTCCTCTCTAAAGTGAAGGTTGTTCTTAATGACATTTACTGTATGTTTGGGGTCGATGTCCTGCTGCAGAATAAATTTGGGCCCAATCAGACACCTTTCTGATGGTATTGTATGATGGATAACTATCTGACTATTTCTCAGCATTGAGGACACCCTTAATCCTGACCAAATTTCCAAATCCATTTCCAGAAATGCATCCCCAAACTTGTAAGGTACCTCCACCATGCTTCACTGTTGCCTGCAGACACTCATTGTACCGCTTTCCAGCCCTTCAGTGAACAGACTGCCTCCTGCTACAGCCAAATATTTCAAATTTTGACTCATCTGTCCTGAGCATCTGCTGCCATTTTTCTGCATCCCAGGTCCTATGTTTTCGTGCATAGTGGAGTCATTTGCATTCTTTCCATGTCGGAGGTATGGATTGACACTATTCTTCCATGAAGACCACTCTGGCCAGATTTCCCTAGACAGTAGATGGGTGTACCTGGGGTCCCACTGGTTTCTGCCAGTTATTTGCTGATGGCACTGCTGGACATCTATGGCTAGATTACATTAATGTGTTGTTTCAAATAAAAAAATTATCACCGGTATAAGTAAAGCAGCGTCTATTAGTTTTTCATGTAGATGAAAAAGTGACAGGATAGTAATAGGACTGGCATTTTATAGGAAAAAGCAGCAAGCGATAGGTACATGTTCATGGAAACTGCAGTTCAACAGACACTGTAAAGCTGGTAAAATCTGGATAACCAAATGTTATTGGTGAAAATGCTTTACACCTTTGATACTACAGATAAAAAAACAAAAACAAACAGCTCCATACATCGATCCTTCCACGTGCAACAAGGTTAGGAAGTATGTATGGAAAACAAAAGAAAACTGAGAATTAGATTCACTCACTCCTTTTTCTGGAAAACACAGATGGTGAGGATGACCAGAAGAGCAATGACAACGATAACAGGGCCTATAACAATCTTCAGGATGCTGCTCGAAGCACTTCCTGTGTGCAACATAATAACATATATTATAGCAAGGACAAAATCATAATTAAAAATATGACACTATATGAGATTTTTTTTGCAGGCTCATACGAACACATCTGGCATAACCTTACTCTCTATTGACATAAAAGAACGGTTTGATGTGCTACAGAGGAAAAATTATTTTGTGAGTTTTGCTCTAATATTAGGAAATGTTTCTAACCATAGGTGCAGTCCAGTCATGTGTAATATCCATATTGGTCAAATCTAGTCAGAGCAATTTAATTAGTGTATCTTTTTTCAACTACACGGAAGATGAGGACCAGGCACTAGGATTCCTAAAAGACAGATTTATTATGACAACATCAGCAACGCTTCGGCTTACAATACAAGCTGTTCTTCAGCCTCCTGACACACATAGACCCTGAAAGACAGGCAGAGACCCAGACACTATGACACACAGGAGCATACAAACACTGACACAGACAAACACACAGAAGCTGCCATAAACGAAGACCAAGAAACTCCCCATTCCCCCCTTCATAGACATACAACTTTTCAACCCACTTCTTTCTTGTGCAGAGCGTACTCTTCGTCGAAGAGGGCAAATGTTTGTGCAGGTCGGTGGATGGAGTGCTCAACATGCAGAACTCTGGGGCTGCACTCTCTGCTTGGGGTCTTGCCTAGTGCACTGAGTGGTATGGGAGTGGGCAGGCTGCGTCCCCTACCAGCGCCTCAGTCGGCCGGTGCCTTGAGAGGCGGAACATGCTGAGCTGTTTCGAAGGCCGGGCTCCCCTGTTTCCATGCAGCCACACAACTTGCACACCCCAAATTTTGGTCCTGTTCCTGAGCATCTATAACTTTCTGAATCCTGCAACCTACTAAAAAGTGCTATGTGTTCCTACCTCTACACATCTCTTTTAGAAAGAAAGAGATTTAAACAAAGAAAAGTTTGATTTAGAAATGTGTTTCCAAATGCTAAAGCCTGAGCTAACTCACCTTGATCTGGAACATAAAAGTAATAGGTGTCTGTCCAAGACCCGTTGCCTGAAAGAGAAGTGGCCCGAATCTTCACACTATAGTTTCCTGGAACTGCTATTCGTTGCTTTGTCCCTCTGTCTAACTTGTACAGTTTCTGGGACACACAGATCTTTTGTTCCTGAAAAATGGAATACAAGTCAGTAAAAATCATTTTCCTACATAGCATTCAGACATTTTAATCACTGGAGAGAAAAGAAGCAATGGCTCCCATACACTAATCAAACATGGTTTCAATACCATAATCCCCAAATATTGCTAGAACCCACAAAGACGGTCAGTACCCTTCTGAAACTAATGGCCAAGAGTTAAATATTACAGTCTTAAATATGTCTAAGGGGGCAATGATGTCGTGAGCAGTTTTTGCATTTTATTTACATAAAACACACATCAAGCAAAACCACCGGAACCGTGGCAGTTGTGAGCTTAAAGTACATGTGCTGGGTTATTCAGAGAAAGGTCAAAATCAGGAGAATTGGCAGGAGAAGAGAACAATCCAGACCAAATAGCAGATTTGTAAAGTGAGATAAATGGGAGAATTTTTCTGGTTTGGCTGTTTTGACCTAGAATTTTCACTTCTCCAGTCATTCTCCGGAGTTTCACCTTTCTTTGAATAGACTTGGTATGTTCCTTTAAAGAGTAGAATGTGTCAAGTGAATTCAAATGAGAAGCCTGAATTCAGAACCTCTGTAAAGCATTTGGCATGCCTTGAAAAATCATTATGAGCAAAGTTTATACAGATATATTTAATCTAACAACACATAACTGAAAATAACATATGGTAGGAATAAAAAAAAAACAAAAAAAAACACTGCGGGCTCTGCCAGCAGCCATTTTTGTGGTGAGTCGAGCCCCTCGGTTGTGACGAACCCTGGCCTGTGCCTCCAGCCCAGGAGTGTCATGGAGAAGTAGAGGAGCGCCGCCAGTGAGACATTAGGAAATTCCTGGGGGAAGATAAAATCCAACGCCAGTACACTTCGAAGGCAAAGATGAGGGGTCTTGGTCTGAGACAGTGGATCCTTACTGGGAGACCCAAGTGCCTCGGGAGGGAACTACAGCAAGGAAGACCCCACACAATCAAAAGACCACCTCTGGGTGTCCTGGTACGGTCACTCTCTACCGTGGCTGCAGAGGGGAAGGGGATGGCAGATGACCACCTGCCCTCTACAAAAGGTGATATCCGCCACATGCTTGCTGAAATGAAAGCTATGTGGCAAACGGAAATAATTGGACTGCTGGCTGAAGTAGCTGGGGTCCAAGCTCAGGTCTCTGCAGTACAGGATCAATCAGCGACTGGTTTGGAGACCGTGCAAGACCATCTGAGAACTCAAGTGGACTCTACGAACCCAGGTGGCGCACCTCGAGAGCTGTGGAGCAACTGGAGACTCGGTTCAGACGACAAAATATTAGGATAAGGGGAGCCCCGGAGTCAGTACACCCCAAAGTAGTTTTTGGGCTCATAAACAGGCTGACGACTCACCTTCTTCAGCGGGAGCAAGATGGGACTGGTGTCTTCGGGTCCACAATATGTCACAAAGTCCCAGATGGCGCTGAGGCACCAAGGGACATTTTAGCAGTAGCGGGAGATGTCCCTATGAAGCTACAGCTCATGTTGGTCCCTACAATGCATGGCCAAATTGTTTTGAGTCGATGACACTGTCCCTGTTTAATGATCTTCCGTTTTTTGACATTGATGGCGAGGCGGCGAATCAAGGAGGTGATGGAACACCTACAGGCCACGGGGATCAGATATAGATGGGGCAGCCGGCTACATAATCCTGACCTATATGGGGTTCTCCTTGTGGCTGCAAATCTGAAGGAGGCATGGTCACTTTTGGCCTCCTTGGGAGATGGGATCACCTGATCCGGGTTCAGGCTCGTGTCTTGAGACTTAACCTCCTATGTCTGCCCATAGGGCATACATCAATTTTTATTTTATTTTTCTCACTGCCTACTTGTGTATTGAGCTCATTGAACTTTGTGACTTATATTTTATGATTTTTATGTAATGTGGAGATCTATTTGTTTCAAGAGGGGTTTTTTGTTGTTATTATCGGAGTGGTTGTTGTAAGTCTGCTTACTATCTTTGTTTTGTTATGGATCTGTTTGATACGTTGCACTGACTTTTTGCGGATTACAAAAAAAGGATCCACAGGGGTTGCTGGGATTTTTTTTCTCATTTTATTATTTTGTTGGGTGCAAGGGTTAACTCTGATCAGCCACTTGGTTGCCCAGTCATGTGGCCTCTTCCAGGGCCTCGGGTCTTGTGTTGGGAAATGCTGCACACTATAGGGCAGTCACCCACTCACCCCCCCTTTTTTTCTCCTTTTACTCCATGCACCCCATAACCATCTCCTCTAGCATTGTTTGATAATATTTTATTATTTTACATGATTACCTCACAGTTTTTTTTTTTCTTCCTGTGGCAAGTTTTCCAATACTATTAAGTATCTGTATTATTTATTTTTTCTATCTTTTGTTGTAGGAGTGACAAAAAGAACGATAAAAAAAGGATAAAATTCAAATTACAAGTGATCCGTGACATACACTATATTGCCAAAAGTATTCGCTCACCCATCCAAATAATCAGACTCAGGTATTCCTATCACTTCCATGGCCAGAGGTATATAAAATCAAGCACCTAGGCATGCAGACTGTTTTTACAAACATTTGTGAAAGAATGGGTCGCTCTCAGGTGCTCAGTGAATTCCAGCGTGGAACTGTGATAGGATGCTACTTGTGCAACAAATCCAGTCGTGAAATTTCCTCGCTCCTAAATATTCCACAGTCAACGGTCAGCTGAATTATAAGAACCTGGAAGTGTTTGGGAACGACAGCAACTCCGCCATGAAGTGGTAGGCCACGTAAACTGACGGAGCGGATGCTGAGACGCATAGTGCGAAAAGGTCGCCAACTTTCTGCAGAGTCAATCGCTACAGACCTCCAAACTTCATGTGGCCTTCAGATTAGCTCCAGAACAGTGCGCAGAGAGCTTCATGGAATGGGTTTCCATGGCCGAGCAGCTACATTCAAGCCATACATCACCAAGCGCAATGCAAAGCGTCGGATGCAGTGGTGTAAAGCACACCGCCACTGGACTCTAGAGCAGTGAAGGCGCGTTCTCTGGAGTGACGAATCGCGCTTCTCCATCTGGCAATCTGATGGACGAGTCTGGGTTTGGCGGTTGCCAGGAGAACGGTACTTGTCTGACTGCATTGTGCCAAGTGTAAAGTTTGGTGGAGGGGGGATTATGGTGTGGGGTTTGTTTTTCAGGAGCTGGGCTTGGCCCCTTAGTTGAAAAGTGAAAGGAACTCTGAATGCATCAGCATACCAAGACATTTTGGACAATTCTATGCTCCCACCTTTGTGGCAACAGTTTGGAGCTGGCCCCTTCCTCTTCCAACAGGACTGTGCACCAGTGCACAAAGCAAGGTCCATAAAGACATGGATGACAGAGCTTGGTGTGGATGAATTTGACTGGCCTGCACAGAGTCCTGACCTCAACCCGATAGAACACCTTTGGGATGAATTAGAGCGGAGACTGAGAGCCAGGCCTTCTCGTCCAACATCAGTGTGTTACCTCACAAATGCGCTTCTGGAAGAATGGTCAAAAATTGCCATAAACACACTCCTAAACCTTGTCGACGGCCTTCCCAGAAGAGCTGTTATAGCTGCAAAGGGTGGACCGACGTCATATTGAACCCTATGGATTAGGAATGGGATGTCACTTAAATTCATATGCGAGTCAAGGCAGGTGAGCGAATACTTTTGACAATATAGTGTAGTTGTACCCATTATACAAGAGGTGGGCAGGCATCAACTTAGTTGTTGCGATTAGGTCAGATGTGGGAAAAACTGAATTTGTGACTTTCTTGTTTAGGATGTTCAGCCGATTTCTTAAGTATGAAAAGAACTAAAGAAAAATTATGTTAAATTATCTAAAAAGGACCTAACAAGCTTATGGCAAAATTTGCTGGGGGTCAAAACAAACTAATCACGTCCAGATTCATACCTCAGTTTCTCCAAGCCTGGAGTAATGAACTTCATATAAAATTGTCAGTCCATTGGGATCTTTCGGCTCCTGCCACATCAGGTGGACAATGTTCTGCTCCAGGATTGTGTAGGTTATTGGCCCAACAATTCTGTCAGCTGCAACTGTGGAAAAAGTCAAATCATTGAATGTTTTTGGTACTGGTGCAATTCTTCAAAATTACTAGAAATGTGTAGTTTAGGGCAAGGCTCACAATTTCAAGTCCCAAGCTACTAGCCAGACATTAAGAGTTACTCGACACCAGTTGCCCCACCTATCCCCTGCCCTTAACCCCGCCCTTAACTCCTCCCCTAAACACGCCCTCTTAAAATATCTTACAAAATGACAGTTAAATGTTTTATTCAGAATAAAGTTACAAAAATAAATAACATTAACAATTAATGTTAATTACATTGGCACAGGTCCCCTTAAATAGGCGCAGGTCCCCTTACATAGGCACGGGTCCCCTTACATTGGCACAGGATATGCCCCAGCTCATGGATATGCCCCAGAACATGGATATGCCCCAGCTCATATGGATATGCCCCAGAACATGGATATGCCCCAGCTCATGGATATGCCCCAGCTCATGGATATGCCCCAGAACATGGATATGCCCCAGCTCATATGGATACTGCCCCAGAACATGGATACTGCCCCAGAACATGGATATGCCCCAGCTCATGGATATGGCCCAGCTCATGGATATGGCCCAGCTCATGGATATGGCCCAGCTCATGGATATGGCCCAGCTCATGGATTTGCTCCAGCTCATGGATATGCCCCAGCTCATGGATATGCCCCAGAACATGGATATGCCCCAAAACATGGATATGCCCCAGCTCATGGATATGCCCCAGCTCATGGATATGCCCCCAGCTCATGGATATGCCCCCAGCTCATATGGATACTGCCCCCAGAACATGGATATGCCCCAGAACATGGATATGCCCCAGCTCACACATGGGTGTATAGCCCCCAGCTCTCACCTCCACCCGCCGGCGTTCTTCAGCTGTCCCAAGGAGGCGAGCGGCCACTGATATGCAGCTTGGTCGCTCGCCGGGAACCACCTGACCAGCCGCTCAGGTGGTTCTCATCCCAGGCGAGCGGCCAAGCTGCATATCAGCACATGGGCGGGCAGGTGACCCGCAAACGCGGACATCACGGGCCGTGCCGATCAGAGACCGCTCCGGTATTACCGGAGCTGTGAATAAAGTTGGCGGCACACTGAACCTGGCCCCAGCACGGGTCAGTCCGCCCCACTCGCCCTCAGATAATTTCCACTCGCCAAATGCGAGCAGGCGAGTGGAAATTTTGAGGGCTGGTTTAGGGAGTACAGTTCGGTGTAATTCTTAGGAAAAACTCACTTAAATCTGTCCAAACAAGGGTCTAGTAAACATACCGGGTATGAAAGTTTGAAACACGAAATCATTTATTATATAATAAATAATTATAAAATTAATAATAAAATTAAATAATATAAATCAAACCAAAAACACTGAAATTTGTCCAAACAAGGGTGCAATATTACTAGTCACTGTAATACTAGACACTGCATATTGGTTTAGTAAACATCCCGGGTATGAAATATTTTGAAACATGGAACTGCACAAAGTCCAACGTCACAATGGAACCTGGTTTCCTTTCTGATTTTCTTTCCACTGTCATCTCGCTTTGAGGAACAAACCACGCACATCCTTGTAGGTGCTGACTTTTTCTTGGTTGGTAGGATGTAGGGATGCAGCGATACCGATACTAGTATCAGTGCCGATACCAGGTTCTGCACGAGTACTTACTACTCGTGCAGATGCACCCGATACCTCCCCCGATACCGGAAGCCAGCATTGAGCTAGCTAGCCAGCATCCGAGGGGTTGGGGTGGGTGTCCGAATGCTCTAACAGCAACTGACCACGTTCATACCTTCCAACGAGCACCGCCGGCAAAGTCTTTGAGCGTCCGCTCGTTGGGAAGCCCCCAGCCGCAGTCTCGCGAGATCTCGGAGTTCGCGAGATCTCTAACTGATCGCGAGATCGCGGCTGGGGGCTTCCCAACAAGCAGACGCTCGAAGACTTTGCCGGCGGCGCTCGTTGGAAGGTATGAATGCGGTCAGCTGCAGGGGCCTGTCCGTATGCCGTTAGAGTTGCTTTGTCTACCATCACCCCAGACTTTGCAACACTTATTAAGAGCAAGAAGCATCCCCAGTTTTCCAATAAGTTCTAATTAATTTCATGTTTCAATTACAGTTTATTTTATTGGGTTTTTTGCATCAGCAGCTCTTTCGTTTTCACTAGTGCTGTGATTACTGCACTATCCATTTTGGAAAGAATCCCTGTTTGTTTACAAAATTGTTTAAAAAGTGCATAGTTTGTAGAATATTGCTTTGTGGAATAAATTATTGTATAATGTTTCAGAAATTCAATTATTTTTGGGTCGCAGCTTAATGACCAAGGACAATTGTGGGACCTGAGGGTCCACAGGTTGAGAATCACTGCATTAGAGCATTCGGACAGCCGCCCCATGTCTGAAATGTGCCAGTGTATATATATATATATATATACACACATACATACATACATACATACATACACACACACACACACATACATACACACATACACTGCAGCCTGAAATGTCCGAGTGTGTATGTGTGTATATATAATTATTGTGCAGAGTCAGCAGCGCTGAGAGCAAGGAAGGTGTTAACCTGGGAGGGCAGGTACTTCCCCTACAGCCCTTCCTGTTAGAAAAAAAACCAAACGTAACACAGATGAGAGAGAGTGTGGAGTAGCTAAGAGACAGACAGAAAGCTCTTTGTGTGGGGCTGCTCAGGAATCACTGGACTTTACCTGGGGGAGATTATCTAAAGGCACTACGCAGTGCAACTTTATTGAAAGACTTTTGCTTTATGTTTGTTTGCTGAGAAAAGCCTTTTACTTTGCCGATTGCTGAAGAAAGCGGTTTGTTCTGTTGGATGAAATAAAAACAAAAAGGAAAAAAGACTGCTTGTTTGCATCAGGACTGTGTTAAAGACGCATGTGTACTCCTGGGTTTCCTACAATTGGTGCTTGGATGCGAGCAGGAAGCCACCCCTCACAAGCGAAGCGAGTGGACTTTTTGTGGAAAAAATCCCCAAAAAACTGACATTTAAAGAGACAGGCCCCTATTACAATCTTCGTGCAAAAGTGCTTGCGCAGCGCAATTTTTTTTGCGCACGCAAAAAAAGTTATCGCGCGCAAATTAACACGGTATTACGATCCAAGCGCAGGTTTTCAGCCTTCATGTTTTTTGAGCACAAATCCGACGCGCAAACGACCGTTGCGTGCAGGAATCGGTGGGCAGACTGTTTTGTCACGGGATTCAGCCAATCAGAATTAAGAACCACCATTTGCTAGGTTTCGGTTGTTGTGCCTGTCAAAGTCAATCTGCGTATATGTGCTGCAACAAAAATAAAAAATTAAACAATTTATTAATTTTATTGTTTGGGTATGTGTAGAATGTGTAACTGTACTGTGCTGTATTTTTTTTGTGAAGGTTCATTTTGTTTCGGCCAGAACGTTCAGATTGTAAGTTAACACCAGGTTTTCAAAGAAGTTACGATACTTTGCGCAAACGTCGTTCGTACGACGTTGAGCGAAGATCGTAATACCATCCGCTCGAACGCATTTGCGCTGACAATGGTAAGTATGGGATGCGTGCACGTACTTGCGCTGGGTTCACACAGGGTCAATCGCGGTAGACGCTAACGCGCATCGTTTGCGCGAACGTCGTAATACGATGTTACGCACAAATGGTTTTGTCCTCGCGCAAAAGCGCATTTGCGCGCACGTAAATGCGCTGCGCAAGGATTGTAATAAGGGCCACAGTGTTCCAATTACATGTCCTGGGTGAAAACTGCCCAAGCATTGCAAACCCCAGGAAAAGACATGGAGGAGCTGGTTAAGCATCTAGTACAAGCCACAGTCGCTCAACAGCAGATCAGTGCACAGGCAGTTGCAGCCCAACAGGAGACCAATCGCCTGCTGGCTGAACAGATTGCAGCATTGCAAACCACAGTGACGCAGCAAGTCAGAAAGGTCCAGGAGGTTGGCGAAACACCAAGAAATCCTCGGAAGGCTGTGCAGCAGGCTCTGCAAAAGATGACCCCAGTAGACAGTGTGGAGGCTTACCTTTCCCTCTTTGAGCGAATTGCCACACGGGAAGGGCTGCCTGAGGTGGACTGGGCAGATGTACTGGCCCCTTTCCTAATCGGAGTCACAACAAGCATATTTCGACCTGGCCCCTGAATCTGCATGTGTTTATACACAGCTGAAAGAGATTTTGGCTAGAATGGGAGTGACTGTTACTTTAAGGGCGAACCGGGTCCATGCCTGGCTATATGATCAGGCCAAGCCTGCCCGTGCACAGCTGTTTGCCCTGCTGCACCTCCTGAAGGACTGGTTACAGCCGGAGAAACTTTCCCCACAGCAGCTCGTGGAGCGGGTTGCCCTGGACTGTATTGTGCATGGTCTCCCCAAGAGACTGTATCTTTGGGTGACCCAGACAGAACCCCAAAACCTGGATGAGATGGCTGCAGCAGTAGAGCGATACACCTGTGCTGAGGGTTTGTCTGGGGACTCTGCACCAACCAGAGAGCTGCGTCCTGGAACAAGGATGTTTACAGACACACGCACGGTGTCTGCTCGGGTGTATGTATGTATGCATTTGCAGGTTGCACAGGCGACTCAAAGTCGCTTGTACAATCGGTCTGCCAAGGTTAGAGAGTTTCAACCTGGTGATCGGGTTCTGGTGTTAGTGCCCACAGTAGAAAGTAAGTTTCTGGCAAAATGGCAGGGACCTTTTGAGATCGTTGAGAAGGTAGGGACGGTTAACTATAAGGTCTTCCAGCCCTCCAGGAGAAAACCCTACCAATTTTACCATGTTAATTTACTTAAACCCTGGAAGGAAAGAGAGGCTTTGGTAGCAAGGCAGGAAGGACAGGGATATCCTGATGCTCAGATAAAAAAAAGTAGGCATAGCAGAGAGCCCAAAAACAGGAAATCTGGAAGTTTTTGCAGAGGAATAGAGAAATTTTCTCAGGTCTGTCAGGATTGACCAAGGTAATTAAACAGGATATTCACACAGACCCTGGTGTTCGAGTGAACGTAAAACCCTAACGTATTCCCGAAGCCCGTCGAGAGGTGGTCTCGGCAGAATTAAAAAGTATGCTAGAATTTGGGATTATGGAGGAATCCACCAGTAGTTGGTCGAGCCCTATAGTCTTCGTATCCAAGCCCAATGAGACCTGGAGGTTTTGTAACGATTTCTGCAAGTTAAATGAAGTCTCCATACCAGATGCTTACCCCATGCCTCGGGTAGAGGAGTTGATTGAGAGGTTAAGTCCTGCCCGTTTCATTTCCACCCTAGACTTAACCAAAGGGTACTGGCAGATTCCCCTTTCAGATGAAGCCAGAGAAAAAACAGAATTTGCTACCCACAAGGGATTATGGCAGTATGTCAGGATGCTTTTTGGGTTACATGGGGCCCCAGCCACTTTTCAGAGGGCCATGGATCAAGTCCTAAGACCCCATAAGGAGTACTCAGGAGCTTACCTAGATGACATCGTCATCTTTAGCCGAGACTGGGAGAGTCATTTGCAGAAGGTCCATGAGTGAACCATGAGAAAAGTATGCTTGGGTTAGAAGAGGCCCGCTATTTGGGTTATGTGGTAGGTCGAGGACTGATTAAACCCCAATTGAACAAAGTGGAGGCTATTCAAAAATGGCCCTGTCCTCTCATGTAAAAACAGGTGTGTTCTTTTCTGGGAATCGTGGGTTATTACAGAAGGTTTATTCCTAATTTTGCTAGCCAGACCACCAAAGGAAACAAGTCCACAATGATCCACTGGTCTGGGGAGGTCGAAGCAGCATTTTGCAAGCTGAAACAGGCGTTGTGCCAAGAACCTGTCCTTGTAACCCCAAACTTTCAGGAGGAGTTCTTGGTCCAGACTGATGCTTCAAAACTAGGACTAGGAGCGGTTTTGTCTCAGGTGGTTGGGGGTGAAGAAGACCCTATTGTATATTTGAGCCGAAAGCTCACTCCGGCCGAGGAAAATTATTCCATTGTGAAAAGAGAATGTCTTGCCTTAAAATGGGCTCTGGAGACGCTACGGTACTACCTGTTGGGCCGATCCTTCAACCTGGTGTCAGACCATGCCCCTCTAGGAACTCCAGAGTCACTAGATGGTTCCTTTCCCTTAAAGACTTTGGGCCCTATTCCAAAATTTGTGCTAACTTAACCAGAGCTGTTGTAAACTTACCAGAGCCATTATAGTCTATGGAGTTGGTAAGTTTACAATAGCTCTGGTTAAGTTAGCACCAACTTTGTAATACTGCCCTTTAAGTTTATAGTGTTGCATAGACCGGGGAAAGTACATCAGAATGCAGACGCCCTTTCCCGGGTCTACTGTCATATTGTCCAGGCCCCTGGCCAGGGACAGAGGGGTGATATGTGCTGAGTCAGCAGGGCTGAGAGCAAGGAAGGTGTTACCTGGGAGGGCAGGTACTTAACCTACAGCCCTTCCTATTAAAAAAAAACAAAAGTAACACAGGTGAGAGCGTGTGGAGTAGCTGAGAGACAGACAGAAAGCTCTGTGTGTGGGGCTGCTCAGGAATCACTGGGCTTTACCTGGGTGAGATTATCTAAAGGCACTACACGCAGTGCAACTTTATTGAAAGACTTTTGCTTTATGTTTGATTGCTGAGAAAAGCCTTTTACTTTGCCGTTTGCTGAAGAAAGCTGTTTGTTCTGTTGGATGAAATAAAAACAAAAAGGAAAAAAGACTGCTAGTTTGCATCAGGACTGTGTTAAAGACGCACGTGTACCCCTGGGGTTCCTACAATACATATCTATTGGCACATTTCAGACCTCAGTATGTGTCCATGTACATACACACAGGCACATTTCAGACCTCATTGTGTATGTATGTGTATATATATATATATATATATATACATACACATACATATATACACATATACACACACTGAGGTCTGAAATGTGTCAGTCAATGTGTATACACACACACATCTGAAGTGTGTGTATATATATATAAGATAGATAGATATATCTATCACATACACACACACTGAGGGCATGTGTGTATACACACACACACTGGTCTGGTGTCTGTTGGGTATACATTTATCTGATGCATGTGGGGTATATTATTATATAAATAATATACACCACAGGCATCAGATACATGTATACCCAACAGACACCAGACCACAGAGTGTGTGTATATATGAATGTATATCTGGTGTCTGTGTGGGGTCAGGCTGTGCAGGGAGTAAATGGGGTGTCTGGCCATACAGTGCAATATTAACTTAAACAGGACAGGTTTTCAGCAAAATCCTAAATTATTTATTGAAAAGCGTCACATGAGATTAACCCCCCTGACGGTAATCCTGAGTGTGTCTCGGGTTTAAATTTCACCGCTGAAAGTGGTAACCCCGAGCCACACTCGGGCTGGATACATCACTTCTCCGTGCGCTCCCTCGCTAATATCTGCAGTCTCCGTCGGCGATCGCAGAGTTTTACTTCCTGGATTCCTTCTCGCGAGGAAGGAACCAGGAAGTATATGGTCGCGATCGCCAGAGGAGACAGCTGGGGACATCGAGGGAGAGGTGATGTATCCGCAGCATCCTGAGTGTTGCTTGGGGTTACCGCTTCCAGCATAGAAATTTAACCCAGAGCTAAACTCAGGATGCTGAGGGGGGGGGGGGGGAGCGCTTTGGGGCAAGAAAAATTTAAATAAATAGACCGCCAGGGAGGTTAAATAAAAGTATCGGTACTCAGTATCGGTGAGTACTTTTTAAAAGTATCGGTACTTGTACTCGGTCTTATAAAAATTGTATCGGTGCATCCCTAGTAGGATGTATTCCATGAAGTGGCGACCAGTCTGGTGTTCCCTATTGACAATGCTAACAGCACGACATCCAGCTTTATTCACAGCCATTGATGGTGTTTGGTGGTTCCCAAAGATACGATCGGCAACAAATTTAGTAGGAATGGATCACAGGCTTGTCACTCTTCTTTTTTTTTTTTTTTTTAGCAGAATGTAGGCGTTCTACAAGCATTGCTCAAGAAGATGCCCGAATGTGACGGAATGGGTGTTGTCCGCCTGCGGGTGTGCTCCTATCTGCTCCTCCCACTGCGCTCACCGCCGACCCGACTACCGAGTGGCACGGCACTCGGCGTCTCGAGCGGCCTGGAGTGACCCTGGGGAATGGTTGGCGGCTTTAGCGAGGGACCCCTGTATGCGACCAGCCCGACCACCGAGCGTCACGGCACTCGGCGTCTCGAGCAGCTGATCTACTGACCTCGGGAAAGATGAGACCGTCTGCTGAGTTAGCTGCTCTGGTGGGAAACGTTTCGTCCGTGGTTCACTCGTTCGGACGGGAAACGTTTCGGATGGGCCACGTTTCGATGGGTCGATGCGCGCGGGAAGCGCCGCGTCGGGGCTTCGGATCGAGCCGCAGAGTCGAAGCGGGTACGATTGTTCGGGGGATAGATGCGCGGAAGCGGCACCGCAATTCCGATTCGGAGATACGGAATTATCGTGGATGCGGCGGTTCACTGTTCCGATGCGCGGGACGGCGCCACAGCGGTCGAAAAGTCGTACCTCGTGGGTGATGCGCACAGAGACTGCGAGGAGCCTCGTGTGGCGAAGGATCAAAAAAGACACCAGGCGAAGCTGAATGTACAGGTTGAACTGAACTTTACTGGGAACTTCACATATATTTATCAACAATCATACATAGACAAGACAATGGAATCCCTGCCCGCCCCCCATGATCTCATTGGCCCTTTCTCGAGTTGGAGTGCCTTGGTCCCGATTCGTATTGGTCGATTCGTAACCGGACGTTCCGAATCGGCCATTTTTCGATTCGGCCAATTCGACCGGATCCACGAGGGGATGGCAAATGGCGACGGGCAAAACATACAATGGGTGTCTTACATACTCTACACAGTTATACATACAGGGGACACTTTTATTACATCACACAATAACAACCACATCTAATAAAGTAATCAAGGTGTTCCTATGGTGCAACGGCACTTAGGACTCCATAGTAACCCCAACGTCATCAAAGCTGTCCCTGGCTGAGGGTCCTGGGGTTTGCGGCCGAGCCTCTTGGGGCATTCCGTGACACCGAAGATCTTCTTAGAATACTTCCTTTGAGGTTTCTTCATTGCTGGGTAGAATATCATTGCTTTGTCGGCTCTGTCGACACCGCCCAAAGTGTTTTTGCAGTCTATCACTACTTGTTGCTTCATGATGTCTTTCCCACATTTCGTGCGTTCCATAACAGTGGAAGGATTATGAATTGTACTCATTAGGTACACATCTTTCTTGTCACGCCATTGCAGTGCCATCATTTTGCCTTTCTGCTAGGCATCCATTTCTCCAGTCTTCAGCTTTTTATTGACAAACATTTGCGGCATGGCGCATTGGTTAACCCTAACAGTTCCATAGGCATCTGTTTTGTTTTGCAGTAGACACTCAAAGTTCAGAAGACGTATAAAAGTTCTCGGTTGTTACACAATAGCCCTGATTTACCAGTGGCTCAATGAGTGAAAGAACTGAAGATGTTGCCATTCCATAGTTGCTGAATTTTGGATTGAATTTGTTCCTTTTCCAGTGTATATAACCAAGTTCCAAATGTAGCCAGCTGACGATTCGCATAGCATGTAGGCTTTCACGCCAAATCGTGCTCTCTTTGATGCAATGTATTGTACCCAGCTGAGCCTTCCCTTGTAGGCCATTAGAGTTCATCTATGCTGATATCTCTTTGTGGCACATAGCTCCGTTGGAAATTCTTTAGAATCATTTGAGATACTTCTCAAATTTTCTTAAGTTTTGGTGCAGGATTAGTAGTTTCATCAAATTCCTTATTTTTTTTCGAAGAAGTGCAGAAATTTCATTATCAGGGAAAATCTGTACTCTGACATGACCGTGCCAAAGAATGGAGTGGCAAGTAATTTATTAGTTGTCCAATACCACTTCTGCAAGGTTTTCCCCCACCACTCCCTGAAGTATTATTAGGCCCAGAAATTTCCAAATGTCATCTATGGTCACTGGTTCCCACTTTCTGCTTCTTGGAAACTTCCGATGCAGAATAACCAATTGTTGCTCTTGGTACCAGTTTGTCTCCGTAACAATTTTTTCAATAACCTCATCAGTCAGAAATGATTGTAAGTATTCCAAGGGGTTGTCGTGTTCTACTTTCATAGCAGATGCTCCAGTAAATGGGAATCTTGGGAGCGCTGCCTGATCCGTACCACAGTCAATAGAGCACCAAGTTCGCTTATCACTGAGCTCAGTCGCAGAATCGTTGCTGTCGTCACGTTTAGTGTCTGATAAAGAATTTCCCCACGAATCACTATCTCTCAATTCTGCAAGTAATTCCAATTCGTTATCGCGGTTTTCTAGCTGGCCTAGAACTGCTTTTGACCTATGGGGACGCTTTTTGGATGCCATGGACGTTCAAAAGTGCAGGTAGGGCACTGGACAATGCACTAGGGACAAACCTGAGGTGAAATGGTTTGATACAATGTAGACAGATTACAATTTATTCTGTGTAAAGTGTTTTTTTTTAATTTCCCACCAGGTCCCGCCCCCTGTGTTATGGCGATCGCAGGAAAGGGAACCCGGAAGCAGGATGCCGTGATCGGCCAGAGAACATGGCAGGAGGGCATCGAGGGAACGCAGGGACAAGGTATGTACAAGTCCGAGTGTGGTTCAGGGTTACCATTTTTGGTAGTGAAAATGAAGGGAGGTTGTTGTAATTTTTTAAGTTTCCGCATATTTAAATTTTAAGGTAGGTACCGATGGAGGCAAACAGGTGTAGTTAAACAACCAATATTCCTTCAATATTATTTCAAATAGAACCTTTGAACACCAAAAATCACGGTTTACACTCTTCCACAAATATAGTAGATCATTGAAAATTAGACTTACCATCTGGCCTGGTTCTCGCACTAACATAAGCTGCCACACTGCAGCCTACATTAATATTCTGGTTGCAGGCATGGATCTCTATTCGATAGGCAGTAAAATGGCTCAGCCCAGAAATTATAAGAGATTCCTTGAACCAGACCTTCTGGGAATATTTCTTTGTCTCTGGATCATCAGGTTTTTGAGTAGAAGAGGCATTGGCTCGAGAAGAGGGTGTGACTTGGTCTGTAACTGTTCCATTGGCAATACCAAACAGGTCACGACGTTTCCTAGAAGGCCTGAACAGAAAAGAGGAGATCGGAGAATGTATACAACATAGCGTACAGAATTTGTAGAGCAGTTTTGTCGATTTCTCTCATCGGGTATGCCCATCTGTTTCCCCTGGAAACCTGGCAGGAAATATATTCTTTGTACAAAAACTGAAATATGGACATTCCTGCACTGCCATAGCTCGTCACTATAGTTATTTTACCTTGGAATAAAGACTTCATTGTGTAGATAATTTTCAAAAGTTTTCCGAAAAGCCTGCTCAGACAGTTCGCCTTTAATCTGGGCGTCACTTTTAGGACATGCGCAACACTTTGAAGCGCTCGAGTCCTCAGTTTCATTCCCATTTGGTTTAGCTGATTCGTCAGGTTCCTGAGGAGGTGACCATACTCTGGAAGGTATCTTCAGCCCTGTGGAATGATAAGGTATGCAGCTATATCACACTGTACATGTGGAGTTAAATGTATTCGGTTTGCTTGTTAAGAGCCCAAAAGGTTTTAAGTTTGTCATTATCAGCTTCAACTTCACTGATGAAAACTTCGAGTTATAGGAAAAAGTTGATCACTACTGTCATCCGAAATTACCATCATATTTCCCTTATGTGATTCTCGCAGCAATTATGACCCGACTGTCTAAGCCTTCTTGACTTCATAAAATATATTGTACTTACCCTTATTACAGTAATCCAGCTCGTATAGCTCACTATCTTCAGGTTGCTCCTGCCAATACACCAAGTAGTGGGTGACATTCCCATTAGGCTCAGATGGGGGCTTCCATTTTAAGCTAATTTGTGTTGTCGAGTTGGACACAGAGCTGGGATCCACAGGAACAGAGGGAGCTGAAGAGAGACAGACATTTAGAAGCCATATTCATATATATATAGAAGTACTACACCAAATATATGCTGGCATGCCACTGCCCTGACTCTCCACACCTCTCTAGCTAGTTACAGATGGGGCTCTATCCTACAGATGGTTTTGGATTTGTAAAATAATACGACACAGGAATTTTCTTCACAAATCTCCAAATAGGTAATATATTGAAACGTGTCTACATGTACATTTTTGCTTTATTTTGTTACTTCACTTAACCACCAATACGGTGGCCCACACCACCATGGTTTAGCTGGACATCTAGACGATTAATCATATTTGAAAAAGTTGAGTGAGCATTTATTAAATGATGGTGCTGGTAGATCATGTGTTCCACTTCATTCTCAAATGTATAGTAGAAGTTGACATCTCGGAGGCGTGTCCTGCCCTGCGACCAAGATGGCCGCATAAGCATTGAGCTCCCGAGTCCCCTCCGACGGCAATCTGGTTTTCACTGGAGTAACAGGTCATGGTTCATGGAAAAACTCAGCTGTCTACCCCTAAGCCCACAGCCCACTGACAACTCCGTGCTTTTGGCCCGCTGGACGCTTTTGTCACCCCAACCCCAAATCTTTCCTCGCCGCATGACAAGATGGCGGACGGGCCTTCTAATCTACCCCCGACAGTGGACTCTACTGAAGCCATCTGCTGCTTGGAACGACTCATCTCTGCACTACCTACTAAAGCTGACCTTGCTGATCTGGTGGCGGACCTGCGGGAAAGTTTCACAGAAGACATCCGGGAGGTCAGGACCGATGTCGAGGCCTTGACATCCAGAGTGAGCCGCCTGGAGGACAGGGTGAACCACCCCCCGGCTCAGCCGCCTTCCCCGGCGGCATTTGGTGAGTTGCAGCGCTGAGTCGATGACCTTGACAACAGAGGCCGATGCCACAATATCTGCATCCGCGGCCTGATGGAGGTGGACAGGCTGGAGGATTTACGTGCCACCCTCACTGAGGTATTTTACATGCTGCTGGGCCGGACATCGGATGCCCCGATTTTAATGGATCGAATACACAGAGCTTTGCGCCCGAAACCGCCGCCGACGGCACCCCCTCAGGACGTTGTATGTTGTATGACAGACTTATTAAAAGAAAAAATTATGGCCGCAGCACGTTCGTCCCGCTCCTGGGCCTTTCAAGGGGGCACGCTGGAATTTTTTCAGGACTTATCCCCCTTTACGTTAGCGGCTAGACGCTGTTTGCAACCTGTTACTCAGGCACGTCGCCAGGCCAATATACTCTATCGATGGGCCTTCCCTTTTGCATTGTCAGCCCAGAAGAATGGAGTGCGCCATACTATCTATCACCCTTCTGATGTTTCCTTCTTTGCAGCGGCGATGGATCTCCCGATGCTTAGTGTCCGGAATTGGGAGTCTGAAGACCATGGTATTGTTCCGGTGGCCCCACTTGGAACCCGCAGACAGCAGTCACGTGGCCGACAACGGAGGTCTCGGGACAGAGTCCCAGCGAATCTGGACCCCCAGGCGGATGCCTGAGCTCTTGCTTTAGTCCCCTACTAGCAACTGCTGCAGTCCTGAATCCCCATTTTGTGTCACGCTGCGCCATATTGAGGACCCCCTTCTGTTCCTCCTGTACTCGGGGGGAGTTTGACCCCCTGATGATTCGAGGCCTTTGCAGCACACCCGCTACACTGGAATGAGCGCCCAGAACTATGGTACCGAGTACTTTCTGGCACCCATTGGGCTCGTGCCTTTTTGTTTCACACTTGTGCATGGAGGGATTTTCTGCACTGAGGCCGTGTGTCCGGTTGTCCTTGCGACGCTGTAATATGCTCACCTACCGCACAACTCTGGAGATTTAAAAACACGGTTTCCCATATACCCGGCCTGTTTGACGTATGGACTACACCCGATGCTACAGTCGGATTTTGTTTTATATATTCACAGTTGTACTGTTTGGGTTCTTATCTTAAAGTTTTAGACTAATGTAAGGTTTTGTGTTTTTCTCCCCGTACCCCACCACTGAGTGGAGTACTACATGTTAAGTGCCTTTCCATCGTAATTTTTATGCCCCACCATTGGGTGGAGTGCGATGGGCTCGTTTCCCAACGCATTTAATTTTTCTGTCCTCCCCGTTGGGTGGGGTATCGTATTTATGCTATCCTGCACTTTCAGTTTTTATGCTCCACCATGGGATAGACCACTGTTTGTTCTCTCACCCATCTAATTTTTCTGCCCCTCCCTTGGGTGGAGTGTCATGCATTTATTGCCGATTGCTCTTAATTTTTCTGCCCTCCCCATCAGGTGGGGTGCCATATGTTTATTACTCTGCACACTAAATTTTTATGCTTCACCAATGGGTGGATTACGGTTTATCTCACTCATTTCATTTTTTGCGCTCGTTCCTTGGGTGGAGTGTCCTGCGTTTAATGCTTATCGCACTTAATTTTTCTCCCCTCCCCATTGGGTGGGGTGCCTTATGTATGTTACTCTGCACCCTCAAATTTTTTGTATGCTCCACCATTGGGCGGATTACTGTTTGTTATCTCGCTTATTTTTCTTTTTTGTACCCCACCCCTTGGGTGAAGGGTTAAGCGTTCACTGTCTATCGCACTTAATTTTTCTGACCTCCCCATTAGGTGGGGTACCATATGTACAGTTGTGTTCAAAATTATTCAACCCCCAATGCTGTAAAGGGTTTTAGGGAATTTAGTGTAAATTTGTAATTGTATTCAGAATGAAATCCTACAAGGACTTTTTAAAGAACCATATGCAACTAAAATAACATCAATTGGTTTTGTAATACAGTAGTACATGTTTCTTTTGTGAATTCTTCATTGACACAATTATTCAACCCCTTAAAGACTACCACTCTGAAGAACAGAGGTTCATTCAAGTGTTTTCAATCAGGTATTGAAAACACCTGTGGATGTCACAGAGCAGCAATAAAGCATAATAAGCACCAATTAGGCAGCTTTAAAATGACTGTGATACTCAGCTCCTTCTAGACATTTACTGGTGTGGTTACAAACATGGTGAAGTCAAGAGAATGGTCCAGGAAGACAAGAGAATAGGTGATTACTCTTCACAGGAAGGGCAATGGCTATAAGAAGATTGCAAAGATGTTAAACATACCAAGAGAGACCATAGGAAGCATCATTCGCAAATTCAAGGCAAAGGGCACTGTTGAAACGCTACCTGGTCGTGGCAGAAAGAAGATGCTGACTTCGACTGCTGTGCGCTACCTGAAGCGTAGAGTGGAGAAAAGTCCCTGTGTGACTGCTGAGGAACTGAGAAAAGATTTGTCAGATGTGGGTACTGAAGTTTCACCTCAGACAATACGGCGCACACTGCGTAATGAAGGCCTCCATGCCAGAACTCCCAGGCGCACCCCTTGCTGTCTCCAAAGAATAAGAAGAGTCGACTGCAGTATGCCAAAAGTCATGTGGACAAACCACAGAATTTTTGGGATAGTGTTCTGTGGACTGATGAAACAAAATTAGAACTGTTTGGGCCCATGGATCAACGCTATGTTTGGAGGAGGAAGAACAAGGCCTATGAAGAAAAGAACACCTTGCCTACTGTGAAGCATGGCGGGGGGTCAATCATGCTTTGGGGCTGTTTTGGTTCTGCAGGTACAGGGAAGCTTCAGTGTGTGCAAGGTACCATGAATTCTCTTCAATACCAGGAGATATTGGATGACAATGTGATGCAGTCCGTCACAAACCTGAGGCTTGGGAGACGTTGGACCTTTCAACAGGACAATGATCCCAAGCATACCTCCAAGTCCACTAGAGCATGGTTGCAGATTAAAGGCTGGAACATTTTGGAGTGGCCATCGCAGTCACCTGACTTAAATCCGATTGAGAACCTCTGGTGGGACTTAAGGAAAGCAGTTGCAGTGCGCAAGCCTAAGAATGTGACTGAACTGGAGGCTTTTGCTCATGACGAATGGGCGAAGATACCCGAAGATCGCTGCAAGACACTTGTGTCAAGCTATGCTTCACGTTTAAAAGCGGTTATAACTGTAAAAGGATGTTGTACTAAGTACTAAGATTGAATGTCACTTGGGGGTTGAATAAAACTGATAATGATGTGAGCACAGAAAAGACATTTGTGGTTATTTCATTATAAATGTTATGTTATATTTGTCTGACCTACACGTGCCTCTTTGATTTAATTGTAAGCAAGATGACTGAATGATCAAAATCAATGTCAAACTGGCCAAAACACTCAATTTCAGTGGGGGTTGAATAATTTTGAACACAACTGTATGTTACTCTGCACCCTCAATATTTTGTAGGCTCCACCATTGGGCGGATTGCTGTTTGTTATCTCACTCATTTTTCTCTTTTGTGCTCCCCCTTGGGTGGAAGGTTCAGTGTTCACTGTATCGCACTTAATTTCTCTGCCCTCCCCATTGGGTGGGGTGGCGTATGTATGTTGCTCGGAACCCTAAATTTTTATGCTCCACCACTGGGTGGATTACTGTTTGTTATCTCACCCATTTTATTTTTTGTGCCCCTCCCTTGGGTATTGTGTTATGCGTTTATTGCTTTTCACACTTCATTTATCTGCCCCTCCCCATTGGGTGGGGTACTGTAGGTGTGCTACCCTGCATCCTAAAAAGAAAGGGAGCGGGAGAGAGACGGGGAAGGGGAAGAGAATTTTTTTATGCTCCAACACTGGGTGGATTATAGCTTGTTACCTCACTCATTTCATTTATGTGCCCCTCCTTGGGTAAAGTGTTATACATTTACTACCTATCGGGCTTAATTTTTCTGCCTCCCCTGGGGTGTTGTCTATGTGCTTTTTTTTTAGTTTTGTTATTATTTGATTTAATTGTATGTACCGCGGCATATGATCTGTTTTTCGGCGTCGGAGGGGACTCTTACTGAGCTCCTTTAATGTGTTATATTTTTGTTTATTTTTCCTATCGCTTTTCTTTTGGCCTATTCTTTGGTCTGGGATAGGTTTGGAGCTTGACTCCTTCGTCCTCGAGTGCTTGACGCCAATCTTTTTCAGGGGTACTAACCGGCCCCCAATTGATTGGGGGCCCACTGGGTTTCCCCTGAGGCGTACTATACCTCATTGTTTCCTCTTTCCCCCCTTTTTCTCCCCCCTCCCTGGTTTGTTGTTTTGTTTTTTTTGTTGTTGTTTTACTCCGCCTTCTCTCGGCCTTCTATACCCGATACCTTTGCCCTCTTCCATTGCAGCTACCATGAACGGGCCTGGGGGTTTCGCCCCGCGGCCTCTTCGCCTCCTTACGTACAACGCCAAAGGTCTCAATGTCCCGGAGAAGCGCAGCCGACTTCTACAAGAGGCTTCGGCCCTGAGGGCTTCGGTGTTCCTCCTTCAAGAGACTTACTTCCGATCGGGATCGGCCCCGGTTCTTCGTGATTTCTGTTTTCCCTTGGGATATTTTAGTGACTATCAGGGTGCAAGAGTCGAGGGGTGGCTATCCTTTTCTCCCGAGATGTTCCCTTTGTCCTCATAGACATGATGACGGCCCCGGAAGGGCGATTCCTGTTCGTTAAAGGCACAATTGCGGACTTTTGTTACACGTTCGCTTCAGTATATCTACCTAATACTGCCCAGCACCGGCATCTATCTTGCGTCAATTGCAGAACTTTATGGCCGGAACTCTTGTGGTCGCGGGAGATTTTAACATCCCCTTAGATCCGAGACTGGATACCTCCATGGGTCGTACCTCGATCCCCTCGAATGTAGTACGTCAGGTGAGACGTACCTTGGACGAGCTTCGTCTGGTTGAAGTCTGGAGTGCTTTTCATGCCGGTGAGCGTGACTATACGTTCTTTTCCCCGGTTCATAGTACACACTCCAGGCTGGATTATAGCTTTATGCAACACCACCGAGTGGACCTAGTCAAGGCGTTGAATATTGAGGCGCAGACGTGGTCAGACCACGCTCCTGTGACGGCCACGCTGTCCTCACCTCTTTAATCGACCGGAGAGGCAATGGTGCCTGAATCTATCTCTCCTCACGGACCCGGGCTTTGTGACCGAAATTGACTCCCACCTTAAGCCGTATTTTGAGATGAATGGCGACTCGGATGTCCCCGAGCCGACAGTGTGGGAGGCACATAAGGCTGTGGTGCGAGGCCTTTTTATTAGCAAAGCCACAGCTCTGAAACGACTCCGTTCTGAACACATACAACAACTTATCGTAGATATTCGCGCCATGGAACTCCGTCACCAGGCGTCTGCATTGTCCTCTGACTACTCGGAACTTCTAACCAAGCGACGAGAATTGAATGATTTACTCAATACTGATATTAAGTTTGCTGCTCAGAAGACCCGCTGTAGTTTTGCCCTTAAAGAAAAGAAGCCTGGTCGATTGTTAGCCCAAATCCTCCGTCGCAGGCAGAACGCTTCCTATATTGCAAAGATACGCTCTCAAGACAGAATTGTCAGTGTACTCCCTGAGTCTATCTTACTGGAGTTCCAGCGCTATTACGCTGGACGGTTTGGACGGAGACTCGGACGCCCCCCCCCCACTGTTATTCGGGACTACCTGAGAGGTAAGCTCCCCGATTGCTTTCGGAGTCTTCGGCGGCTAGCCTAGAGGACCCCATCAGTGCAGAGGAGCTTCATGCGATCCTGAAGTCACTTAAAACCCATAAATGCCCTGGTCCTGACGGTCTCCCGGCGGAATATTACCGTGCCTTCTCATCCACGCTGGTACCCCGCCTTCTTGCGCTGTTCTCTGCAGTTTGATCAGGATCCCCCCTTCACCCTCATACTTTATCTGCCACGATCTCGGTCCTCTTGAAACCAGATAAGGACGCGTTTGACCCCCGTAGCTACCGACCGATCGCATTTCTTAATACGGATCTGAAGATCTTTGCCAAGGTTATGGCGAATCTGCTGACCCCTCTCTTACCGTCCCTGATCCATCCGGATCAGGTAGGATTTGTGCCGGGCCGTGAAGCCCGTGATGCGACCACTCGCGCTTTAGGGGCTATCGGGGTAGCGAAGAGAACTGGTGAGGGCCTTCTCCTGCTCTCTACGGATGCGGAGAAGGCCTTCGATAGAGTGCGCTGGGACTTTATGTTCTCGGTGCTGAGGGGTTTGGGGGCGGGACCCTTTTATGCAATGCCTGACGGCCCTTTATGATGACCCCACGGCACGTGTCAGGGTCAATGGTGCCTTATCGCCTCCGCTGGTAGTGAGGAACGGAACTAGGCAGGGTTGTCCCCTGTAGCCCCTGCTTTTCGCCCTCACTCTTGAACCGCTTTTGGTGGCTATCCGTCGCCATCCGGATATAGTGGGGATTCGGGGACATGCCTCCGAACATAAACTGTCGGCTTACACATATGACCTGTTCTTTTTCCTTACAAACGTTGACTCGTCCCTGCCGGCCATTATGTCTGTACTGGACTCTTACGGCTTCGTCGCCGGTCTTAAAATCAATCAGGACAAATCGGAATTCTTAGGGGTCTCTCCCTAGCGCCCGTCGCTTTGGAGGCCATTCGTTCCACTTATCCATTCTGCCACTGCCCTACCTCTCTCCGATACCTCGGTACCTGGCTGGCAACGTCTTCTAGCCAACTTCTCGACTTAAACTTTCATAGTATACTGCGCACGTTTCATTCGGATTTGTCCAGCTGGACGAGTAAACACATCTCCTGGCTAGGCCGTGTGGCGGTGCTAAAGATGAATTTGCTACCACGTCTGTTATACCTTTTTCATACTCTTCCTATTGCGATTCCGTCCTCCTTTTTCCTGGCGCTCCGGAAGGAACTCCTAGCTTTCGTGTGGCCGAAAGGCCGGCCCCGGGTTGGGTTAACGGTACTGTGCCAACCAAAGGCCAGAGGCGGCTTGGCCCTCCTCGATGTGAAGCAGTACTACACAGCCTGTCATTTGCTTCGAATCATTGATTGGTTGGCTTCCGATCTGGATAAACGATGGCTCGATTTGGAGCGTATACTTTCCAACTCACCCTTGTGGGCGTTGCCGTGGTTTCCACCGATCACTCGCCGCAGCGTCTCCTCGGACCCGGTTGCTGTTACGCTGCGTATCTGGCATAGATGTAAATTGATTCATGGCTTGTCCACGGCTATCTCCCCCCTTCTGCCCCTGAGCCATAACCCAAAACTACCAGCTGGAGTCTTACCTTCATTAAGCATTCGGTTATCGGGAACGAGGAGACTGCGGGCCTTGGACTTTCCCTCTGAGGATGTGAGTAAACCCTCTGTTTTAGTGAGGGGAACCCTCCATCTCCCTTAGAGAGATTTAACTACCTATAAATTCGGACTTATCTCTGTGATCTCAACTGTGGATACAGCTTACATCTGCAACTCACCCCGTTTGAGCGCTTTTGTCATATGAGCCTTACACTTGACCATGGTGTAAGGCTCATATGACAAAAGCGCTCAAACGGGGTGAGTTGCAGATGTAAGCTGTATCCACAGTTCTACTTCAGGCGTCAGATACGACTGACCCCTCTTTTACTTCTAGATGGGAGGCAGATCTCGGCATTACAATAACGGACGCGCAATGGACTATGACTTATATCCTGGTGCATAAGGGGTTTTGCGCTTCGAGATCTCAGGAGACTTCCTACAAAATAATTACTTTTTGGTATAGGACTCCCTCGCTATTACATCGCATTTATCCGGATGCTTCTCCCACCTGTTGGCGTTGTGCTGCTGATGTGGGGACGTATCTTCACATCTGGTGGTCCTGCCCTCGCGTGCTGTGGTTCTGGAGACTGATCCATTCTGCCATAGTTCAGGTGACTGATGTCAATCTTCCACTCATGCCGGAATGCTTCTTGCTTTTTCATATTCCCCTCCCCATCGGGACTCTGAAGAGGTCGGTGTTACTTCTCATGCTATTAGCAGCTCGGGCCCTGATCCCGGTACCAAGGCGTTCTACGGAGGTGCCATCTCTTCAGTCATGGATGAACAGGGTTGAGACTTTCCGCTCAGTGGATCTCATGGAGGCTGTGACTAGAGGTGCTGAGACGGACATGGGGCTGAAATGGTTCCACTGGGACAGTTATGCGGCAACTGCGCGTCGTACGTTGGAGGTAACCTGAAGTTCCTGTTGCTGGGGCGAAACAGCCCGGGCATGATTGCTCCCTACCTTCCCCCTCCTCCCCCCCCTTTTTTTTTTCCCTCTCCTCTCTTTCTCTCTTCTTTTCGCTTATATTCTTTCTATCCCTAGTCTCGCAACCATGACACTGTGGGCGATGGTAGCTTCCATGAACGCTGAGGTCAGGAACGCCTTAGACGTTTTATGCTTGTAATGGGTAGTTTTTGAGAATACACACACCTATTCGGCGACGGCGCTTATGTGCGAACCGCTATTGGGTGGACCGGTTTAATGCCTTTTTATTCCCTAAGCCCTTCCCCATTGGACACAAACTATGGTTGTATGTGACTTTTTTCTATTATGTTTGGATTCTTCCCCACTGTACTAGTTGCATCAATCTTGATATCCTGTATTGTCTGTTTTTAGATTTTCTGAATAAAAACTTTGAATTTCAAAAAAGAAGTTGACATTTCCTCAAGCTTGCTGGAAACCAGTAACTTGACCAAAAGCTTGGGGGCAATCCTGTAAGCGCCGGTGCATGCCAGCATTGCAAAAACAGGTTAAAATCACTGGTATTGCAGTGCCAAAAAATGCCAGTGTTTCTCAAAACAATAATCTGAACAGCAAAAGAAGAAGCTGCACAGTGTAGCCTCCCCTTTTAGTGTTTGGATCTGAGCTTTGAGAAGGGTCAGCGTTTCTCAGCACCACAATACTGGAGATAGTAGCCGGTTTTTCCAACGCCGGCACTTAGACATTTTAATACTTCTACACTTTAATAATGATATTCTGCCAAGACTTGTCAATATACATCCAGAGGATGAGTTGGTTGTCAAAACAAATTACTGAAGTCCCTATTTTGTCTATCCGCTAAACAGAAAACCCAAAGTCAAGTTCTAGTTGTTCAGAAGAAACTTGGCTAATTCTGTTGACTAATTGAGCCACTGAGTTTGTATGCTGTTGTTGTTGCAAGCCGAGTTTTCCCCTCATTCAATTAACGGAAATGTAACGGAACAAGTGCAACAATAGGTGAGCTAAACTATCTCTGCACTAGATGTTTAGTGAACAGGACCCACTGGCTTGCGAAACCAACAACAATGTGTGTGTCTGTTTAAAATAGAAATCAACTTACTACATAATACAGGAAAATCGCACACAAACATTCGTGTGTACAATGGTAATAGAAGGTAATATACATACAGAAACAAGAAAATGGAAAAAATTAAATATAGTGTATGTAATGGAGCCATGAGTTAAGTTAATATAACTTGTGGTAATAAATTCTTATTTTTTTTATACGAGCACACATGCATATCCCCTTGAACTCACTTGTTTCATTTGTACGGATATATAGGATATCGCTCTTGGCACCGTAAGTCCTCCTTTCGTATGAGATGGACACAAGGGTCTTTACAAAAATTGCATACTGTGTCCATGGTTTTAGCCCACGAAGGAAGCATCCTGGAGAGGTTTGTGCTTTGCCTTCGGGAATTCGTACCGGGGGATCAACATCCACTACAATCCAGCTATTAGAGCCACATGCATCCTGACCATCAAATTCTGTCACGTCCCGGTTTGGGCTGAAAGGGGAAAAAAGGAGCACATAATACTGCTAAAAAGTGAAGTCTAAAGATGTATATATCTGCGTATGACGGTACAGTATCACAGCTAGTCGCTGAACCAAATTTGAAAAGAAATAAAAAAAGAATCGCAAATTTAAGTCCAAAAGAAGCGGACTGGAAACAATGGCTGAAATCAGGGCTTTTCCCAACTCCTGCTTGGTTTTCATTTCTTTTTTTTCCTTTTTCTGTTCTCAAACGTTCCATGTTCTTCAAACAACAAGGGCCAGATTACATTCTTAACGCCAACGTTAGCGCTCAGCTGTGTGATCGTTAATGTTAGCTTTGATGGCCGTAGCGCGGGCGGACCATATTACATTCCGAACTCTAACAGGTTAAAATAAAACCATGAGCGTTTTGGAGACTGAGATTTATAGCACGAGCTTACTGTACTTTGTGTTCCCTATGCTTAAAATGGGGAGCGCAAAGACTTAATTAGCTTTAGGATCACAAAGTCCCAATGCTAATTACTGTCCTGATGCGGTTACTGAAAAGTTAACCACAGCTAGGAGCTGGTGCTAACGGATTCCACTTCTGTGGAATCCATACTCTCCTCTAAGAGGCATAACTAGAAACCTTAGAGCCCAGGTGCAGGAATCCATGAAGGACCCCCAACCCTCCCTTGGCAAAAACATATCCCCCCGTCATCCCCATGCACTGGACCCCTCAAGGTCCACAATGTCAACTCCAGACAATACTTGTCCCATTTTTTCCAGGTCCACTACAACCACTTAAGTCCATCCCATTTTTAATGTAATGTGCACCATGTATATCTCAGAGTTCCACAGCAATAAAACTCACAGTAATGTGCGCTATGTATGAGCGAATCATAGGTGAGGCCCTGGCCAAGACGCCCAGGTGCAACCGTTGCTGTCTGTGTGTGGACCCCCCCAAACTCAGTGGCCCGGGTGCAGTGGCTCTCTCTTACCTCCGCCCCTGTCTCCTCTCCTCCTGCAGTGAGAACAGTGGCTCAATCCACCTCTTTTGGCCGCCGGGAGCAGAGAGAGACTGGGGGAAAAAAGTCTCCCTCTGTGAATCGCTCCGGCGCCTTGCCGGATCTTACGAGGCAAAATCCTGCAGGTCATGTGACTGGCAGTGGAAGCCTCATGGAGGGTATGCTCGCGGCGGTGCTTAGCGGCGCCTCGAGCATCCCGAGGCTTAGCGCCGTGTTACGGTGCAGGCTGCTGGATAAGCGCCTGCCCCATAATATCACACTAAAACGGGGACGCTAAGGAGAAACCTGCAGGCACAGGTTTTTCTCCTTAGCATCCTTGTTTTAGCGTGAAGATCATAATATGGCCCCAAGTGTGTGAAAAAATGACAGCATTTTACGCTTGACATACAAACCATTATTAAAGTAAGACGGACCCAGTCTTTACTTCGGGCTAACTTTAGGGCTCTATATGAAGTGCAATGATTCAGACCACACTTAGCCACCACAAACACAGACCACACTGGGATAAGGGTTTGTAGTGGCTAGCAACCGCATGCATCATGAATACTTACGCTTCCCTATAATGCAGCATGAATCCCAGCAGATCTCTATAATCCGGTGGCCAGTATGCATTCCACTTGATAACCACTTTGTCGGATCCTAGTACTATATGGTTAAATTGAAGCTTATCTTCTTCACCTGTAAATCACAAGGCAGCTGTCAATACAGCAGCTAAAAAAGAGGCTATGAAATTTATGCAGTGGAGTACAAAGTCTATCAAATTAAGAATACAAACCAATCCAAAAAAATGCAACAATTCTGATTTCCCCCATATAGGAACACCTAGTTATCTCTGAATTCTACTTAAATTAAAGGGGCACTCTAGACACCATAAAAACATCAGCTTACATTAATGGAAATAGTATCCTGTAGCAGAAGTCAGTTTTCAAACCTTTTCACGTTTGTGAAAAAGGGCTTAAAGGAACACTCTAGGACGAGGGGTGCAGATAAGATCTTGAGGGGTTCTCCGATCTCCCATTTTAACCCTAGAGTATCCCTTTAAAGCTGATGTTATAATTCAGTCTGGAAACCTGTCAGTCACATCACACACCATAAACGATCACAAAGAAATGGTACGTGTGAGCAAACCCCAATTTCATGTGCAAGTATTATGAGGTTACTTATTTTTCTAACTCTTCTTCTAATGCAAATTGAAACCCCAGCACTCTATGGTAAGTCTTAACAAATGTACAGCAATTACACATAACACCTCAACCTTGTTTTAGAAGATTTGGGGACCTTAGATCAAATTGGGAACTGAGTGAACCTTGTTGATGATTCCTGGAGCAAAAGAGAGTGTCTGTCTTATTAATAGTTGTTAGAAACACCTGTTCTATGTAAAAACTGAAAAACTTAAGGCATAATTTTACTATCAGGTTACGGTTTTATATTCATTTTATTGTCATGATGCCTTTTCTATAAATAAAAGCAACTTTCTATTTTACAGACAATAACTATTAGCTACATTCAGCAAGTTATTCCCATTTAAAAGACTTTTCCTACTTGACCTTTATGTATGTGATTGATTTACCAGGTAAATTCCTGTGCTGAATCCTACATCTGCTATACAACTAACATGGCAGTGCACTGCAGAAGCAGGAGTATAGATAGACAGGTCTTACATATGCCTCATAAGAGTTTACATATGTGCTGTTGCTTCCACATTGCAGAGCTAAGGCCGGGTGCACACGGGACGTTCTCTTTAACGCGCACTACGTGCGTTAAAGAAAACTGGCGTCCCACTCGACGCCCGCCCCCCTATCACTGCAAAGTGCAATCCTCCATAGGAGGATCGCGCAGCCCTGTCGACGCACATCCTAGCGCATCGACAGTGATGATGCAATAGGATGCGTGTCGACGGGGCTGCGCGATCCTCCTACGGAGGATGGCGCTTTGCAGCGCAGAGGGGGGGTGGCGGGCGTCGTGTGGGACGCCGGTTTTCTTTAACTCACGTACTGTGCGTTAAAGAAAACGTCCCATGTGCACCCAGCCTTAGTCCTAAACTACAAACATGACATTTGCGCTCAGAGATACTCACAAGACGCCTGGTCTCCATTTGTCTTCGTAGCAATGTCAGTCTTCTCTTGACGGCCTTTTGTTCCGGAGATCTCTTCCATTCGGTGGATTTCAGATATACACAATCTCGGGTTGTAATGGAAGAAGAGTTTTCCATGAGTAATCGTCAAATTATGCTTGTTCCAGTCCCACAGCTGGCGTAGGTTGGGATTATCCAAAGCATAGAAGGAGTAACTCCTGAAACATGAAACATAGTTACGAGTAGGGTCACACCAAGTAGACAAACATGCCCACAAATACATGCCACCATCAGATACATAAGAGTATGGAACCCTGATCCACCCGTTCACATAAATAAGCTGCCTTTTTGCCACACGGAGGGCTTGCCAAGCTTGATTTAAACCTAACCAAAAGCTCTAGCTAACTAACTAGAACCATTAAAGTCTATGGAGTTACTACATTTATCAGAGCTTTGGTTAATGGGCCACTACCACCAATTTACTAAATGGTCTTACTGTGTTTATTTTATGTTACTGATATCTTACATGTGTATTTCTCTAGTTAAGAAAATATTTTACACTGTGTGTGTCACTCAGTGCATCCATTTTCTGACCCCCCCCCCATTATCTTTCCACCACTTGCTCCTCACTAGCACTGGCCACAGAAAGGAGTCTAAGGGTCAAACACTGACATCATTGTAGTGTGTGGGATGTATTCAAAAGGACATCACCAGGGGGTAGGTTAGAAGTCTTTCAAGCTCCCTGTTTTATCTAATTTAGCTGCCAACTCTTATGTCAATTAGCCTAGAGAACAATAGACCCCTGCAGCCTTATCTAAACATTCCCTTCTGTGCCTCATTAACTGTAGATTAAATAAACCACAGAAGTAAAGAAAAACGTTTGCACATATTTTGGTAAATGTCGCCTGAGGGAAAACAAAATGGAAAGAGGAAATAAAAAGGGGGGGGGGTGGACACAACATTTATTTCCTTATTACATGCAATAAAAACCATAAAGTGCTTTTGTTTGTCATGCACAAGTAATCTAGTTACAGCTTATATAAGTGGCAGTGTCTCTAAGTTTAATTCACTCCTTGAAGTTAGCATTTATAGAAAAAGGAATGAGGAGTTCATTAACCTGTTCCACCATTTCCTCAAGCACTTTTCTTGTGGCTTTCTTTTAACAACCATTTCAGATGTCAATTCATATCTCTTTAGTCATTTGAATGTCGGTTACTAAAGTACAGTATATAATATTCAATGTACATCTCATTTTATAGGCTTGCAACCCCAATTGTTTCTTTATGTTGATTAACAGGAGTTTTAAATTCTGCATTTTTGTTGCTCATCCCGGGTGTCTGCAAAAATCAGACTTCTCCCACTATATCTTCACAATAACAAAGCAGCTGCTACTTTCTGTATGTGTTATCCTGTACTTCACAGAAACATTCTCACAATCTTATTAAATATTCAACATTAGACAGATAATTGCACAGACCATACACCCAGACTTCAACACTGCCAAGTCTTTAGTGGAATGTTTTGCAGGCTGCAATGATTCCAGCTCTTGACAATAGATAAACAAGTCATTTACAAATGAGTGCACTTTTTCCTGTAGTATTGACTACTAAACGTTTGAATGAGGTTTTCTTTCCCGTACAAAAAGCAATGGAGACAGAAATCTCTGCACAGGGGGGCGTGGCTGGCTGTGGAAGAGAGAGGACGTGCGTCTCTGGAGCTCCGACCCGTCCTCCTCTTAATGGGCTCCCTAGCTGTCTTTTACTGCTGAATTTTTTCCCCCCGGGGACCAAGGGCAGCTGGCCACCGGAGGAGAGTTGTCCGGGGCAAGTTCTGTCCCCCCCCCCCCCGGACAGGAGACAGCCGACTTGTGCGTGTGGAATGGTGCCGGCGGCCATCTTGAGGCCTACTACCCGGCGTGATTCTGAGCCTGAGAATCCACCCAAAGACCACCTAGGAACCTGGACCCATGCGGTGACTCTTCTACTGGCCCTGACACACTCGTGGCGGGGGGCCGGGGAGACGGAGGGCCCCCGTCTCCCGGCGGGCTCCGTGGAGGGGAGTGGCGGTGGCCATACGAGGTGGCAAGTGGACTACCCATCGGATGCCCCGAGGACCGGGCTGGAGGCGGCTTTTATGGGCCTCGAGAGCCTACTACTGGCGACAGTCGACGACGATCGCCCGCTAACGCGGGGCGACATGCTGTGCTTCCTGGCGGTTCTGAAGGGCTGTAGGAGTACGATTCCCTGACCGGCGCCATGCGAGAGGAGATTCGAGAGGCAGAGGTTGCGACTGGCGGTGAGACAATGGAGGAGGCCTGCGACGAGAGGGGTGCCCAAGAGCCGCGTCAGAAGCGGCATAGCTTGCAGGAGCTGGAGAGGTCGCCGAGGTGTGGTCCCGGTGCGTCTGCTGTGCCCGAGCGGCTGGGCGGTGTGGCGCTGGATGGATCGCTGGATCGAGGTCAGAGGAAGGAGGAGTGCCCCCCCCGAGTTGACCGGGAGGTTGCCGCGGTTGGGGCCTCTTTCTCCGTTGTTTGCATTGCTACTGGTTGCGGCTCCTCTTCCCGAGGATGCTGCACCTTTTGCTGTGTCGGCGCTACCTGTCGCCGCGTGGCCTGGCCTATTCAGCTTCGCTCTGCCTGTTCTGGACCCGCCACCATTCAGAGACACAGGTTGATGACAACAGCAGCGGTGATTGAGGTGTTGTTGCCGTGCTCTCTCGACCCTTTTCTTTTTCAGACGACGCTTATTTTGAACTTTGTTTGCCCACACGCTGAGGCTTTTTTGTTTTTTTGTTCCTTTTTTGCTTTTGTTTTTCGAAGAGACCCCCCTCATTGAGGATGATTTTATTAACCCCTAGATGTCTTTGATCTTATCTATCTTTATTTTCTTTAAGCGGTGCCACTATAGCTGACTACGTGCGGCCCTCAATTTCTGCATAATTGTATGATGACATGTTGTTTTCCCTGTTGCCTCACCCCTCCCCCTTTTCTTTTTTTTTTCTCTCTTCTCCCCCCCCCCCCCATTTTTGTTTAGTTGGCGTTTTCGGGATATCCTGAGGGACGTAGCTTACCTCCCCAGGTGCCCGGGCCTAGTGCCTTTCACCCCCTCATGGCCTTCTCCCGTGGGCTTCGGCCACCCGGGATTCTGCCAGGGTCGGCACATTCTTGGTCTTTTGCCATATTTTTCCCCACCTTACTCCATTTACTCATCCTTTTTATTTTTATTTTTTTATATATTTTATGATCCCTTCCCCCTTTTATAAAGATCCTTGATCACTTTGTTGCTGATGATCCCCGGCTGGGGATTATCCAGATTTTTGTGCTACCCTTCCCCTCTTGTTTCCTATTTTCTCGCTGAGACCCCCCTATCTGGGGATGTTTATTGTTTTCTGTATTAGATGATTTTCGCTGATTATAATACTTCTTATGGAGCTGTGGAACTGAGTGGTTGCATGCTTCAGAGCTCCTCTGAGAATCTGTTTTCGATTGCTGAAATTCCTCTGATTTATGGGCTAAAACCAGGTTTCCTGGTGAACTTGAGATCCACTGCTGCCCCTGGACTCCGGTACTGCGACTCGCCGGGTGATAGACGACGTATTTCTGGGCGGACAGGATCTGGGCCTAGTGCGGCCTAGTCAGAGCAGTCTTCTTTCTGGAGCCGGGGAGTTTCCCAAAGGTCAGCACAGCCGTTTCTCCTGATTACTTCCCGATACACAGCGGATGGGTAAGAAATTGCAGCCCCGCCGGGACGTCTCGGAGGGCCCTCGTCAGAGGGATATCAGAGACTCCCTGTACAGCAGCAGACTCTCCTGTAGCACGGTCCCATCACCGATGCTCCCTGCAGACTATGGCTCCTCGGACGAGGATGATGGTTCCTGGCCCACAGATACTGCAGCAGGAATAGACTGGCTGGCTCCGTTGTCACGGGGAGATAGTGCAGCGAAGGGAAAAGCGGGAAAAAAAAGAGCACAGAAACTGAGGAAAGCAGCAGCTGCGGCTTCACGTGGAGCCGTGGGACCTGCTGCAGGCCCTGTACGGGGTCCCTCTGATGGAGATAGAATACCCTCACCCAGTGGCGTGGAGGTATCGCAGAGGTGTGTACTTTTGCCACGGGAGAATGTGATCCGGGAAACGAATGCCTCTGTGGGGACAGAGGCCTCTTTGGAGGCCTGTCCACCTTCCTTGAAACCCTGCACTGTTGCTACCCCTACTACGGAGATAGATGACGCTCGTCCCACCACGATGGGAGACTACCGCTGGTTTATAGATGAAATAAAATCCCTGTGGACGACGGAGGTGTCTGGACTGCGGTCAGAAGTTGCGTCGGTGCGCTCTCAAGTGGTGGCAATACAGGCTCAGACCTCGGATGTGGCTGCGGAGCAGAATATACTTACATCGCAAGTTGACACCTTACGATCCCAAGTTGACTTACTGACTCGCTCGGTGGAGGCCCTCGAATCTAGACACCGCAGACGCAACATACGAGTCCGAGGTGCCCCGGAGTCGGTGCCAACGTCTGATTTGCTTTCCTATGTAAATCGCCTCGCTCATCATATAATAGGATTGCCCCCCAAGGTTTCAGAACTGTTAGTCTCAGCCTCACGGATCCGCAAGCCTGCGACGGCCCCCAGAGATTCCACGAGAGATATTATTGCGATTGCCCGGGACGTAGCGACTAAGACTCGGATTATGTCAGCTCCTGGGGCCAGGATAGCGGTGAAGTTTGAAGGGGCAACGATGTCACTATACCAAGACCTACCGTTTGTCACCCTGCTGGCGCGACGTCGCTTCCGACTGGTGACAGGGTTTCTCCGTCTTAAAGAGGTTCCTTACCATTGGGGGCTGGCTGGCTCGCTCGTGGTGACCCACGGGAACATACCATGCATCATCTCTGACCCGGCCGAGGCTTGGCCGATGCTAGCCAGTATTGGCTTGTCTCAGGATCCGGCGACTACTTCACCAGGCTAATTTTCTTTTTGTCTAGGACATTACCTGTTGCTTTTTCTACTAGGACTTTTTGAGGCAATGTTACCCCGCATACGCTTGGTTTAGCCAGTTCTTTTCAAGTTCTTCGTTGCTCGAGAGATTGCTCCCCCCTTCCCCCCCTCTTTTTTGCTATTTTGGCATTTTTGGGCTGTACAGAGGAGTATCCTCGGTCGCCCTGGCCTCGTGACTAATTCACTCCTTGGCCTTCCCCACGGTCCTTGGGCTATGAGGTTTGTGCCGGGAATGTCACTTTTTGGCCTTTGCCATATTATAAAAAAAAAAAATTTTCCCTCTGTATTATATCATTTTTTATTATTATTTTTTTCTAATTTTTTTTTTTTAATTTTTATTTTATTTTATCCTTCTCCCTCCTCCTCCCTTTTAATACGATGCGTATTCTAGTTCTTTTGATGTCCTTATCCTGCTCCCCCCCCCTTATTATGAGACGTATTGGGCACTTTGAGTATGCTTTTATTTCTAGGAGTCTGTCCTCTATCAAGGACAGGTTAGCCCTTCAGCGTGTTATTGCAGATGACTCATTATGACCATTGGTAGATGTTGTTTTATTTATACCGATGCCCTGTATTTACTTAGATGGCTTTATGCGGCCCTGCGTGGCCACTTTCTCAACGCTGTTTTTTTGTCTGACTATGCAAAACTTCTAAAATAAAGAATTTAAAAAAAATAAATAAATAAATAATACTTCTTATGCGCACTGTCATTTGTCAACTTAAGATTCCTGATGACTTTTTCTTATGCATGTGCAGTTAACAAGCTGTGGCCCTGCGTGGCCAACCTTCTTGCTTTCACGATGACTTAATGTGGCCCTGCGAGGCCATTTATTGTTTATGTCCTGCTGACTTTTTCACCAAATAAAAAGTTTTGAATACCAAAAAAGAAATCTTTGCACAAACACTACACAGTCCACTAGGGAAAAGATCAGGAAGTGTATAAATTCTGAACACTGGCCATGTGCTGGGGCTGATCACTTGGGGTACCTTCGAAAGAGGACTGATCGGTCCATGCTTTATCTCCAGACTCCAGGAGGCCATTGCTGCTAGCTTAATGAATAGCTCTTCGTAAGTAACGTTCTATGGTTCACCCTTTTTCTTTAGTTTGCTGTGTAGTGTGTAATTAATTGATTTACTCTAGTTATAATTTTTTATGTAACAAAGCACTGTGATTTTTCTATCATAAATAAACAAATAAGTATTTAAGTTTTGACTCTAGCTGATGAAATCCACGCTAACTAAGAGATTGGGAGAATTGCCATTTGCTTTAAGCTCGGTTATATATAAGAAATTGCGAGTTGCGGTCGTCAGGAAACGGCAGGGAATTGTGGGATCTGTAGTCACTGTCCGAGTCTAGGATAGTGCGGCTGCTAAGCCCTGCGTCTCCTGTTGCTACGCGCGTAGTGTCCATGAGGACTGGTGGCAGCGTTACTAATAGAATAAGAAAGTGAGTTTCGGGATTGTGTGAGACGTAGTTAGTACGCGCTTCAGGAGAAGACTTGTACTGCGTTGCAATCCTGGGATCAGTATATCGCTCTCTACGTGTCTGTTGTGAGAGAAAGTGTGGCCAGGACGGGTGGAGAAGCGCGCGTGATTATCTGGGTCTAGGATAGATAGATAGTGAGCGGCTTAACCCAGCGTCTTTGCGCAGCAGCGCACCTAGTGGTCGTGACAAGGTCTTCTTCCAGAAAAGCATAATGCAGTAGCCACATACATCCTCTGCAAATATGGGTCCACTTAAACTCACCTACAACATGTAGGGACAGAATCCACTCAGTTATTGTGAAATGTAGCATTGCATTCCCTTATTGCTCATTGTGAAATAATATTGCATCACCTTGGTGATAACTGCTAAATACAATCCTGAAATTTCTTAAAAATATATTATTGACCAGGCTGGGTTCACACCTCAGCGTTTTTCATATGCGCGTTTATGGCGCGCATATCGTGCAAACGTGAAAAACGCGCATTGCAGCGCGTTCACGCTGCAGTCTATGGCCGTGAAAGCGCTGAAATACGCCCCAAAGAAGCTCCTGTACTTTGGGCGCATGGCGTTTTACAGCACGTTCCTACGTGCTATAAAACGCCCCGGTGTGAACGGGCCCCATAGGAAATCATGGGATTTCCGTGTTTGGACGTTTTACAGCGCGCAGGAATGCGCTGTAAAACGCCCAGGTGTGAAAGGGGCTTACTGTTCACTGTGTAATAATCATATAACACCTCCTTACGGTTCACTGTGTAATAATCATACACTTCCTTACTGTTCACTGTGTACTAAACATATAATACCTCCTTACTGTTCACTGTGTAATAATCGTACACCTCATTACTATTTACTGTGTAATAATCATACACCTCCTTACTGTTCACTGTGTAATAATTTCATACTGCCCTTACTATTCACTGTGTAATAATCTCAGAACCCCTTCCTCTTGACGGCGTAATACACCTCATTATTCACTGTATGTTACTGTTACACTCACCTTACTATTCATTGTATAATAATCTTACACCCCGCTTACTATTCACCATGTAGTAATGTTACTCATCTTACTATTCATTGTATAATAATCTTACACCACGTAGTAATGTTACACTCATCTTACTATTCATTGTATAATAATCTTACACCACGCTTTCTATTCACTGTGTAGTAATGTTACACTCACCTTACTATTCATTGTGCAATAATCTTACACTTCCCCTTCTATTCACTATGTAGTAAACTGCCCCCCGTATTCACTGTGTAATACTACACCCCCGTATTCACTGTGAAATATATTCTTGAACCCCACTTAATAGTTATTGTGAAATGTAAATCTTTCAGCCCCTGACTGTTCGCCGTGTATATTATTTGTTTTTTGTTTTGTTTTTTTCATTTTAATCCATCACTATTTAGTGTTTATTTTTGGAATAGAATGAAAGAATTATTTAGGAATGAGTTAACGTAACAATTTCTGAGTGGTGAGACCCCATTGCAGGCAATTCTGGTCACTCATGGAAGATGTGGATTAATTGAAAGAAAATTCTAAGCCTTCAAAAATATGATTTAATTCAGAGCTAATACAGTACATGGAGTATGAAATACTGTACTTTCACCTGCATGTCTTTGGATTGTATTCCCACAAAGTTGCTTCTAAAATCCGGTTTAGTAAAGAAGTCCCTTGGTTTATTACATTGACTCACCCGCCTTCCAATTTCAGTCCCTTGATTAAACGCAGTTTGCGGAAGAATGACAGAGACACCAAGGCATAGGACCGTCGTATCTTCAGGTACCCTGTGATCTCCTCAATGAGACCCAAGCTGGCTTCTAGTTCAGCAGCAATGTTAACTTCAAGAGAAATTCAACAAATTATTCATGATTGCAGACATGACTTTGAAGTCTACAAAGAAGCTACAATTAAGAATGCAAAAAAATCTACATACAGGCAAAAAACAAACAACAAAAAACTCAAGGAACATACAGGGTTATCCAAAGAGATTCGAAAAGTCACCGCACATTCGGTGACTTTTCATTCGCTTCAATTCGGTTCCTTTTGCCGATTGCATTTCGGTGACCCTGCGGTGTATTCAGCAAGCACCACAGGGCCCCCGAATTGCAGGGAAAAGCTGGCGCAAACCTGACGAAAACTAACCGAATGCACGCTGAAAACAAGCAAAAACATCTGGATTAACCTTCGAAAAACCTGAACAGGAGCCGAATCACACAGAGCCGAAGCAGCTGTGAGGTAGAGGAGGCAGTGAATAAATTAGCAAAACCATTTGTATGAATCTGGGAAAATGAAACGCTGTTTGCAAAGAAACTACTGAGCGAAAATGTCTGAAATTTTCACAGGAGGTCCAGGGAATGATAATAAAGAGGGCTGTTACAAAAAAAATAAGTAAACTGAAAAAAAAAAAAAAAATCGGACTTTTAAAAAAAATAAAAAAATTCTGAAAAATGCTTAAAGTATCCTAAAAAATCTATAAATAAAGAGACTTTTTGCTGCAGAATTTTATAATGAATGGTTTATTAGATATTGAATTAAAACAGGAATATTTTTAACATTGAAGTCTATGGGATTCTCCTGAATAAACTTGCCGAATTAAACCACCGAATGGCAGGACATATGGGGAACCTTTCACTGCTGGTTTGTGTTCTCTGAATAGCCGAAGCAGTGCTTTTTTATGGGGATTTCACTGCCCTCAAACAGGCATCGAACAGGCACCGTATGTTCAGGCAATTCGCTAGGATTTGGCAAATTGCCTGCTCTCTGGATAGCCGAATGGTCAGGAAAGGTAACCGAACGCTGATTTTCAGCGTTCGGTTACCTTTCTCAAGCAATTCGGATCTTTTTGGATAACCCTGATAGAATTTATCTCTACTGAAATAGGACGTTATATTCCCTAGATTTTATGATTGTATGAAATCCTTCAGAAACTATTCCAGCACTTTATCCTCCATCACCAAAAAAATCTACAATGAAAATTACTGGGGTACATATTTCCTCCTCTTTTTCATTCATAATCCCACATTCATAACAGCTGTTTGTTTTGCAGAACAGATGAGTACTCACTCGGTCACGTGGACAACTTTGTTCTGGGAAAGCAACAGGCATAAAACATCACAAGTCTATTCATTAAAAGGTCAAGTTGATGCTGAGTTAGTGTAACATGGCACATGCCAAGTCTGTGAAATTAGCCGCCTTTAACTTCCTCAATTAACCCAGCTGATGCCACGCAGAATCCAAATGGCTACAAAAGAAGAGTTGCACTAACTGAGCTTCAAATCAGACTTTAGTGAATAGACCATCTGTATCAAGCAGAAAACTGTCCTTCCATACACACAACGAAAGTGTAAAATGCCCTTTTTTTTTTTGCGTGATGTATGGGTTTCATCGACAAGTGACAGAAAATTCTGTGTCTTAGGACAACTCGATTGCTGGCTTCTTCAAATAAGGCCGGGTGCACACTAGTGTTTTCTTCTGCGCACTAGCATGCGTTAAAAAGGACGCACTTTATGACGCAAAAGATGGTAGACGCCAGAAGATGCGTTAATTTTGACGCACTTCGTAAAAACTGAATTTGAGTTGAATGAAAAAAAAAAGCTGGGCTTTTGACATTTGACATTCAGCACGCGGCCAACGTCGCGTCAATCCTAGCACAAAAGCCTTGGTGTTTCCATGACGGGTGTCTTCAGCGCGTGTTATGTGTTGCGCGCGTACTACGTGTGTTCTTCTCTATCCGCGTAATTATATGCTACAACGCATGTCATAAAGAGCGTCATAACGCGCACTAGTGCGCAGAAGAAAACGCTAGTGTGCACCCGACCTAAGAGGGGGGAACAGAAAGCAAACTACAACTTATACATGAAGCAGTTATAAAAAATGGCCAAGGAAAATTTGTATGAAATGGAAAATAAAAAAAATAAAATAAAAAAAAAGACATATTTACTTTTTGTTGCCCATTAGAACATAATTTATCTATCGAAGGAGCATACAAAAAAAATAATAGGTGACTGGATATAATGAGGTCACAACCAGGTCCTGGCTTCAGCAGTAAATAGAGAAGTCATTTGAGTTTTATTTGTTTTAAATTTAGAATATTTCTGGTGTGCTGCAAATACTCAGGATCAGTAGTGACATCAGCATAATTCAGGAAGTGGCTGAGATCTTTTAATACTGTCAAGTCATTTAATTGTGTTGTTGAAAGTGCTGTCGCAACATGAATTCACAAGGCTTATTTGGCAGGGACGTATTTAGGTCCAACAACAGCATATTATTTAATTTACACCTTAGTCATTTCTAAGACTATTTTAGTTTGGAGCGGTGTTTCACAAACCTGTACTCAGGGACCACCAACAGGTCAGGTTTTCCAGGTATCTGAAGCACAGCACAGGTGATATGATTTGCTGCTCAGTGATTGCAGAGGTCTGTTCAGCGCCCCAGCAGCTGCTGAATGCTACAATGCAGCAGTTCAGTTTGCTGCAGCAGTCTCACTAAACGCTTTGGCTGTGTATATTGAAGTAATAAGGAGGAGGATTGCTGAATGAAAGGTGCTGTTTCTGCAATATCAACTTTTGTCCATTTTATTACCACTTTAGTGTTACTGTTTGCCATGTTCCAATAAATTTTTGGTGTTTTGGTCCAACAAACCTTCAAACTGAACATTTCCTTATTGGATTATTTGCTTCGTGGAGGCGGCCATCTTTCCCATATCACACTCAGCTAACCCCGCTGCACCTCTCGATTTAGCTGCAAGTGCTAAGATAGCAGTGCTGAGCGCTGAACTGCAGCATAGCGTTCAGTGCCAAGTTGCTAACTTAGGCCAGTGTCAGACGAGCGCACTAGGTGCACTTGTACTGACGTGCCTACCGGCGTCCATCGAAGTGTTGTTGTGACGCTGCAACGGGGCCAGTCACATGCTGTAGCACACGCACGAAATGTGCGCACTACAAGCGTCCGTGCACAAAGCCTCCCTGTCAAAACACTACATGCACATTGACGGGGCTGCAAATCGCGATCCTCCGTAGGAGGATCGAGCCTTGCAGCACTGAGCGCACTAACCGCGGTCAGCGAGGCGGCCAGATGGGCGTTGATTGGAAGGAACATCCACTCTCACGGACGTTCCTTCCGCTCTCCAACGACACTCGCCTGAACCCGGCCTTAGCACTTGCAGTGGCTGAGGAACTGAACGCGCCTCAGGATTCCATCGGCTTTTTCCCAAGGTAATCCTTAAAACCTGGTCTGTTAGGGGGTCCTGAGGACAGGGTTGGGAAACAGTGGTTTAGAGTCATTGCTGGGAGTTTTATTGCTTTGCAGCTCTGTTATACACCTGCACACCCAAATACATTGGACCTCTAAATGAAAAAGGCATTGGTCAAAAAATGCTCATCTAATCTGCTGCCCTAGTGCCAGGCCTAGTTAGCCAATGCAGTAAGAAACCCTTGCAGATTGGTATGGGCACACAAAAGAGTGTTCATTCATGAGATTTATGGTAAAATTATAAAATTGATTGATCACCCTGTCGATGTCTCGACGTTACTTATTTTTGCTAGCATTGTTTACATCAACCTCATTATTTTCCTAGCAGTGTCAATCTACCATAACTGAATTTTGTCAGTCAACCCCCAAGCTCTGAAGAGGATTTTAATTTCCTTCAAAAGGTATGTTCAAATGTCAAGGAGAGAATAATATGACAGTCACTAGGGAAGAATAATATCCTGTTAATTTTCCTCCAACAGCACGGGTTTCAGCGAATGATATCCATTCTTATTGCCGATGTTTAGTACACTGGGTATGTGACCCCTGAAATGGGAACAGCTGACTGGTGTACAAAAAAGAAAAGCAACAAAGGCCTGAAAACACCCGGGAGCATGTGACGAGCCAGTACTCACGATTTACGTAGTATTCTTGGACACCAAAAGGATCCTCTTACTTATGTGTGAGCCTTGTCAACACTTAATAGCATTAGGACGACACGCACATGTCCTGTGGGACTCAAGCTCTCAAATGTCTATCAGGGTTATTCAGAGAGAGGTGAAAACCAGGAGAATGACTGGAGAAGTGAAAATTCTAGGTCAAAATAGCCGATTTGGAAAGTGAAATAAATGGGAGAATTTTTCTGGTTTGGCTATTTTGACCTAGAATGTTCACTTCTCCAGTCATTCTCCTGGTTTTCACCTCTCTTTGAATAACCCTGTATATGATCATCCATGTGATCTCCCTAATCCATAATACTTTGCTCTAGCACATATTCACATTTAAAAACATTCCTCCCTCCCTCTTGTATTCAAAAACAGTTTTTTTTCCCCTTTTACACGGAATAACCATTAAGCTAACTTTGCCAATTTCATTGACTTCGGCTGGCTTCCAAATAATGTGGGGCTATGCTGTGTTTAAGTTACACAGGGGTGTATTTATATTACATAGGCTGCCAAATCTATGGCCCGTTCAACCAAACTACCATTCATTTTCATTTACTCAAGTGTTTAATGTATAACATTCCTTCCTTTCCTAATCATGCAAGGTAGAAAAAGAAGGAATTCGTTACATGTGACATGGACCTCAATTTACTTCCTTTGGATAAACACTTTCCATTGGCTACAATCTGTTAGTAAATCTTCAAATGATTCATCTACGAACATTCCCACAGACTTTGATGGGGACTTCTGTGGATAAATCATTTGCAGTTTTTCAAACAGATTGTAATCATTTGAAAATACTAATCTCAAGGAATTAAACAGAGGTCCTAGTGAGATCAGCAGTCTTCATGCACTCAGAAACTCATTTCATTCCCCTAGAATGTAGAGAATACATAGGCTACTCCAATATTTTCCACCATTGTCCACTTTTCTCTACTTTAGCTACTTTGACCAGAAATTGTCAATCTCCCAAAGTTTATGATTTAAGAAATAATGCTACATAGGTAGGTGTAGATGAGCCACATAAGAGGCTGACAATTATCCTATGGGCAGAGCCACCTGTTCCTTCTATTGACACTGTATAACTACTGTAACTAATTGATGATAGCCACGTGAAGAATATACTCACTCCCTCCACGTATGTTGATGATTAGACTTCCGTTCACCACTGTGCACCCTCTCAGGTCTTGAGCTGCAGTCAAGGAGTCAATGGTCTTTACCTCTTGGAATATAGGACAGACTTTTGGACAAGGGCCAGCACAAGGCATACAGTTCATGCTGTGGGAGGCAAGTAAAAAAAAATAAAAAAATTGTGAATTGTCTTACCCATGGTGAGCCCTGTGGACATTTGCCCTATGTCCCAATTTGGGGATCTTGAAGGAGTAGAGCAATTAGAGCAACACAATAACAATCCAATAATGTTCCCATGGAAATGTAAGAGAAAATTCATTGCAGATCCAAAGTTTCAGCTAATGGCTGCATTAGGACATTTCTATGTATCATAAAGGCCTGATGATTAAGGCAATATGAATTTGTCTATGGCAGGTTTAGGGTAGTGCAAAATAGCCAAGGGGCCCATTTAAAAAGTTCCATGAGGTTTTCAAAAGTAGCTAACGCACTAGTTGTATTTTATGCACTCCAGTAAACACCTGAGTGGTGTTTGTTGGTGAGAAGCACAAAGTGGAGGCGAGTCAACAAAATGGGCCCTATTCCAACCTTGGTGTAATCTTAACCAGAGCTGTTGCAAATTTACCAACTCCATAGACTTTGGACCATATTCTATGCTTGTCATTAAGATAATTCCAGGAGCGGTTATACACAATGTCTATTGTAGTTATCTTAATGATGGGAAGCTCTATTCCCAGCTGGGTTTGAGTATTGCAATTCCCTGCGTGTCCTTACTGTAAATTAACATCTCCTATACTTCGTATAGGAGACATTAATTTGCGCCTACAAAAAAGCAAGCTATTCCAAGGTAGTTTTGCACTTCCATCAGGGAGCTGGATTTGCACGAAGGAATTCGGCCTCCTTTAAGCTGGTGTTAAGTGATTTTGCAAACTCCTGTAAAAACCACATACTCACCACTCAAGCTGGAGATACACTGAGTGCGATGTGATGCACAGCACCAGTAGGTGGCACCGCGCGTCAAGATGCACTCAGTTTGTCCAGGTTTGAGTGATGAGTATGCAGGCTTTGCTTCATTTGATGAGAAAGAAACATTTCTCTAGTTTGATCTGCAAAGTATTGGATTCCTGTCCAGTGTGGAGAGAAGCAAACATAATCCAGTGTAGACTGGCTGCGAGGCGGAGCAGAGTGAAGTCATGCCTGCAAAATGTTCTCTTTGCTTCGCTACACTGTGCGTAGCTACGTGCTCATTGTATCTCAGGCTTCATACTGAGGAGCGGTATACTTCAACAAGTAGTTCCTAGTCTCCCTGAGCGATGCTGCACGATCTTGTGAGAGCGAGCTCTCCGCCGAAATGTGCAGGGCTCCTTGGAGTCCTATAGGTTCCAGAAGTCGATACCTGTTAAGTTTACACCAAGGCTGGAATACAGCCCTACAGTTTTTCAAAGTATTCCTCAAAAATATTCTCTGCTCCTTTTTAATTCACCTATCGAACACAAGTATCAGCATCCATCCCCATGAGGGTCTCCATGATGGAAAATTCCCAGGGTTGGCCTACTTTCACAAGGACTGAAAGATGGTAAGCGCCCACAGTATGTAACACCACCGAACACCCAGCTGAACCAGATGGCTAGTGGTTTCCCCCAAACCAAAAGAAAATGGAAACAAATACGTATCTGGTCAGCGTGGAATGCAACGCAAAGGGTTTCAGGCAGTTCTCACAATAATGTCATCGGTATGGATATGTAACATAAAGAAAAAAGAGTACATTGGTGCAGTATGTCTCATACAGTATATATAACGTGTTATTGGGTCATAGATTCACTCACAAAGCAAGAGCCCCAACACTAGCTCTGAGTGGATTAACGCCTGCTGGTAGTTTTCTGAAATTTTTTCAGGTAACCCAATCCTTAATAATGGAGGTTCCTCACCGCAGCCGCAACTTCATCAGCATGTTGGCGGCGAAACGCGTCCTGGTCCCTTATTCAGCTTTTAATTTATTGTTTTATTTTATAAAATTTTTAAAGAACCAGTTCCTGCATGCCTTTTGGTTTTTCATTGGATTTGGCCTGACAAAATCCATGTGCGCCTATCTTGAGCTTTGATGAGCTCCAACAAATGTGAGTTGTCATTTGTTATGATATCATCACTACTTTCATAATGCCAGATACACACAGAGATATTGTTTCTGCTTTTTACCTCCTTGCTTACCAACGGCTCCGGTGAGGAACCTCCGTTATTAAGGATTGAGTTACCTGAGAAAATTTCAGAAAAACAACCAGCAGGCGTTAATCCACTCAGAGCCAGTGTTGGGGCTCTTGCTTTGTGAGTGAATCTACGACCCAATAACACATTATATATACTGTATGAGACATACTGCACCAATGTACTCTTTTGTCTTTTTTCTTTAGGTTACATATCCATACTGATGACGTTATTGTGAGAACCGCCTGAAACCCTTTGCGTTGCATTCCGCACTGACCAGATACGTATTTGTTGGCCTACTTTACCTCTCCACCCACCACACATGACTTGACAGCCTTGCCTATCCGATTTCCTGCCTACTCTAGTCACGCTCATTTTATGCCATTTGTCAGTTTCTGCCACTACCATTACGCCAGTCTTCTCAGCTGCTAAAGTGTATTCTCCTTGAGAACTCCTTTACTCTCTGCCTCTCCATCTAAAAGATTTCCCTTGAGTCAGTCGCCCCACTATGCACCTGTGCAACTCTTGTGTCTTCCTTACCTTTACCAGTGCTCCCTTTCGCTACTCATCCTTTTCTTAATACGAATTCCATATGTATATGACAGCCCAGTGGCATTATGGCTGTCCTTCCATTTATATAGCCCTCCATTTAAACAACTCTAGCTCTCTTTGTTGTAGTCCTCTTTCCATTCCTAATCTAAACCCACTACATACATTCACATATGTCTCTACACCACATCATTGCCAGCCAACCCACTGGATGACACCAGCATTCTGTTTGATGGCCCATTTAATGCCTTTTATGTGATGTTATATTCTTCTACTAGGACTTATCTTTCCATAATATTTGATGTGTATTGTTCTCACAAACTGCCGCTATTATCGTCCTCAAAAATAAACAAGCATCCATGTCCATGAAATCATGGTAAACCTGCCTATAAGTCGACAGTGAACATACCAGTGGTTAAAGCACCACGTTGGCATAGGGTGATCACACAATAGCTTCCAATGTCAGGGAGTTCATGTAGGGTTTTAATTATCTCCTGAGTATATTTCACTCATAAATAACAAAGGGAAACTAGACACATCCTTTAGTAACATGTTCTGAGTTGTGCTGTTATTGGATACAAATACACAAAAATGCATGCTTCCCCATTAGCACAAAACAACATTTACTCACGTAGTGGAGTCAGTCATGAACCCTGATGGGCACTCTGGCGTGCACTCGCCCTTGTGGATAACGTACTGCAAGCAAGAGCCTTCCTTCGTATTCCTGCAGTTTAGGTGCATTTTCTGACAGGTTTCGAAAGTAATGCAGCGCCAGCTCTGGAAAACGTAGGTGCCGAGTGGGCAGGTGTCCATGCACACACCTTCATGCATTAATCTCCTGCACGCTATGCATTTGGATGGATCGTTCGGCTTGCTGCAGCCCCCTAGGCAGGAACTGTGGCAGCACTGGTTATCTGTTGTACAGCCTTGAACCTTACATTCCGGATGACATTCTGTTGGAATAGAAAAAATATATATATATTTTCATTCATTTCAAGTGGCAACACTGGGACAGAGCACTGACGTGCACAGAATTGATTAACAATTTATAGAAACAGTTAAGACAGGCCTTGACAAATATACAGTATCTCACAGAAGTAAGTACACTCACAGTAAGCTCACATTTTTGAAAATATTTTATTATATCTTTTCATGTGAAAACACTGACGAAATAACACTTTGCTACAATGTAAAGTAGTGAGTGTACAACTTGTATAACAGTGTAAATTTGCTGTCCCCTCAAACTAACTCAACACGCAGCCATTAATGTCTAAACTGCTGGAAACAAAAGTGAGTACACCCATAAGTGAAAATGTCCAAATTGGGTCCAAAATGTCAATATTTTGGGTAGCCACCATTATTTTCCAGCACTGCCTTAACCCTCTTGGGCATGGAGTTCACCAGAGCATCACAGGTTGCCACTGGAGTCCTCTTCCACTCCTCCATGACAACATCACGGAGCTGGTGGATGTTAGAGACCTTGCGCCCTTCCACCTTCCATTTGGGGATGCCCCACAGATGCTCAGTAGAGTTTAAGAGGTTATAGGGTAGAAGATATAATATACTATTTACAAAAGTGAGGGGTGTACTCACTTCTGTGAGATACTGTAAGTTCAACATGAGGCTCTATAAGAAAGGTTTGGATCCACATACACATTTTTAAGAGCTATGTACAATTTTTAATCTACAGATTTTCATACACGGTTCCCAAACGCGATCCTCAAGTACCTCTAACAGGTCAGGTTTGCCAGATATCTGCAGCACAGCACAGCACAGCTCCGTGATTGCAGGATACAGTCTGCGTTTCCCCAAGGGAATCCGTAAACTCTGGCCTGTTAGGGGTACGTGAGGACCGCGGTTGGGAACCACTGTCATACACTATTCCAGACATTGAGGGCCAAGAGGAAACACTGTAAGAGCCAGGGGCTGACCAGCAACTGGATGTGTCAACACATGCTTTAAAAGTAAAATAAAGGACTCATAAAAAGCAAGTGAGGCGAGCACAACATAATGTTGAATATGAGATCTGCAAGGATTCTGTAGAAGATGTGAGAGTAAGAGGTAAAGAATACGATGAGTAAGTGACTGGAGGCATCAGTATAGGGAAAAAGTAAAAGGAATGAAAGCGCCTGATCTCAGAAGAGGTGAAGAACAAGGTGATCTTTATTTAATGCTTTCCAGACAAATCCTACACATGTAGCGTAATGATTGCAGACGTTCCCCTGGCCTCCTCTAGTGGCCACAAGCTATGCATATGGAGAGACGGGAACGTGTTCTGTTGCTTAACCACGGTTAAACATCCTTCTACAAACAAATGCACTAAGGGAGTTATTGATTAGCTCCGAGAAATCAACTGCTAAACAACTGCGCGAGCGGAAATAGCTGAAGGGGGAGAGATCGTAGAAGACCATCTCTTCTAACAGGGAAATGCGTCTCTGAAACATAAAGATCCACAGCCATGTTACCAAAAGCGAGAGGTTTTAAACATAAACACTATAAAAACATAGTGCATGCTACAAAAATAAAATCTAAAACTAAACGTCAGGGCTTGAAAAATCCAGGAACTGGACAGACACAGGCACAACGGAGTTTCACCTCAATTTTTAGTTTTTGCTGCACACATCACTGTAGAAACGTTTGCCTGGCTCCTAAAAATATTTGGTTGGCTCCTAAGATTGCTATACATTTGTAGAGTACAGCGCAATTAAATATTTTGAAAAAATCCACACAGGTCAGATGAGGGTGAACGTAGTAACAGAATGAGAGCGGTGTATGCTACATTGCAAACTAGTGACGTGTACACTGAAGTCTGAAAAAAAAAATGAAGAAGAATTAAAAAATAATATACAACCCCTCCATACATTGTCAAGAGCTGTACGGCTAACAAGACACAAACGAAAAGCGTGTGAAAGGTCTGTGTGCACACGTAGATCAGCAAAGGGTAAACATATAGCACATGGAAGGTTTGGATGCAGTGATTGAGATGAAAAGGCAATCTCTTCCATCTCCGCACCTACTCCACTCCAGGACACTGCAGTTGCCCAAGCGCCGCCCTTATACTTAACCAATCCTGGGGATGCTGTAAACAGACCGACCTGAGAACTGTCCTCCCTCTCAATCCACCCCCTTTTCCAGCGTTTCCCCCTTCTCGCTCCCCTTGCCACCCTCCCAAACCCTTGATGTGCATCGGCAGAAAATAAACTACGCGAGTAACTGTTTCTATGCCAGAGAGATACAATTAGCAGCTCAGTGCATGGCCAGCGCAGGGCTCATCCCAACAGGGACATGCAGAGGGATTCAGGCTCAGTGTGAGCTAGCAGGGGGACTGGGAGCTTTATACAGCAATCAAAAGCAAGACAGTGACTGACTCTTACAGTTATCACAGGGGATGTATAGAGATATATGGAGAGAAGTTATACAGAGGATTACATAGATATATGGGGTGAGGGAATACAGAGTATTACATAGATATATGGGGTGAGGGTAATACAGAGTATTACATAGATATATGGGGTGAGGGAATACAGAGTATTAAATAGATATATGGGGTGAGGGTAATACAGAGTATTACATAGATATATGGGGTGAGGGTAATACAGAGTATTAAATAGATATATGGGGTGAGGGAATACAGAGTATTAAATAGATATATGGGGTGAGGGTAATACAGAGTATTAAATAGATATATGGGGTGAGGGTAATACAGAGTATTAAATAGATATATGGGGTGAGGGTAATACAGAGTATTAAATAGATATATGGGGTGAGGGTAATACAGAGTATTAAATAGATATATGGGGTGAGGGTAATACAGAGTATTAAATAGATATATGGGTGAGGGAATACAGAGTATTACATAGATATATGGGGTGAGGGTAATACAGATTATTAAATAGATATATGGGGTGAGGGTAATACAGAGTATTACATAGATATATGGGGTGAGGGAATACAGAGTATTAAATAGATATATGGGGTGAGCGAATACAGAGTATTACATAGATATATGGGGTAAGGGTAATACAGATTATTAAATAGATATATGGGGTGAGGGTAATACAGAGTATTAAGTAGATATATGGGGTGAGGGAATACAGAGTATTAAATAGATATATGGGGTGAGGGAATACAGAGTATTACATAGATATATGGGGTGAGGGTAATACAGAGTATTAAATAGATATATGGGGTGAGGGAATACAGAGTATTACATAGATATATGGGGTGAGGGTAATACATAGTATTAAGTAGATATATGGGGTGAGGGTAATACAAAGTATTAAATAGATATATGGGGTGAGGGAATACAGAGTATTAAATAGATATATGGGGTGAGGGTAATACAGAGTATTAAATAGATATATGGGGTGAGGGAATACAGAGTATTAAATAGATATATGGGGTGAGGGTAATACAGAGTATTAAATAGATATATGGGTGAGGGAATACAGAGTATTACATAGATATATGGGGTGAGGGAATACAGAGTATTAAATAGATATATGGGGTGAGGGTAATACAGAGTATTACATAGATATATGGGGTGAGGGAATACAGAGTATTAAATAGATATATGGGGTGAGGGAATACAGAGTATTAAATAGATATATGGGGTGAGGGAATACAGAGTATTAAATAGATATATGGGGTGAGGGAATACAGAGTATTAAATAGATATATGGTGAGGGTAATACAGAGTATTAAATAGATATATGGGTGGGATGAGGGAATACAGAGTATTAAATAGATATATGGGTGGGGTGAAGGAATACAGATTATTAAATAGATATATGGGGTGAGGGAATACAGAGTATTACATAGGTGTATGGGGTGAGGGGATACAGAGTATTAAAGAGATATATGGGGTGAGGTTATACACAGTATCATATAGATATATGGTGAGGGAATACAGAAATAGGATGAAGATATACAGAGTATGAAATAGAAATATACAGGGGTTATTCAGAGAGAGGTGAAAACCAGGAGAATGACTGGAGAAGTGAAAATTCTAGGTCAAAATAGCCAAACCAGGAAAATTCTCCCATTTATCTCACTTTCCAAATCAGCTATTTTGACCTAGAATTTTCACTTCTCCAGCCATTCTCCTGGTTTTCACCGCTCTCTGAATAACCCTGACAGAGTAAGGTATACAGAGTAATAAAAAGTGATATAGGATGGGTTTATGCAGAGTATTAAAAAGATATAGGGTGACGGAATACACTCTACATACAGATATAAAGGGTGAGGTTATACTTTGTATTAAATAGTGATATACAGAGTTATTCAGAGAGAAACCAGGAGAATGACTGGAGAATGGAAAATTCTAGGGGGTTATTCAGAGAGGTGAAAACCAGGAGAATGACTGGGGAAGTGAAAATTCTAGGTCACAATAGCCAAACCAGAAAAATTCTCCCATTTAACGCACTTTCCAAATTGGCTATTTTGACCTAGAATATTCACTTCTCCAGTCATTCTCCTGCTTTTCACCTCTCTCTGAATAACCCTGATAGGGTGAGGCTAGTAGTGGAGTATTAAGTGGAGATACAGGGTTAGGGTATACAGAGTATAAAGAGGATATATGTTGCTAGGGTATACAGAGTATTAATCAAATATATAAGTAGATGTATGGAGTGTTAACTGGAGATACAATGTGATAATACACAAACTATGAAGTGGCCATACAGGGTGAAGATTTTTTGACAAATTTAAAGAACATTACGAGGATTACCATTAAGAGGTTTTTAGTATTGTAACAAAAGGTCATGTGAGGTATTAAGTTGTAGTATCAATAGGTTTTACAGACTATAAAGTGCAGATATAAAAGGAAGTACAGAATAGCCACTTCCATTTTCAGTGAGGGTTATTATGTCAAGCCTTAGGAGGACGTATAGAAAATGGTACTGAAGCATTTAGGATTTGTAAGAAAAGCTATATAAGCAATAGAAGGTCTAAACTGAAGACTATGGAGAAATAGCAGATTCTATATGGGGGCGAACGCCAGCAAAAAATCATGCTACATGTATCCAGAGAAATACAAAGGTAAATAATTATAAAGTAACAAGAGCTATATGGAGAGAGTACATGAAGCAAAAGGATGTATAAGGTTATTTACAAGAATCAAAAGGAGGCCTATTGTACTATTTAAGACACCGTAATAGCTGGCATTCTGAGGGGTTATATAAAGAAATAGGAGGTATATGGTGGCGTACTAGAAGCAATGGTACATCTAGGGCAGGGGTCAGCAACCTTGGCTCCCTGAGGTTTTGGGAACTACATCTCCCAAGATGCTCAGTCACCCATTGGGCTGAGTGAGCCACAGGGGAAATGTAGTTCCCAAAACATCAGGGAGCCAAGGCTGCTGACTCCTGATCTAGGGTGTAAATGAAAGCATTGAGATATATGGTAGAGTATAAAGAGCAATAAACTATAAAGGCAAAGCATATATCTGATACAATATGAGGTATGGGTAGTATATATGCAATATATGGTTACGGACGTGGTACATCAAGATAAAATGGCAATTTGTGAGGGGAAAAAAACAATTCTCTGAATTATGGCATGCTTCATGACAGCCAGTTCACAACCTAACCAGCTATGGGATGGTTGAACAACATAGGCAACTAGACTGCCGGCACAGAAGACATTTTGCTAATTGAAAGATTACCTCAGAACAGACATGAAGTAGATGACTTATGCTAGATTTTCTAAATAAATCTAGATTTACTCATTAGACTGGGAATAGCTGGGAACTGACAGTTTTATATTGCAGCTTTCAAGCAAATTCAGCCAAAGAGACAAAACCAGCTGTCTTGTTACTCGATTTGTTTTATTACTATTGTTCATTTCACCTAAAGTCTGCAATTCATAGAAAAGTTACCAGTTCTGTAAAGAACGGATTTATTACAGGTTAATGACAAAATACGGTGTGCTTCAAGGATATGGAGGACTGCAACCTACTACTGATATATAGTATGGGCTACATAGAAAGGACTGAAAATTTTGATGGAAGCATAAGTTATCATTGGGATTTTTTTTCACCCCCAAAAAAAACCTTGCGAGTCTTGTAAATAAACAAGTGAAAGCAGCCTTTATACACATCCAGCAAAGAGTGTACAACAGGTTTTGTAGGCCTCAGTTTGGGATTACACTTCAACAGGAGGCCATAAGAGCAATCACAATATACACTAGATATAGAACTGGCAGAATGTCCAAGTGCACGACTCGAACGCTGCCGCCTTTCTTTCAGAAAAAGAGAGAGGAAAAAAAATTGTTCTTTCCCCGTAATCTGATCCAGGCCCTCTAGAAAGGCCAGTAATTCCAGCCATGCTGCATACCAAAGAGCACTTCAATCCCAAAATGGAGCCCTGGCGGAAGCACGTACAAAAATGTACTTAAAAAAAACAAAACAGAAGCATGTGTACATGTATGCTTTCGGGGCAGAAAAAAACCCAACGGTATGGAATATTTACAAGAGTTATACAGATAAACAGGCTAAATGTCTTATATCAGCCTGCTTGTCTTTATAAAGAGGACACAAATTAATACATATAAATAACATATAGGTGTCTAATATTACTGTAGATACTCAAGTAAACTGCTAGATTTTGGTGACAAAAATTTACCTTAAAATTGGAGGGGTCGCGTTATATTTGAGACATCTGCATCGCGTGTAAAAAAAAAAAAAAAAATTGCTCAGGGATCCAAAGTCTCCCTGATGCCCGCAAACACTTACGGAACTTAGGAGCTCGTTTGAGGGGGGGGGGCTGGCTATCGGCAGACGACACGGTGGATGAGCCTGCATGCTGAGCTGGAGGTCAGGAAAAACTATACCTCCCTCCATGCTGGCTATTGGTGTATGATTCACATTGGTCACCTAGCTCCGCCAGCCATCTTAATCGCAAGTAAAGGAGATGGGTGGCTGGCGACGTCATACTTAGTAACCACTACAATCATTGAAGAGCAAAGCACCCTGGCCTGAGGGGTAGCCTGACTCGTAGGATTTTATTTGTTTACTGGTACAGTATACTTTTATAATTTTCCTTGTCGCGTTATATTCGAGTTTTTAATATTCTCTCATTACCATAATAAATTTCTATCCATCGTGTTATATTCGGGTCGCGCTATACTTGAGTATCTATGGGTATTTGTTCTTACAGAAAGCCCTTTAAAATATATCCACTATCATCCTCCAGAAAATGCTAGGCAAGACTTTTAAGACATGGCTGCCTTGGCAAGTTTCCAAACACAGAAGGGTTAAGCTTCATCAGCCTTGGCCGCAGTATAAGGATTTAGGGCCTTATTTCTAACATTGTAGTGATGAGTAACAAGTGAATAATTTAGTAAAAAAAAGTCCGCTAGTTAATGATAACAGATCCAATCCTATACCAGCCCAGCACCAAAATTATATATTGCGACTTGGCTGTTATGGCTGCACACTGTAAATTTACTTTTCCTATACTGCTTTGTATAGAAGGCACTAGTTTGACAGCACCTGGAGAATGAGTGGTTTCAAGGACGCTCTTTATTTTCGTCTTAAGTCCGTATTTCAAAATTAAACAAAATCGGCTGCTCTCAGAACCTAGTGTCAAAAGCTATAGAACACACAAAAGATTAAAAATGGAATATATATATATATATATATTTACATATATATTTACTTAAGGGTCTCTATTCACAAAGCACCGAAATTTCACCAAAATTTGGGTGAATTCACGATTCACCAAATGGGCACTGTAGTGCATCGAAGATGGTGGCACATTTTCCAGTACACAAACAATTTTGAATGGACCCCAAAGTACAACAACAGATCCCCATGCTTAGGCCGGGTGCACACTAGCGTTTTCTTCTGGGCACAGTACGCGCGTTAAAACGCACTTACCGGCGTCCGTCGCAGTGTTGTGATGCTGCGATGGGGCCGGTCACATGCTTGTGGGCGCGCACTTGCTTACTTACTTGCATAGCATGCGTCCACCTAGAGATCCTCACCGTCGATGCGCGTCGACGGGGCTGCAAAGTGCGATTGGAAATTGGTATGCATTAATTGCATTTGGGGGTACGGACACAGTTGGTAAATAATGTGGATTAGATTATGCTGAGAGGGAGAAGTCCACATGCTTTGCTTTTAAAAAGGAATAGCTAGAGGTAGGAAATATAGATGTAAATTAGGAAAATGCTTAAGAAAAAAACCTGAGAAACATTTGTAACAAAAGAAATACGGGGGGAAAAAAATAATTGCTGGCTCCTGGTAGTGTCCTATCTGAAATTACATTAGTAATTCTTCGTTTTAACAATTTTCCATTACAATAACATTAAATGGACTACACTGGGGTAGCTATAGAACATGACTTTAGATATAGAACAATTTTAATGTTGAGTGGTCGGATTTGAATGTCAATCTTGCAAAAGTCTGTTTATGTTTGATTTTGGAGGGATTGAAAACAAAACTGCTGGGAAAACATTGAACGGGGACAAAGTTTAAAGCTTTCTTGCAAAAAACACATAAGTATGCATATGTATCTCGTAACTATATATATTATACATAGCACTCAACCAAACCATACATCTAAAAGGGTTAAAAACACCTAACTTTGGTTTCCAAAAGATGGAGATTAAGTTGCAAAATGTGAGAATATAATTATACATAATTACAAAATATGTGACTCTTGTAACTTGATATCTTGTAACTGAACCCCCATGTCTCGGAAACCAAAGTAAAGAGTACATCTTTAGATGTACAGTTGGGTTGAGTGCTCTGCATTTTGTATGTTGTCTCTATTGATCACAAAAGTACAGTTATACACCTGTTCTGGATGAGTACTGCCTTTTGGTTGTGTGTCTACAGTTAGTTACAGGCATTTACACATCGCCAGCATATTCCGTAGCGCTTTACAATAGGGGAGCAGAAACCGTCGTACATGATGAAGAGATGACCCTGTCCGTAGGATAACTGTCCAGGTAGTACAGCACTTAACCAAGTGGTTAACCAAGCTGGTTACTCCTCCTCTTCATTGCCTTTATCTATTGGTGTACCCCAAGGCTCTGTCCTAGGTCCTCTGCTCTTCTCTATCTACACCTCCTCCCCGGGCAAAATCATTAACAGCTTTGGTTTTATTTACCACCTCTACGCTGAGGATATGCAGATCTACTTCTCCATGCCTGATCTCTCCTGTCCTTTCCAAAGTCAGCGACTGTTTATCTGGCATCTCCTCCTGGATGGCCTCTCACCACCTAAACATTAACATGTCCAAGACTAAGCTTCTACTAATTCCTCCCCATAATGCCTTCCCACCTCCTGACTTTTCCATCATGGTTGATGGCATGGCTATCTCCGCATCAAACCAGATTCGCTATCTCGGAGTTACACTTGATTCTGTGCTTTCCTTTATCCCCCACATTCAATCTCTTTCCTTCTCCTGCCGCTACCAACTATGGAATATTTCCATAATTCGGCTATTTCTTACCGCTGACACCACAAAGCAACTCATCCATGCCCTTGTACTCTCCCAACTTGACTATTGTAGTAATCTTTTAGCTGGCCTCCCTCTCTCCCCCCTACAATCCATTCTGAATGCCTCTGCCAAGTTCATCCATCTCACCCGCCGCTCTATGTCTCTGCGAGTCCATTCAATGGCTCCTCATCCACTGCAGAATTAAATTCTAAATCTTTACCCTGACCAACAAAGCTCTCACTAACTCAGCTCCCCACTACCTGTCCTCACTAATCACCAAATACACCCCAGCCCGCTCCCCAAGGTCAAACAGTGACCTGCGCCTACCTTCTCCCCGCATCACTTCTTCTCATGATAGACTGCAGGATTTCTCCGGTGCAGCCCCCATCCTCTGGAACGCTCTCCCTCGTACAGTCAGACTTTCCCCTAGTTGCCCTTCCTTCAAACGCTCCCTTAAGACATTCCTATTTAGAGAAGCCTACCACCTGACTCACTGACGCAACCAGCCCATCATTCTCACCAATCCATCACTCTCCTCCTGTTTCCACCCCCAACCCTTCTAGATTGTAAATTCCCACGGGAATAGGGCCCTCGTTTCCTCCTGTATGGATTTGTCAAATGTTGCTCAATGTTTTGTAACCCCGTCTATATTGTGCCCGCTGTACAGCACTGCGGAATATGCTGGCACTTCATAAACAAAGAATAAGAATAATAATGATGAATAAGGGTTGCTCAGGAAATATATATATATATATATACATACATACATACATACATACATACATACATACACACACACACACACGTCACGTCACTTTATTAGGTAAACCTTGCTAGTACTGAGTTGGCCCCCCTTTTGCCTTCAGAACTGCCGTAATTTTTTGTGGCATAGATTCAACAAGGTATTGGAAACATCCTTTAGCTTGCTTAAGCCTGCCAACAGCATCAATATATTCACCTTTGGCATTGCAGGGAGCTCCAGAAAGGATCCAGTCCTCGGTAAGCGAGTCAATCCCATAAAAGCAGTCATTAGGTTAACATGTTAGGTACCTGCCAAAAGGTGAAATACATTGATGCTGTTGGCAGGCTTAAAGGAACACTCTACTCAAAAAATCACCCCTCCCCCCCGTTTTTTTATCCTAACCTATTCCCTTAATAAATCTTTAATTTTTTTTTTTCTTTGTAACTGTGATACTTACCCTAAAATCCTCTTGTTTCCAGCGGCGTCTTTTTTTTTTTTATACTCACCTACCTCCTCTTCCGCTCCCATCCTTCTTGCTGCGTCTTGGCTTCTGGTTTACGTGAGAAGCGCGCATGCGCGTCTCTCACATAAGCCAGCCAATCGGCAGGCTTCCTCCCGGCTCCCTCTGAGGATTAGTGTTGCGCGCAAGAGGATGCGCGCAACACTAACCCTCAGAGGGAGCCGCCAGCTTCTGCGGTGAGTTGGAGACGTCATTGCGCTGAAAGCGCGATAACGTCTCCTACTCGGCAAAAGTCGTCAGAAGCGGGAAATATGATTCCCGCTCTGCTGACTGACAGCTGGGAGGGCGGAATAAAGTTCTCCGCCTCTCTCAGCTGTTTTCAGCATTTACAGCTGATCGGCTGAGCGGAGGTAGGGGGGACAGAGGGCAGGATACTCCGGGCATCATGACCACCTAAAATAGCTTAGGTGGTCATGTTGCTTAGAGTATCCCTTTAAGCAATTCATGGCCATTTCTTGTGAACTAAATTTCCACAGAGCTTAGGGTTAAGACCCTTGTTAAATATCTTGAATGGGTTAAGCACTGCTGCATTTCTGAAGGGGCAGGAACTGTTGGAAACTTCGAAGGATTAAATTCTGGCATATCTGGTAAACTGTATAAATGTTCAAATCTATAAAGCTGTTTTTCGTTTTCAATTGTGCTGGCTGGAGGGCTCTCTTCCTGGTTTGTTGTATTTCTTTATTTTGCGATGCACCTGCAGAGTGCTTAGTTTAGGTTGAGTGCTACCCCTCCCCATGAATATATATACATAATCTTACACACAGTATTCCAAAACAGGTGAAGTCTATAAAGAGGGTTTAAGTGAATCACCTTTGGCTGGCATTTTGTTTTTTTGATTGCCTTTCCAAGGGAATCAAAATGATTTAAGCCGTACAGAGTTGGACCTGCCATGGAGCATGATATTAAAGCGTTGTCCCGGCAGGTGCCTTTTTCACTGGATTATTAGCGCAGTCTTAAATTCTCCTAAATGTTAAAATGGCAATCAAGAAATGGACGTCTACCGCATGTTGAATGTCACACACAAAGCAGAAATTATCTCCCTAGATTGCCAATTTTTCGATTTTGCAGTCACACTAACCATGCGGATGGGTTTGTTATGATCAGATCATAGTACCTTCCATTATGATAAAAGTGAAATGAAAATCCAAAAAAGGTTAGTCACAGAGGTATCTGATCCGGTTACACAGAGAAGGGGAGACAGAAATACTATGCTGTCCCTGGCCGGGTGGAACTGAACGCAGCAGAGTGGCATAGCATGCCCCGCTGGTGTCTATGGGCCGCGACACTTGGCGCGCATCACCTGAACTCAGGCAGCCCCCCTGCTGTCAAAGACACGTGTTAGCTGTATAGAGGGACCGGAGGAGGGGCGAGCTGTACGGTGTACTAGTGCCCTGTACACAATCTGCCTAGCTGTAAGGGGTTAAAGTTGTGAAAAAAACAACACAAATCTGACATTATGCCATTAACTGAATGCCTTTAATACAATTGTACTCATTGCACCATGCCCATTTCATTTATTCTATTTAATAAGATACAAATGCTTTTAGTTTTTCCAAACAACATGGCAATGGGGCTCTGGCCTTGCAATGATTCCTTATACTCAGAGATTCAAAAGAAATGTAGTTCCAAAACATATGGAGGGCCAAGGTTGCTGGCCCCTGCTGTAAGACATATGGAACGTAGATACAGGGGTCCAAACACCCCTGCATTTCTGTATAGGGAATTCCCTGAGAGATAGGAGGGTAGCCCCATTTCAGTTGTCATGATGCTCATGCGCAATACATTCAGTGGGCAGAGGAAGTCCTACAGCAAGGGCTGAAATCAAAGAAATCAGCCTGTTGTGGGAGATACCCCAGATAAGCATCGAGCTGCGGGACTTCACATGTCACAGCTGCCGTGAGCAACCTCTGAAAATTATTGCCAATATCGGCAAATAAAAGGCTGATACCGACAATGAGTAATTTGCCAAACATTGGCTCCTGATAATCAGCAAAGCCAATAATTGGTCTATCCCTAATGTAAACTAGGGGTCAGCAATCTCTGTCCTCCAGTTGTTGTGGAACTACAACCCCCATGATGCTCAGATACTATAGGTTTGCAGAGCCTCGAGGGAAATGTAGTCCCAACTAGGGCTGAAACAACTAATTGATTAATCGACAACTAATCAATAATAAAAATAGTTGTCAACTATTCTCATTATCGATTAATCATTGCCGATTTGTGTACACCTACAGTTTGGAGTCAGACCGAGTTAAATGTTATAACCTCGGAGTCTGCTTCGGAGCTGATTGGAGAAGACGTGTCGCTGCTTTACTCTGGTTATGTCTGGCATAAAACCTAGAACTAAATCAGTTTGTTTTTATTCAGTTTTCAACTCTAGCAGCGCTATAGTACAAACCCCTGGGATACTGCCACTGGGTATAGACACTGTAACGCTGGTGTTTTATACTTACTGGAGCCCTGTGCCACCACCCCGACCTGCCTGCCACCCCTCTTTGGTCTGGAGCTGGCATTGTCTCCCTTTGGTCCAGTACCTTCCCTCCCACACTTAGGTCCGGTCTTTTGCCCAAACCCACTTCCTCTCATACTTTGGTCAAGTTAAGAAATTATTGTAAAGGGACACTTTACGCACCCTGACCACTTTAGCTTATTAAGGTGGTCAGGCTGCGTGGAGTACTACCCCTTCTCATCCTGCTTTCGTGCTGACATCATGTCCACCTGAGTGCTTGTAGTAACATTCGTTTGGGGAGAAAGCGGACATGGGCTTACGCTGCCATGTAGCATCAATCCATCACTGTGACCTGGTGCTTGTGTACCCTGTGTTTGCTTATGTACGTATGTAAGGAATATACACTACGCAAATTGCTTATGAAAAAAAGGAGGGGAGCAGGTTTGTTTTTTTTACTTTTTTTTTTGCATAAAAGGAATACGTATTTTTTTATCCGATGAATCGATTAATCGTATAAATAAAATCGGCCAACTAATCGATTATTTGCATAATCGTTAGTTACAGCCCTAGTCCCAACACATCTGGAGGATTAAGGCTGAGGATCCATGACGTAAATCAAGGGCAGACATGACACACTTCCAGTTTAGAGAGAGCCTTAAAAGGACATCACGTCGCAGTCGCTGCTAATTGGCTAATGCACTTGACTGAGCCATCGCTTCCTTTCGAGGTTAGCCCAGCCAACTCTAACACCTAATACAGTCGAGCTGCACTTGCCACAGAAAACCTGTGCTTTGTAAATGGACCCTTGTGTATATAGATTTATAACAAAACCAAATTCCATTGGGGATACAAAGATTTTACTTTTCATCAGCTTTTTTTTCAGAAATGCTGCCAAATTTCTATGCCATTGGTGTTCCAGCTACTGGGATAAGTTGCGTAAAAATCAATATGTCCATGAGTACAGTGAAAAACGATGATAGACGAAGCCTCACTAAAAAGGTTTTATCAATGTTTGGCAAGTCCATTGTGTCATCAAAATATTATAGTATTATGACAGAGCAACTCAAAATAAGGTTACTAGGTTGACACCAACCAGACACTTATGAAAAAATGCATATAATGCATTGTGACTCATAAATAAACAATACTGGGTTTTGAGAGCTTTTCACAATTGTGTAAATGGAATAATGGGAAGCATGAGTACTTCACACAGGTCCATTTTAATTCTAATTTTAAAATGAATAATAATAAAAAAAAATCTGTTAGGTGCTTATTCAAGCCAAGGCCCATTAACTCACTCTGTGATTGTGGCGCTACACATGGCGGCATAACATGTAGACGTGACGTAGTTGGTGAATACATTGAAGGGGCATGCTGCACGCGGCTTCATTGCAAAGGTGCTGTGAGTTCTACCATAGGGCGGTGTTCTTGACATGTCTTTATGACTGGGTGGAAGGTGGCAGGCTTGGGATAAGGAGCACACCTTTCCATTAAGTTGTAAATAGTGACTCACGTCCGCATTCTTGTCCGCTTAACCCTTCAGGTATTGAAAAAGTTCTCCAGACAAAGCATTGCAGGCTCACGTAGAATAGAAACCCTGTAGAACTTGCCTGTTACAGAAGGTTTGGAGAACAATAGGCCCAGGTATCTTTCTTTACTGAGTGTCTTCTCATAAACCAGAGCCATGTTTTCACTAAAGTCACTACGGAGCCCCGTTCAATACCTCAGCAGCTGCTGAATTGCTGCAGCGCAGCAATTCAATTTGCTGCAGTAGTGTCATTGAACGCTTTGGATGCTAATTTCTAATCCAAAATGGCCGACAATTTCTTAATGAAAGATTCAGATTGTTTTTCGTATGACTCGGACAAAACATGATAAAGAAAAGCAGTCAGCACAATTCCGTTTTGTATGCACACACCACAAATGATAGTTTTTATTGAATAAACGTTATGTTTACTTCTGAAACAAAATATAAATTGAGCTGTAATATATGTCTATGTGCAGGGGGAAATAATAAATATTTTGTGCTTTGGTGAACAAAAACCTCAAAATTAACATTGCTGTACGGAATTGTTACTTGCTTCATGGCGGCGGCCATCTTTTCTACGTCACACTCAGCTACTCGCAGCATCTCCTCGGGTCGCTGCAAGTGCTAAGTTAGCAGTGCTGAGCGCTGAGCGGTAGAACGGTGTTCAATGGCAAGTTGCTAACTTAGCACTTGCAGCTGCTGAGGTATTGAACGCGCCTCAGTTGTATACCTAGATGTGCTGACCGCTAAGTTAAATCTAGTGGCAAAGTATGTAAGGCAAGTTCACAAGAATATTTAAGAATCATAAATTACACCACCTTTTTGACCAGTGGTACTAGTTACACACAATGGGAGAACCTACAATCAGCAGAATAAGCCAATTGGCTAATGCTTTATTTTGGGGACATTAGATGAAAACCAAAAGACATTCTTTTGAGGTACACTGCTATCGTTCATCAGATGCCATGTTTATATTAATCTAAATAAGGACTCTCCAAAAACACCAAGGAATTCATAGTCTCGTTCCTGGCCTCCACGCTGCCTACAGTCCAGGTGATTTTTACCTTTAGCCTGTGCTGGTTACTTTCCATTGCATTTTGAATGGAAAGTTAGTAACCACACATCAATTTGGCCAGTGATAAGATGTTTTTCAGCCTCAGTTTTGGGACACTTCGGGCAATCATGTATATATGGCTACTGCAGAATGACCTTACACTGTATCATCTTAGTGACATAAACTCCGCTCTCATGGGGACATGGTTTGGATGTGAATTTTCTAAAAGGAAATTGTACAACCCAAACAGGAAGATAAAACTATAGACCCCCTAACCCTTAATTGACTATGGCTTCCTGGAAGACAATTGAAATCAAATCTTCCCATCCTGGCCTTTATAATATGGTACGTAATACACATAGCATCAACTATGGAATAGCGCACCAAGTGTCTTCTATTTAGCAAACTGTCCATTTCTTTTGTGCTATATAGTTGTAGCTTGTTAACTTGTTAACTAACCCCCCCCCATAATATCTTGAGCAAAGGTTTGAATTTTAAATCTCCATGTCTAATGCAAAGTCTTTGGTCAGGAAAACTACTAGCAAATACCTCAATTTAAATATATATCTGGGTTTACCAAAGTCTAATTTGTATCTACGAGCCAGCCTGGGGACCGAGGAGCTAGTCCAGAAAACAGGACTGCATTTTTCAGAGCAAGCCTTTGCCACCATACCACCCTGCCGTATTGTGAGCACCACAGTGCGGCTCTGAGATTTGTCGCGTGATGTCGCTGTTTTGTCCGATTTTTGCAAAGCACCACCAATGCAAATCGCAAAATCGCAGATAGCAAATCGCAAAAAAAGGGTCCTGTACAAGCGACATGCTACCGCGAAATGCGACGTCGCGCGGCAAGATGTGAACAGCTACACTGAAATGCATTGGAGAAGCTACACAGCGCGACGTCATGCGGATTTTGGGCGGCGTGATAAATCGCACAGTGTGAACGGGGCTGTAGATTCACCATTGCTCCATAGTCCAGTGGTGCAAATGTCGTTTGCTTTGGAATTGGGTTCCCTTTATTAAAAATGTGTCACTAAATCACTATTAGAGTAATCAATGCAAACCAGACACGTGTGTGATCAAAATCAGTGTATGGCTTTTAGTGTTATATATATATATATGTTAAATCACCTGCATTAGTCTCTGGTGATTTTGACATCTTGAATTATACAGCTTATCCATCCTACAATATATCTCTATATATACATTGATATCTCACACAGATGTTTCGACCAGCAAGTGGTCTTTGTCAAGGTATATACATTTATATACACACACACATGTATATATTTAACAAACCCCGGGGTCTTCTTAAAAACATTATAGTCTTTAAATATCTTTGAAGAAGGATCACAGTTTCAATCCTCTAGGATAGTGTTTCTAAACTCCGGTCCTCAACTATCCCTAACAGGCCAGGTTTGCAGGATATCTGTAGCACAGCACAGGTGATATGATTTGCTGCTCAGTGATTTGAGGATTCAGTCTGCATTTCCCCAAGGTAATCCTTAAAATGTGGCCGGTTAGGAGTACCTGAGGACCGGAGTTGAGAAATACTGCTCTAGGGGAATCTCCTTCTGAAGTTTATGTACTGTGGCACATGAGGGTAATTGGCACCTGGGTTAAAGGTGCTGGATGCCTCCCCTGCTGTTTGATATATATTTATATACATAGTTACACATCAATACTAACCCCAAATGGAAAATGCATCACACAGGTTGTAGTGCACTTGCTACAACTATAGACCACCATATTCTACTGAAAGCTTGAGTAGAGCATGGTCAACAGCAATTTCAGTACACAGAGTAGAAACATACTCATTTAGATAACCGGATGGATGGATAGACAGACGGACGAATAGATAGACTTAAAAATGGAGGAGACATTCACCATTTTGATCAAATGAGAAGCAGCGTTTGGCACCGGAAGGGTGAGAACAAAAGGGCTGGACTCCGTCAGCTCATGGAGAATGTTAATGAAGTGACAAACAGTATGAATGGAACCCCAAAGGAGAGGCGTGACTAGCGTCAGTGAATCAGAAATACTGAATAGACTATTACATTCCGATTGCCCAGGAATGTTGCAGGCCTGACATGGAGACAAAGACGGAGATTGTGACAGCAGATAAGAACCAAACTGTCCCATATAATCCACCCATGGTAAGCTCTCACACTGTATCTAAAAAAATAAAAATAAAAAAAAAGGAGGAACATATCTTGTCCTAAGGGTGAAGGGGTTGCAAATATGACATACTGGCCGGTCACAAGCTACAGTCAGACGTCATCATCACAGAGCCTGTTTACAGCGCAAGTATGAAAAACATGCTCAGATGATGTTATTCAACATATAAACGGGGCATTGTAACAGACATTAGAATACATACCAGAAATATAAGTGGAGAAACAGGAAAACAAAGATGAATTACTGATTTCATACAGTATGGGCAGTATTACATACAAGGCGCTAAAACAGGGACGCTAAGAAGGAAAACCTGCGCCTGCAACCATCACTAAATGCTGCTGTGAGCATCCCCTCCGTGCAGTCCATAGGACTCCATTGAGGCTTCGACTGGCGGTCACATGACCTGCAGGATCTCACTTCTCGCGAGATCCTGCAGGTTGGTGGAGTGATCGCAGAGGGATACTCCCAGCAGATCGGGCCACTGTTGTCGCCGCGGGGTGAGATGTGAATATCTGATTTTTGGGAGGATTTGTAGCTGGTGATGATGGATTCTGCCGAAACTGTGGGTAACTTTTGAGTTAGCCGCAGCAGTGAGTAATAAGCATTAGGACTTTGGAATGCTAATGCTAATGAACTCTTTGGGCTCCCCATGTTAAGCATAGGGAGTGCAAAGTACAGTAAGTTTGCGCTGGAAACCACCATCTCTGAATAGCTAACGTTTTTTAACCCGTTAGCGTTCAGAATGTTGTTATATGGCCACCCTGCGCTAGGGCCACTTAACCTAACGTTAAAACTCACACAGCTGAACACTAACGTTGGAGCCCCGAATGTTTTCAAATGCCAAAGAGCAAGAATCTCAAACTCTGACCCCCCCCCAGATCTTTATTGGGAAAATTACCAGAAGTCTATGAATGCAATAAATCAGAGATCACTGCTATAGAGGGTGGGAGGATAAGGATGTAATATAATGTCCTGATATATATATATATATATATATACACACACATACATACATACATACATACATATACAAGGGTTGTGGTGGAGGACAAAAAGGGAGATAAAAAGCCTCCACACTATAATAAGTTGTTTATTATTGCAGAAGCCACTTGCACATCCCAGCAATTCAATGAATTGCATCCCAGAGCTCCTGTACCACATTCCCCATATGCAGCAAGGAATTCTGGGTAGGATATGCAAATTACATCTGTCTCACTTTTCTGCATCCTGCACCCAGGATGCAGAAAAGTGAGACAGATTTCATTTGCATATTGCAGGAGCGCTGGAATGCAATTCATTGAACTGCTGGGATGTGCACGTAGCTTCTGCAATAATAAACACAGGCCTCAAAATTTCAAGCCCTGAGCTACTAGCCAGGCCTTAAGAGTTACTCGCCACTAGTTGCCCCACCTAACCCTTTTCCAGCATTGCCTCTGCATTCCCACTCGCCCTCCTGTAATTTCCACTCGCCAAATGCGAGCAGGCGAGTGGAAATTTTGAGGCCTGATAAACATATATATATATATTATATACACACACATACACAGAACTTTAGATATGTACTCTGCTTGCAGCAGGTTCACAATAACTGTTCTCGGTGTATGGTCCTGAATTTTGTACATCTCACTAAGCGTTGAAATGTCAGTTGGTCATTTTCAAACATGCTATAAATCCAGGGCTTGACAAATTTGCTCTGAATCTAGGAGCCGGCTACAAAAGTTAGGAGCCAGTTTTTGCTTCAGACTAGCATAGCTTTACTTTCAACAACTAAAAGATACGCTATCAGGGTTATTTAAAGAGATCCGATTTGTGGCTGAAAAGTAACCAAACAGTGAAATTCAGCGTACGGTTACCTTTCCTGGCCATTCGGCTATCCAGAGAGCAGGCAGTTTGCCAAATCTTAGCGAATTGCCTGCACATACGGTGCCTGTTCGTTGCCAGTTCGAGGGCAGTGAAATCCCCATAGAGAAGCAATGCTTCGTCTATTCAAAAGAACAAAAACCAGCAGTGAAAAGTTGCCGAATTGCCCTGCTGTTCGGTGGTTTCATTCAACATGTTTTTTTCAGGCGATTCCCATAGGCTTCAATGTTAAAAATATTACCGTTTTAATTCAATATCTAATAAACCGTTTATTATTTTATTCTGCAGTAAAAAGTATCTTTATTAATAGATTTTTTTGGATCTTTTAGGCATTTTTCAGGATTGTTTTGCGAATTTTCTGTTTTTGTTTCAACATATTTTTTTCTTTTTTCTGTAACAGCCCTTTTTATTATCATTCATTGGATCTTATATGTAAATTTCAGACATTTTTGTTCTGTAGTTTCTTTGCAAACAGCGTTTCACTTTTCAAACATTCAAGCGTACGTTTTTTTTTCCCCCCACTCCATTCGTCTGCGGTGTTGGGTTTTTCCGGTGGCTGCTCTGCGCTGTGATCGGCGGCTGCTCGGGTTTGTTCGGCGGGGTTAATCCAGATGTTTTTGCGGGTTTCGGTGTGCGTTCGCCAGGTTTTGCAGGAGTGTTCGTCGGGTTTGCAACAGCTTTTCCCTGCACTACGACGGCCCTGTGGTGCTTGCTGAATAAACCGCAGGGTGGCCGAAATGGGATCGCCAAATCGCACCGAATTGAAGAGAAAGAAAAGTCACTGAACGTTCAGTGACTTTTCAATTCTCTCCGAATAACCCTGTATAGGATTTATTTTTTTTGAGTACAAGTACCAATATACTTTTTGCCAGGTACTCACCGATACATTTACTGTCATGCGACGCTTTCCAATAAATAAAGTTTTTGCTGAAAGCCTGTCCAATTTATAATAGTAATGAAATGGCACAAAGACACACAACAGAATATATTATATATATATATATACACACACACACACACACACACCCCAGGGCTGGATATATTTACATTAAATGGAGACTGGATGAAAACATTGAAGCCAACTAGATGTTTTTAGATGCCATGCAAAGACTGCTTTTAGATTGGTGTAAAATAAACTGGAAATTTAGGAGCTAGGAGTAAAATTCTAGGATTGTCAAGCCCTGCTATAATAAATCTCGGTTTTATTTTTTACTCTACCCTCAAGTACATACACAAAGGTTATTAAATATATATATATCCATCAGGGCATTATGGACACTATACATAAATCCAGGCCACCAGAATCTTAATTTATCAAATGTGTAAATATATATACTGCCTGGGTAGGGGATTTGAGTAATATTGTTTGAAACTTTTCTACTGGTATAGTTGTTGCTTTCCAGTCTTAAGTAATAAAAGTATGAATTCAATTATTCAGACTAAAGTAATCATAATAAATTTGTGTTTTGCCTAAATAATTTGTGTTTAAATTAAATATAAATAAACCATTGAAGGTAACAGTATTAAACACAATAGTTATGCTGTACAAGCAGGACTTAAAATATTGTATCAAACGTAGAAGCTAATTTCGCATTATTAGGAGCCAAAAAGAGTTTTGTATATAGATTTGTGCAATTTAGAATAATGCACCAGGAGCACCTTGCTGCCCGATCCAGCAATTTGTCAAGCCCTGTACTAAATGTCTGTATAATTAAAAATAATAATAAATAATATATGTATCATAGATTTTAAGGAAACATTGGGTAAACCTTGGTATGGCATGTTACCTACAGGTTAATGTCTTTAAATATGTACCAGTGATCCTGGGTGAAACCAAGGATATTTGTTGTTTCTAGGCCCATGGTAACTTGGCGTATAGCAGAAGAGGATTAATACACCATTAGTACATTTAGTGCTTTGTAGCAAACATCCTGGTTTTTCATGAGTTCAATAAGTTAGGTGATTTCACCTCCTCACAAGCAAACCTGAGATTTTAGAATATCTTTGCATTAATAGGTCACTGCACTTTATTTCATAACTTTACTTAGGCCTGTGATCAGGAAAAAAAATTGTAGGTACTTTTTTTCTTTGGAAAGCAGAGATATTAAGGTAAGCCGTAGACAGAAGCTCATAGAAACCTTTCGCTGTTGCATGGTAGAGTAATAGAATTAATTTATTTTTTTTTAAGAAAAGTGCAAAACTGCGACAGTGACTTGTTTTTGTTTTTTTTAAACACCAAGAAGTGTCCAGCTAGCTGTTAGCCAATCCTAGTGTTATCGTGGGCACTTTATGTAAAGGTTTTATAAAATCAGACAAGATATAACGGAGCTTTAGAGCTGTCAATTTTCTACAAGAAACTGTAGTTGTGACCAGATCAGAATTCGCTTAAAAGGGACACTCTAGGCACTGTGACAACTCAATGTTATTTATTAGATTGTCTGCCTCCCCTGGACTCGTGATAAGCTGCAACCTACAGGAAGTAGCTGGATTCCAGGAGAGTTTAAAAAGTATCTAAGGGACTGAAACAGGATATCGCTTTAATTCAACAAAAATACAGCTAAATTAGTAAAAAAAAAATGAAAGTGACAGGTTTGTTTTTTTCAGGGAGGGGGCATGTGCAACTTTGTGCAGATGGCTTATTTGACAAGTTGGTTTTATGAATGAGAATAACTGCATCCAGCAGAAATGTTCACACCTACAGTTGTGTTCAAAATTATTCAACCCGCAATGCTGTAAAGGGTTTTAGGGAATTTAGTGTACATTTGTAATTGTATTCAGAATGAAATCCTACAAGGACTTTTTAAAGAACCATATGCAACTAAAATGACATCAATTGGTTTTGTAATACAGTAGTAAATGTTTCTTTTGTGAATTCTTCATTGACACAATTATTCAACCCCTTAAAGGCTACCACTCTGAAGAACAGAGGTTCATTCAAGTGTTTTCAATCAGGTATTGAAAACACCTGTGGATGTCACGGAGCAGCAATTAAGCATAATAAGCACCAATTAGGCAGCTTTAAAATGACTGTGATACTCAGCTCCTTCTAGACATTTACTGGTGTGGTTACAAACATGGTGACGTCAAGAGAATGGTCCAGGAAGACAAGAGAAGAGGTGATTACTCTTCACAGGAAGGGCAATGGCTATAAGAAGATTGCAAAGATGTTAAACATACCAAGAGAGACCATAGGAAGCATCATTCGCAAATTCAAGGCAAAGGGCACTGTTGAAACGCTACCTGGTCGTGGCAGAAAGAAGATGCTGACTTCGACTGCTGTGCGCTACCTGAAGCGTAGAGTGGAGAAAAGTCCCCGTGTGACTGCTGAGGAACTGAGAAAAGATTTGTCAGATGTGGGTACTGAAGTTTCAGCTCAGACAATACGGCGCACACTGCGTAATGAAGGCCTCCATGCCAGAACTCCCAGGCGCACCCCCTTGCTGTCTCCAAAGAATAAGAAGAGTCGACTGCAGTATGCCAAAAGTCATGTGGACAAACCACAGAAGTTTTGGGATAGTGTTCTGTGGACTGATGAAACAAAATTAGAACTGTTTGGGCCCATGGATCAACGCTATGTTTGGAGGAGGAAGAACAAGGCCTATGAAGAAAAGAACACCTTGCCTACTGTAAAGCATGGCGGGGGGATCAATCATGCTTTGGGGCTGTTTTGCTTCTGCAGGTACAGGAAAGCTTCAGCGTGTGCAAGGTACCATGAATTCTCTTCAGTACCAGGAGATATTGGATGACAATGTGATGCAGTCCGTCACAAACCTGAGGCTTGGGAGATGTTGGACCTTTCAACAGGACAATGATCCCAAGCATACCTCCAAGTCCACTAGAGCATGGTTGCAGATTAAAGGCTGGAACATTTTGGAGTGGCCATCGCAGTCACCAGACTTAAACCCGATTGAGAACCTCTGGTGGGACTTAAAGAAAGCAGTTGCAGTGCGCAAGCCTAAGAATGTGACTGAACTGGAGGCTTTTGCCCATGATGAATGGGCAAAGACACCCGTAGATCGCTGCCAGACACTTGTGTCAAGCTATGCTTCACGTTTAAAAGCTGTTATAACTGTAAAAGGATGTTGTACTAAGTACTAAGATTGAATGTCACTTGGGGGTTGATTAAAACTGATAATGATGTGAGCACAGAAAAGACATTTGTGCTTATTTCATTATAAATGTTATGTTATATTTGTCTGACCTACACGTGCCTCTTTGATTTAATTGTAAGCAAGATGACTGAATGATCAAAATCAATGTCAAACTGGCCAAAACACTCAATTTCAGTGGGGGTTGAATAATTTTGAACACAACTGTAAATTCATTCATATTTTTCCAGGGCTGGTATGATTGAAAATATTTTTTTTGCAAAACTGACAAAAACTGCGGGCTGATTAACCAATTACAAAATGACCAGGTCATGAGTTAGTGCCTCCTAGAGTCCATAAGACTAAACGGCGTAGGAGGATTCCATGAATTCTAATTTCAAGTACTAAAGAAACTGCCTTTCGATTCTGTACCAGGAATTTTCACCATGAAAAGAAAGTTCATTAAAAATAGATTGGCATGCAAGATCACATACAAGCAATCTGACCGGGCCAGCGGAAGGACACTGGGATCTATTTGTTATCTATATCGGTCTACTAATGGTGGGGGATCACGTCATCCTCTGCACCATGGGACTAGAGCGATTTGATTATTTTAAATATAAATTTTTATTTAAGGGGTTATTCACTAACAGGGTTATTCAGAGAAAGGTGAAAACCAGGAGAATGACTGAGAAGTGAAAATTATAGGTCAATATAGCCGAACCAGAAAAAATCTTCCATTTATCTCACTTTCCAAATCGGCTATTTGTTCTAGATTGTTCATTCTCCAGGCAATTCTCCTGGTTTTCACCTCTCTCACAATAACCCTGTAAGTGCCTGTGTTTACACAAAAAAAACACCTTTATTAATATGTATAGTGCAACATTTACCCATTACATCTTGGATACAATTTTTAAACTTTTATTTTTGCTTCTTTTTAGCAATAAGAATCTTAAATTGAATAATAACAAGATTTAAGCTAGAATAGTATTTACGGAAAAAACCCTGAAATATCCAATAATATGTTGATTTAGATTTAACAAATCGATACTCAAAACAATGCTGTGAACTGTAGTAGTTGTGTTTAAAAGAAGTTGAAAGTTTTATAAATTAAATGTCTTAAGTTTGGGCTTTTGACCCAAGCATAAATATTAATTTACATTTGTAACTAGCCTTGGTCCATGGCTTACCTTTCTGGCAGTGGTCCTGCGTCCAGCATTTATCAATTAACTGTCCATTGACCATAGTATTAGGGCAGCTGCTCACACCCTTTACAGCACCTGGGCACACATCCCCACATTCCTTAGGGTCTTTGTTGAGGTTGATGGAATTATCTCCCGAGTTGTCGACAATCGATGACCAATCGATGGTGTGGAGGTAACAGAGTTCATTGTTCTTCTCAATTCTTACGGTGCCCCTTGTAATGTTCATGAGATTGTAAAGCCCGATCTCCTTCAGGTGAACCATTTCAAATATGACCAGGGCGTAGTTGAAAAAGAGGTGGGTACCGCGAATGACTGTGAGGTTGGGGAAAAGGTCTTTGAGGCTTTCAAGACCGTAGACACGGAAGAGTAAGAGGTAGTCGGTTATCATGGTGAGCTTGGGAAAACTCAGCACTCGGAGGTTTTCCGGTTTCGTGTTAAACATTAGTAAGATCTGAAGATGACCCTCAATAACTGTGCAGTTCTCCAGAAGGTTGAGTTCAGTCACGTTATTTCGGATATCCATACTGCGACAAACTGAGGATAAATAGAGAAAAAAAATCCAGTTTAGACTTGGCCTAAAGAAGATGAATACAAATACACAAAAGATACACCTACATGGATCTAAACGGTCATGCCATTTGTAATTTAGATTTACTGGTACAGTTTTCACAGACACACTTTGTGATATCAGCCTGTTTGAGTGTCATTTGCAGAATAGGTGTCTGAATGTGTCATCTGTAAGTTGGCAACTGCAGGTACATTACTTAGCATGATAAAGCCATAGAATGGTAGTTGCATTTAAATTTTTGCGCTACAACCTGTCACTCAACATACCCAGATGGTAAGAAGAAAAAAAAGAAAAAAAATAACTTGTCTGGATAGCCCTTGACCAATGTTTGGTTACACAATACAATGAGTCCTTTAAGAGGACGTAGCCTTATAAACAAGCTTCTTATTCTTGGTTGCAAAGCATCTCCATCCAACTTCTTCCAGGAAGGAGATGAATGATGAGGTGTCAATCAAAAAGCAAAAAGTATATTCTTACACTACAGCTGAAAACCGTGATTTTCCATCATGTCGCCATTTCTCGAAAGACTAAAAGGATATATGAAAAATAAAACTTTAATTTTTCCTGTTATATACTTGTATTAAAAATGTAAAAACTTTAATTACTAAAAAATATGGACATTTTAAGACCCAGAATAGAATATTGTTCCATCACTTTACATCTCTAGTATTTCATAGTGTTCCCTAGGTCACCTTTGTATTGTATAAGCCAAGTGTCACTTGTAATTCAGCATCTGCTTATTAAATATTTTGTTGTACTACAACCATTGTACCTTCCATAAGTTAGGTTTATTTGGAAGTGGCTACAGTAACAGTAAATACAGAGTAGACAAATGTAGGGTATACCTGGACATAGGCTTCTGGAATTTTACTTCTGGCTTGTAAATGACTGTATTATGCCACGCAAATCTAACCAAAACTTTAGCCAACTCTGTATTTGGCCCCTAGGTTTCCTTAGTGGTTTCCAGGTTTGTAATAGAAACATGTCAAGTCCTGCACTGAAAGGAACATTTAGCATAGCAAAACAGCACAATGTGCCTACAACGATCATCAGGTCCTGTTACATCTTACCACAGCCTTCACATCAATCAATTAGGAGGAATGAAAAATGCTTAACTTCAATGTTTTCATCAAAGAAAGCGTTCTCACACAGCGGATCAGGCAACCGCTGCTACTTTCTACTAAACTGTGGTATATCACTGGTCACTGACGATTTCCTGAAGACCACTTGCGGTCTGTCTGGCTTTAAGCATCAATCAATGAATTACAAAATATAGACCTTCAAATAGATCAATTATAGATCGCTTTTAAAGAAAATGGACTGACAATGCTAAAATATGGAGACATCATATAATAAAATTTTAAAAAAAGTATTTCTTTATACAATTACTACCAAATGTCACTTCTCAGGTGAATTTAAATGGCTTTAGATTGCATATTTTTGTGTGTGCTCATTGATTTCTTTACATCCTGTATATATTCTATCCATTTTTGCCATGACTGATGTAGTAAACGAAACACCATGAAGTCATAGTTGCTAATGAGCTGAAATTGTTATTTTCAGTTTTTTCACCCTTGTATTGGGGCGGTCCGTAAATTAGTCATGGTGAAAGGCTGTCGATTGAGAAGGATGACTGGAGGGTGGATATTGTTCTGGTTGTCAGATTCCGCAGGCTAACTGAATCACTACAGAGAACGTTTCCGGTCTAACCGCTACCATGCTGCCTTGGGCAAGGATATACTATTTTGGTGTGACAAACTTGCCCTAATAGGGCTCAAGGAGATCATCCAGACCTGTGACAAGACATAAGACCAGGCGTATCGGATGCCCTTTGTATCTCTTTGCGGAAACAGAGGTGAGGGCTCTTAAACCTCCACTTTTGTCAGAATTCGAAAACATTCTCACTGGGCCGTGCTGAATAAAATGTGGAAGAAAGTAAAGTAGCTTGCACTTTTACCCTCCAGGTCCCTGAGAGCATTTAGACTACATGGGTTATTTTTTGGCGCATACCCCATTAGCTAAAAATATATCTATAGTATAAATAGGGAAGATATATTTACAACGCTACACTAATTTTACATTACGAGTTATAATCCACACAGATGGTAACAAATAGAGAGAGGAGCATGCGCAACAGAGGGAATAGGAAGAGAAATCTCTGCTTAACGACAACCTTGGAATAGAGCCTTAAGCGCGTATGCAAACTTATTTTTTGATTTCTTATAATAGCTAAGGTTGAGGGAGATTGTAATTTATATTAAAGATTTAGCGAGTGGCATGAGACGATGGAAGAGTGGCTTTTGTTCCAGTTCAAGGTCACAACCATTCCGAGATCTGTACCTTGTACTAGTACATTGTATTTATACCTTGCGGATCACTGTGATTCAGAGGTAACCCCAATTTAGTAGAAATAGAAGAAAAAAAAATATTGTCAGGGCCAATATTATTGTTAGGAGAGGGAACAATGCTCTTAAAGATAAAGAGCTCTAAAGGGAGAAGTGGTTGAGGAGGAAATGGTGAAATTATAAAACGTGGACAAACCTCTTCGTAGTTTCACTTTTACATATGTAAATACCATGCTCTCTTGTACGCTTATCATGAATTTTGGCACACGTTAATTCTTAGTGACATTCTAGAATTCTTTTGAACTTTTCTAAATCAATTCAGCGAGTTAAAACAAACAAATGTTCTAATACAGTTGCAAGACAAAGTATGTGAACCCTTTGGGATTACGTGGAGTTTTGCATGAATTGGTCATAAAATGTGCTCTGATCTTCAACTAAAGCACAACAATTTGAGAAACACAGTCTGCTTAAAATATTACAACACAAACATTATATGTTTTCATGTTTTTATTGAACAGAACATGTAAACATTCACAGTGCAGGGTGGAAAAAGTATGTGAACCTTTGGACTTAATAACTGGTTGACCCTCCTTTGGCAGCAATAACCTCAACCAAACGTTTCCTGTAGTTGCAGACCAAACCTACACAGCGATCTGGAGTAATTTTGGACCACTGCTCTTCACAGAACTGTTTCAGTGTAGCAATATTCTTGGGATGTCTGGTGTGAATCGCTCTCTTAAGGTCATGCCACAGCATTTCAATCGGGTTGAGGTCAGGACTCTGACTGGGCCACTCCAGAAGGCGTATTTTGTTTTGTTGAATTACTTGTATGCTTTGGGTCATTGTCCTGTTGCATCACCCATCCTCTGCGGAGCTTCAGTTGGCAGACAGATGGTCTTACGTTTTCCTGCAAAATGTCTTGATAAACTCTGGAATTCATTTTTCCATAAATGACAACAATCCGTCCAGGCCCTGAGGCAGCAAAGCAGCCCCAAACCATGATGCTCCCTCCGCCATGTTTTACAGTGGGGATGAGGTTTTGATGTTGGTGTGCTGTGCCTTTTTTTTTTTATCCACACATAGTGTTGTGGGTTTTTTCCAAACAACTCAATTTTGGTTTCATCTGTCCACAGAATATTTTGCCAGTAGTACTGTGGAACATCCAGGTGCTCTTTTGCAAACTTCTAACGTGCTGCAATATTCTTTTTGGACAGCAATGTCTTCCACCGTGGTGTCCTCCCATGTACTCCATTCTTGTTTAATGTTTTCCTTATTGTACATGCGTCAACAAAAATGTTAGCATGTGCCAGAGATTTCTGTACGTCTTTAGCTGACACTCTAGGATTCTTCTTTACCTCATTAAGCATTCTGCGCTGTGCTCTTGCAGTCATCTTTACAGGACGACCACGCCTAGGGAGAGTAGCAACAGTGCTGAACTTTCTCCATTTGTAGACAGTCTGTCTTACCGTGGACACATGAACATCAAGGCTTTTGGAGATACTTTTGTAACCCTTTTCAGCTTCATGCAAGTCAACAATTCTTGATCGTAGGTCTTCTGGGAGCTCTTTTCTGCGAGGCATGGTTCACATCAGGCAGTGCTTCTTGAAACCAGTAAACCCAAAACTGGTGTGTGTTTTTAAAGGGCAGGACAGCTTTCAGCAACACATCCAATAATATCACACTGATTGGACTCAAGGTTGGCTCACTCCTGGCTCCAATTAGCTCTTGGAGAAGTCATTAGGCTAGGGGTTCACATACTTTTTCCAACCTGCACTGTGAATGTTTACATGTTATGGTCAATAAACACGTGAAAACATATAATGTTTGTGTTGTATTATGTTAAGCAGACTGTGTTTTTCAAATTGTTGTGACTTCGATGAAGATCAGAGCACATTTTATGACCAATTCATGCAAAACTCCACGTAATCCCAAAGGGTTCACATACTTTTTCTTGCAACTGTATACATCCATTATTTATTCCCAACATTTATCGAGACATTACTATGACAGAAGAGTCCACTGACTTCTCTTTTGTGACCTATCCTCACGCGCTTTACTTACAAGTTAAGACTCTGTGCCTTAGATGGCAAAGATCTCAGTAGTAGCACGACATACAAGCTGGTAATTAGGAGTCCGGAGAGAGAGTTCCACAGTCAGACTCTTTTACACTAGAATTATTTGGTGATGGTAGGAAATAAATGAAGGTGTAGTAAGAAATTGCCTGTATTCACATGCTTAATTGTTTTATGTACAGAAAAAAAGAATACTAGAATGACCTTATTGTATTTTCAATTTTCCTGTCCTAGAACAAGATACATTGTATAAAAAGTGTTATCTGCTGCAAAATTGATACAATGAAGTAAAGTTATATTCCTCTAGGAAGCTGGCATACGTTTTATTTATCTTTACATAATATATATCTTTAAGACAATGATGATATCACAAATGGTGCAAGTTCTTAATGGTTTTTTATGGTTCACAGTAGAACTGATGATTTCTAGTAAATCAAACATGGGTATAATATAAAAGATAAAGGGACACTCTAGGCACTGTGACCAATCAATGTAATTTGAGTGGTCCCAATGACCTGACTGTCCTCACCTCTCTGCCATGTTCAGGAGGATTAGCTCAGCCCAGAAGTTGATATCAACACGCACTGACCTCTGCTTCATGGAAAGAGCACTGGAAGGAGGACGCTTTTCGAGCCAAAGGCGACATTTAAAGCTGTTGGATTACCTGAACTCATGCTTCAGCCCACTCCCTAAACTGGTCAGGTGGCATCTGGTGCATGAGAGGAAACCTGGTGATGGAATAGAGGTTTGTTTTTTATAATGCAATATGAATTTGGAAGAAGATGGGGCTGCAGAGGGATTAAGGAAGGGTTGTTGACTAACCCCTCCATCCCCTTTTTCATAGAGTATTCTTTCAATGAAGGTTGTGGGCTGTCCATTTGGAGTAGAGGTAACATCACTACTCTATAAAACGTGGAGACCCAGGTTTGAATCCCGGTAAGAGCACCTCTCCAGTAAGTGTCCATGGGCAAGACACCTAACAGTACAAACTTGCTTACCACACAATATCGGCTGTGGAGTCCAGTGGTAATGTCTCTACCCTTCAACCATGGAGAAGCAAGTCAAAATCCCATTCAGCACATCCCTCCAATACAACTGTGGAGAAGCAAGCCTCAAGTTTACGAGAAGCGGGTTCAACCTAACCACCAGGTCGCTATCTACCATCATGGAAAGCAGACTCGATCCCACTCAGAAGACGCCACCAGCAGGTGTCTTTGGGCAAGACACCTAACGTTATGGATGTGCCTACCTCACAAAATATTTGTACTTCTCATAGATTGTAAGTTCCCTTGGGAGCAGGGTCCCCCTGAATCATGCCATATCAGAAATGTGTGGTATTCCAATGTATCAACCCCTTTTACACTGATAGAAACATAGAAAATGTCAGCAGATAAGAACCTTTCGGCCCATCTAGTCTGCCCAATTACATGGATACTTTACCTGGATTTATCTTTTGTTTAGGATAGCCTTATGCCTATCCCATGCTTGCTTAAATTCAATTACTGTTTTGGACTCTACCACTTCTGGAAGACTGTTCCATGTATCCACCACCCTCTCAGTAAAATAATGCTTCCTGATGTTACTTTTAAACCTTTGCCCCTCTAATCTAAGTCTATGTCCTCTTGTTTTGCTACTTTGTTTCCTTTTAAATATACTCCCTTCCTCTACCTTGTGGATTCCCTTTACGTATTTAAATGTTTCTATCATATCTCCTCTGTCTCGTCTTTTTTCCAAGCTGTACATGTTAAGATCATTAAGCCTTTCCTGGTAACTTTTCTCCTTCAAGCCGTACACCATTTTAGTAGCCCTTCTCTGAACTCTCTCTAAGATGTCTATATCCTTCTGGAGATACGGTCTCCAGTACTGCACACAGTACTCCAAGTGAGGTCTCACCAGTGCTCTGTACAGTGGCATGAGCACTTCCCTTTTCCTACTACTAATACCTCTGATCTTGTAAAGTGCTGTGGAATTTGTGGCACTATATAAATAAAGGATAATAATTTCAGACCCTTCATAGTTAAAACAGAGACTCTGCTACATGCATGCTGCAAAACCAGTGAATTTCTTGATTATTGGTCTTCCTCACTGCTGTATAATGCATTTTAGCTATATGAACGTGATCTCCCTTACTCTACATGTATGTATGAAGCGCTTCCATTCTTTCTCTGGCGCAGTCATTCATTTCCGTTTCCCTGATCCCTTAATTCTGACATTATGAATAACGACAACAGTCTTGAGATGTGTGTGGTATATCTCGATGATATATACATATATACACACACATATGATTTCTTGAATCTGTAAGTTGTGTGAAATTTCCCAGCAGTGAGTAGATGGCCACACAGGCAGTGACATGGTTAATGTAAGCATTTCAGGAGTGGGTCTCTTTTCCAAGAATAAAAGGAACAGACGGTTAGAACAGAGAAGTCTTGGGTTTCCTTCCCGCAGCTGGGGGAACGTCTGTTACTCAGAGATTTGCCACGTATTCTCATCAACATTTCAGGGTTTGTTACCACACTGTCCACGGAACGGATGTGCGAAGACGCTCCGTAATTCACCCGCCACTGCAGCCTATTTATATACAGTCTTACCATCATCGGGAACAGTTTTTCTTGAAGACTATTTACTTATCATTTATTAGATTTATCATTTATTTTATAAAGGGTAACTGTGCAATCTTTCTTTCTTTCTTAAGCTGGAAGAGAAATCCTTAAGTGAACTTTCTCTGGGCCGACCTTCTGTTTTTAGATTTGCAGTTTATTGAAATGTTCTTTCCGGCAGAATCCGGCCTGCGAGTGCGATTCCGTGGCCGGAATTCAGCCACGCTTTAGAAGACTTTTTTTACACAGCGTATATGCATATTCCAGCACTAATTACAAAAATGGAGCGCTGAGGAGAAAATGTTTTGACTAACGGATGGCCGCGTCAAGCATAGCCTGGATTAAACTTTTAAATTGAAGGGACGTGGAGGGGGCGATGATTCAGCTGACGTTCGTAACACAATAAGTGTCGTCTACTCTACTGTCCACCTAATTTAGGAGTCAGATATACTGTATATCACCCCAATGTATGTCAATGTTAGATGATATAATTTTCTGCTCAGTGATTGCAGGATTCAGTCCACATTTCCTCACATAATCCTTAAAATATGGCCTGTTGGGGGTACCTGAGGACAGGGTTGATAACTGCTGGAGTAGACATTTCTCTGCATGCAGATGCTGGTAGAGCTTTGATAGAAAAAGCTTCAGAATAGATTGGTGTTGGCTTGAAGCGATGGTGTCCAAATATTCATTTTTGCAGATCTAGTTTGACTTAAATGTTTTTTTTAAATTGACTTGCAAGAACAATTAGTTACTAACACCCCTTGCATGTAATCCTTTTTTTTTTAATACAGACTAGGGGCAGTATTACAAACATCACGCTAAAATGGGGACGCTAAGTAGAAAAACCTACACGTGCAAGTTTTTCCTTAGCGTCCCCGTTTTAGTGTGTCATTACGGTGCAGGTGCTAATCCAGCAGCCTGCACCGTAACCCGGCACTAAACCTCGGGATTCTCGCGGCAGTGCTAAGCCACGCCGCGAGCATCCCCTATTATTATTATTCTTTATTTATAAAGCGCCAGCATATTCCGCAGCGCTGTACAATAGACAGGGTTACAATACATTGAACAACATTTGACAAACAGTACAGGAGGAAATGTGGGCCCTATTCCCGTAGGAACTCACAATCTAGGAGGGTTGGGGTTGGAAACAGGAGGAGAGCACTGTAAGATGAGAGTGATTGATGGTTGCGTCAGTGAGTTGGGTGGTAGGCTTCCCTAAATAGGAACGTTTTAAGGGAGCGTTTGAAGGAAGAGAAGTTAGGGGAAATCTGACAGTACGAGGGAGAGCGTTCCAGAGAGTGAGGGCTGCCCGTGAGAAATCCTGCAGTCTATCATGGGAAGAGGTGATGCGGGGAGAAGCTAGGCGCAGGTCACTGTTTGACCTTAGGGAGCGGGCTGGGGTGTATTTGGTGATGAGGACAGGTAGTGGGGAGCTGAGTTAGTGAGGGTTTTGTAGGTAAGGATAAGGATTTTGAACTTAATTCTGCAGTGGATGGGGAGCCAGTGAAGGGACTCGCAGAGGGGAGCGGCAGAGACAGAGCGGCGGGTGAGGTGAATTAGCCTGGCGGAGGCGTTCAGGATGGATTGTAGGGGGGAGAGGCGGGACAGAGGGAGGCTAGATAAGAGATTATTGCAATAGTCGAGTCGGGAGATTACCAGGGCGTGTATGAGTTGTTTTGTGGTGACAGCGGTAAGAAATGGCCGAATTCTGGAAATATTACGCAGTTGGTATCGGCAGGAGGAGGAAAGAGACTTGATGTGGGGGATGAAGGAAAGAGCAGAGTCAAGTGTAACTCCAAGACAGCGAACTTGGTTTGATGGGGAGATGGGGATACCCTCCACCGTGATAGAGAAGTCAGGAGGTGGGAGGCATTGGAGGGAGGAATAAGTAGGAGCTCAGTCTTTGACATGTTGATCTTTAGGTGGTGGGAGGCCATCCAGGAGGAGATACCAGATAAACAGTCACTGACTTTTGAAAGGACAGGGGGAGAGAGATCAGGGGTAGAGAGGTAGATCTGAGTGTCATCAGCGTAGAGGTGGTAATTAAAGCCAAAGCTGTTGATGATTTTGCCCAGGGAGGAGGTGTAGATGGAAAAGAGCAGAGGACCAAGGACAGAGCCTTGAGGTACACTAACAGATAGAGGCAATGAAGAGGAGGAGTTAACAGCAAAGGACTCACAGAAGGACCTGTTGGATAAATAGGAGTCAACCCAAGCAAGTGCAGTGTCACCGAGACCCAGAGAGTTGAGGGTCTGTAGAAGGAGGGGGTGCTCAACAGTGTCAAAAGCAGCCGAGAGGTCAAGCAGGATGAGAATAGAATAGTGGCCGTGTTTTTTAGCAGTTAGGAGGTCGTTGGTGACTTTGGTGAGGGCAGTTTCAGTTGAGTGTAGGGGACGGAAGCCATATTGCAGGGGGTCAAGTAGGGAATTGGAGGACAGGAAGAGGGAGAGGCGGTTGAAGACTAGTTTTTCTAAGAGCTTAGAGGTAAAGGGAAGCAGGGATACAGGGCGGTAGTTGGATGGAGAGTTGGGATCTAGGGATGGTTTCTTTAGTAAAGGGGTAACTAGCGCGTGTTTGAAGGCGGATGGAAAGGAGCCAGTGGAGAGAGATAGGTTGAAGATGTGTGTGAGAGCAGGGGTGAGGGAGGAGGAGAGGGGAGGAATTAGATGTGAGGGAATGGGGTCGAGCGGGCACGTGGTGAGATGTGAGGAGGACAATAAGGAATTGACTTCCTCCTCAGTGGCTGGGAGGAAGCGGCAGAGGGTGACAGAGGGGACCTCTGGGAGTGGAGGTGGCAGATAACTATCTTGTGTTGGGATGTTGCTTCTGATAGTTAAGAGTTTTTTCCTGAGGAAGTAGTCTGCCAGGTCTTGAGTGCTGAAGGCAGCTGAGGGGGGAGGTGCAGGTGGGTAGAGGAGGGTGTTGAAGGTGGACCAGAGCCGTTTAGGGTTGGAGGACAGTGTAGATATAAGAGATGAGAAGAAGGATTGTTTGGCCAAGTGGAGGGCAGAGGTGTATGACCGGAGAATAAACTTGAAGTGAACAAAATCAGCTTCAGAGCGGGATTTCCTCCAGGCACGCTCTGCAGTGTGGGAGCATCTTTGCAGGTAGCGAGTTTGGAGGGTGTGCCAGGGCTGAAGCTGGCGGAGTGGGGCCTTACAGAGTCGAAGAGGAGCGAGAGTGTCTAGAGCAGAGATAAGAGTAGTGTTGTAGTGATTAGTGGCAGCATCAGGGCAGGTGAAGGATGAGGTGTGAGGGAGGTGGTGAAGTAGATTGGAGAATTGATGGGGATCCACAGCATGTAGATTTCTGCGAGTGTGTGTGCGGGGTGGGGGAGCAGGGTGCTTAGGAAGTCCAGATAGGTTGAAAGAGAGAAGGTGGTGGTCAGAGATGGGGAAAGGGCGACAGTTGAACTCAGAAATGGTGCAGAGGTTGGAAAAGACAAGGTCAATAGCGTGACCATCGCGGTGGGTAGGGAGGAGGGAGGATTGTGTGAGTCCAAGGGAGGACGTGAGTGAAAGAAGTTTGGAGGCAGCAGGGGCGGAAGGATCATCAATGGGACTGTTGAAGTCCCCGAGAATTAGGCATGGAAGATTAGAAGACAGGAAGTTAGAAAGCCATGTAGCAAAGTGGTCAAAGAACTGGGAGGTTGGTCCCGGTGGGCAGTAGATGACTGCCACCCTGAGGGCCAGAGAAGAGAAGAGGCGGATGCAGTGTGTCTTGAAGGAGGAGAAGGAGAGGGATGGGGGTGGAGGGAGATGCTGGTAGGTGCAGGTGGGAGTCCATTGACCCTAACGCTGCCGGTCACATGACCTGCAGGATCTCGCCTCGCAAGAACCGGCAGGTCGGCGTAGTGATCTACAGAGGGAAAAAGGGGGACCCCCCCCCCAGTCCCTCTCTGCTCCCGGCAGCAAGAAGAGGCAGATGGAGCCGCCGTTCTCACCGCGGGATGGAAGGGGAGTATGTGATTTATTTGGGGGTTTCAGCTGGTGCTGACTGATTCTGCAGAAGCGGAATCAGATAGCACCAGGTCCTAGCTGTGGTTAACTTTTGAGTTAACCGCAGCAGGATGGTAATTTGCGTTAGGATTTTCTAATCCTAACGCTAATAACACTTTGCGCATCCTATACTTAACATGGGGAAATTGATGGACCTTTATGAAACTGTATATGACCTCAAATGGAAGTCCACATAGGGTTGCTGAATGTACATATCTCCTACATGCAACCCATCATTGGTGACTGGTCCACGTTACTTATGGATTGCTGTTTCGAAAATCCAAAGATTCTTTTGCATCACTTTCACCCAGATTGCAGGGTCCAATAAAACACAGGCCTTGGAATAAAAATCTAATTAGAGCTTGAATATAAAGTGGGGTGTGAGTCTTTGCAGGAGGTAGGGAAGGGGTATACTGGGTTAGTCTTGTGGTTTCCGCCTGGCACTCAGCTTCTGGGCAACTGTGCTGCGCCAGTCTAATTAGGCCCTCTGGACGGAGAATACACCATTACTTATTGGCAAACAGCTTTCTATTTTGCAGTTACTTTGTTTACACAGGACTATTTCTGGAACAAACTAAATCCCTTTTATCTGCCCCAGAGGTTGGGTTACATTTAACCCATTCTTCTTCTCCCACAGATTGATGTAGGTAAAACAGAATTTGGTTTTATTTCTTTCAGTCTAGATCCTGTGTATGTTTAGTCTGCGGATGTTCTTTAAAACATAAGTATATTTTATATACTTTGGTGGGTCACACTTCATATTTTACATATTATTTCATGATATTTTCTTTTAAAAAATCAAGAACAAAGTTTAGAATATTCATGTCACAGCTCTGTTCACCCAGGGCGGCAAGCTAATATGATGGCACTAGTTCCAGTCCCTCCATATACACCCATAGGTGTAGTTGTATTCATGGTACACATAAGAAAGTCCACTAACCAACTGTCCTAATTATATTTCCCCAAAAATGTTACTTTATCTTTTCACCGTTAATGGACAGTGGACTTTCCTCAGTGTAACAATATAAAACAACTTCCACTCTAACAGTAATGGGAGGAAGGTGGAGGAGGACAACTCAAATGAGGGATTGGGCCTCTGCCGGATGGATTATACCATTTAGCGGTCATATCATTCATCTATTTTTTGTTCTTGATTTGAAAGAAACCAGAGCTTAAAGGCAGTTTTCTGCTGCATGCAATAGTTTTATTTCTGTAGAAGTGACATTTCCTCTTTAAGTGAATCAAACAGATCCAAAGCCATGCGGGGTCCCTTCACACAATCTTTAATTCAGAAAACGCAATTTCCTATACTCCCTAAAAGGGACATTACCTGGGCATTACAAATAAAACCACATTATAAAAACACACACACACACACACTGCTGTTTTTGTTTGAAGTAACTGCATGTAAAAAAGGAAAACTAAATTAGTTTTTTATCGCTTGTTTCCATTTTATGTATTTTTCCCATGATGCAACATTTACCAAAGGTTTTGCTTTGAGGCACTTATTTAAAATACATTATTTAACAGTTAATGAGGTGGAGGAGTGAATGTTTAGCTAAGGCATCAGGAGGGTATTGTTCTCCAGGCTACCTGAGAAAAGAGATGGCAGTTGAATGAGATATGACAGGGAGCTTATAAAAGTTCTAATCTACCCCCTGGTGATGTCCATTGTATACATCCCACACAATACAATTATTTGAGTCAGTGCTCGACCAATAGACTCTATTCTATGGCCAATGCCACAATGTGAGGACCAAGTGAGGTAAAGACACGAGGGGGGGGGGGTTAAAACACAAAATATCACACAATGGATGCACCCAGTAAAAGATTTTCTTAACTAAACAGGAGAAAAACAAAGCATGTGCAAGATATCAGCAACATGAAATAAACACAACAAGGACATTTCATTTTTTGGTGGTAGTGTCCTTTAAAAATCCAACAATAAAAGTCTCTCTCAAACACTGACACCCATTCCAAGTCAATGGAGGACATCAGACCCTATATAGACCATATTACACTATTCTTCATGGTGTCCTCTCATAAAAACGGCTAAGGCTTCCCACAGGTCTCTACTTATCTCTGCCACTGACACTGGTTCTCAAGCAATAAAATAACCACAGAATGGGGCTAGACACAATGAAGTCTTTAGAGAAAGTCTTGGGTTATGTGAACCAGTTGTGACACCTTGAAAGCTCTTCAAAGCCACTGACTAACAGTAATTTAGTTTTTCTGTAAAACATTGTTGTTATTCACTTTAGTTTATTGCGCACTAAAATGGGGACTGGCGTCTAGTATTTAGGAGCCAGATGGTCATACTTGTCTGTGATACGGTACATTGATGCACTTCTATATAGGCACTTGCAGTCAGGAACATTGCAAGAATCTTCACATATTTATCGTTCCAAAGAATGCAGTGTAGTACTGGTTCTGATAAACACACACACACACTATCTCACAGAAGGGAGTACACCCCTCACATTTTTCTAAATATTTTATTATCAGGGTTATTCAAAGAGAATTGAAAAGTCCCTGCACGTCCGGTAACTTTTCGTTCGCTTCAATTTGGTGCGATTCGGCGATCTCATTTCAACGACCCTGCGGTGTATTCAGCAAGCACCACAGGGCCGTCGCAGAGCAGGGAAAAGCCACCGCAAACCCGATGAACACTCACCGCAAAGCCCGGCGAATGCACGCCGAAACCCGCAAAAACATCTGTATTAACCCCGCCGAACACGCCGGAGAAACCCGAGCAGCCGTCGATCACAGCGCAGAGCAGCCACTGGAAAAACCCGACAACGCAGACGAATGAAGGGAGAGAAAAAAAAAAACAGTACGCTTGAATGTTGAATGCTGTTTGCAAAGAAACTACAGAACGAAAATGTCTGAAATTTACATATAAGATCCAATGAATGATAATAAAAAGGGCAAAAAAATCCCGAAAAATGCCTAAAAGATCCTTAAAAAAAATCTATTAATAAAGAGACTTTTTACTGCAGAATATCATAATGACCGGTTTATTAGATATTGAATTAAAATAGGAATATTTTTAACATTGAAGCCTATGGGATTCGCCTGAATAAACCTGTCGAATGAAACCACCGAACAGCAGGGCAATTCGGCAACTTTTCACTGCTGGATTTTGTTCTCTGAATAGACGAAGCATTGCTTCTCTATGGGGATTTCACTGCCCTCGAACAGGCACCGTATGTGCAGGAAATTCGCCAAGATTTAGCGAACTGCCTGCTCTCTGAATAGCCGAATGGCCAGGAAAGGTAACCGTACGCTGAATTTCACTGTTTGGTTACCTTTCGGCCACAATTCAGATCTTTATGAATAACCCTGTATATCTTTTCATGTGACAACACTGAAGAAATGACACTTTGCTCCAGTGTAAAGTAGTGAATGTACGGCTTGTGTAACAGTGTAAATTTACTGTCCCCTCAAAATAACAGTCATTAATGTCTAAACCGCTGGCAACAAAAGTGAGTACACCCCTAAGTGAAAATGTCCAAATTGGGCCCAATTAGCTATTTTTTCTCCCCGGTGTCATGTGACTCGTTAGTGTTACCAGGTCTCAAGTGTGAATGGGGAGCAGGTGTGTTAAATTTGGTGTTATCGCTCTCGTTCAACATGGCACCTCATGGAAAAGAACTCTCTGAGGATCTGAAAAAAGAATTGTTGCTCTACAGCAGTGTTTCCCAAACCTGTATTCGGGACCCTCCGCCTCGCCAGGTTTGGCAGATATCTGAAGCACAGCACAGGTGATATGATTTGCTGCTCAGTGATTGCAGGATTCAGTCTGCATTTCCCCAAGGTGATCTGCAAAATCTGGTCTGGTTGAGGGTCCCGAGGACTCGTTTGGGAAACACTGCTCTACATAAAGATGGCCTATGCTATAAGAAGATTGCCAAGACTCTGAAACTGAGCTGCAGCAGGGTGGCCAAGACCATACAGTGGTTTAACAGGACAGGTTTCAATCAGTCAGAACAGGCCTCACCATGGTCGACCAAAGAAGTAGAGTGTACGTGCTCAGCATCATATCCAGAGGTTGTCTTTGTGAAATAGCTGTATGAGTGCTGCCAGCATTGCTGCAGAGCTTGAAGGGGTGGGGGGGGGGGGTCAGCCTGTCAGTGCTCAGACCATACACCGCATCAAATTGGTCTACATGGCTGTCGTCCCAGAAGGAAGCCTCTTCTAAAGATGATGCACAAGAAAGCCTGAAAACAGTTTGCTGAAGACAAGCAGACTAAGGACATGAATTTCTGGAACCATGTCCTGTGGTCTGATGAGACCAAGATAAATCTATGTGATTCAGATGGTGTCAAGCGTGTGTGGAAGCAACCAGGTGAGTACAAAGACAACTGTGTCTTGCCTACAGTCAAGCATGGTGGTGGTAGTGTCATGGTCTGGGGCTGCATGACTGTTGCCGGCACTGGGACTACAGTTCATTGAGGGAACCATGTACTGTGACATACTGAAGCAGACCATGATCCCTTACCTTCGGAGACTGGGCCACAGGGCAGTATTCCAACATAACGACCCCAACACACCTCCAAGACGACCACTGTCTTGCTAAAGAAACCAAGAGTAAAGGTGATGGACTGTCCAAGCATGGCTCCAGACCTAAACCCTATTAAGTGTCTGTGGGGCAACCTCAAACAGAGGTTGGAGCGCAAGGTCGCTAACATCCACCAGCTCCGTGATGGCATCATGAAGGAGTGGAAGAGGCAACCGGAGAAACTCTGGTGAACTCCATTCCCAAGAGGGTTAAAGCAGTGCTGGAAAATAATGGTGGCCACACAAAATATTGACACTTTGGGCCCAATTTGGACATTTTCACTTTTGTTGCCAGACAAAAGATAAATCATTTCAGAACTTTTTCCACCTTTAATGTGACTTAAAAACTGTACACCTCAATGAAAAATAAACTGAAATCTTTTAGGTGGAGGGAAGAAAAATTAAAAACTAAAATAATATGGTTGCACAACTGTGCACACCCTTAAACTAATACTTTGTTGAAACACCTTTTGATTTTCTTCAATGTTCTTGAACCCAGGACATACTTGAAAACGAGAGAAATCTCAATGTATCGTTCCTGGTAAAATACTTTATAAATAAATAAAATTTATTCCAGCATTCAGTCTTTTTTTGGTATGAGTCTATTAGCACGGCACATCTTGACTTGGCAATATTTGCCCAATCTTCATTGCAAAAACACTCCAAATCTGTCAGTTTGCGAGGGCATCTCCTGTGCACAGCCCTCTTCAAATCACCCCACAGGTTTTCCATTGGATTAAGGTCTGGGCTCTGGCTGGGCCATTCCAAAAGTTTAATCTTCTTTTGGTGAAGCCATTCCTTTGATGATTTGTATGTATGCTTTGGGTCACGGTCACGCTGAAAGATGAAGTTACTCTACATGTTCAGCTTTCTAGTAGAAGTCTGAAGGTTTTAGGGCAATATTGACTGGATCTGTTCATAATTCCCTCTACCTTGACGGAGGCCCCAGTTCCAGCTGAAGAAAAAAAACTGCACCAAAGCATGATGCTGCCACCAACATGCTTCACTGTGGGTATGATGTTCTTTTGGTGATGTGCGCCAAAAACATATCTTTTGCAATTATGGCCAAAACGTTCAACCTTAATTTCTTCTGACCATAACACATTTTCCCACATAAGTTTGGGAGACTTCAGATGTGTTTTTGCAAAATGTTGCCGGGCTTGGATGTTTTTCTTTGTAAGAAAAGGCTTCCGTCTTGCCACTCTACCCCATAGCCCAGACATATGAAGAATACGGGAGATTGTTGTCGCATGTACCGTACAGCCAGTACTTGCCAGATGTTCCTGCAGCTCCTTTAATGTTGCCGTGTGCCTCTTGGCAGCCTCGCTGACCAGTTTCCTTCTCGTATTTTCATCACATTTGGAGGGATGTCCAGTTATTGGTAATGTCACGGTTACGCCATATTTTCTCCACTTGATGGTGATGGTCTTCAATGTGTTCCATTGTATATCTAATGCCTTGGAAAATGTTTTGTACCTTCTACTGATCGATACCTTTTAACAATGACATCCATCTGATGCTTTGGAAGCTCTCTGTGGACCATGGCTTTTGCTGGAGGATGCGACTAAGAAAATGCCAGGAAAGACCTACTAGACCAGCTGAACTTTATTTGGGGTTAATCAGAGGCACTTTAACCTCCCTGGCGGTTTTCCCAAGTGTGGCTTGGGGTTAAATTTCACTGCTGAAAGCGGTAACCCCGAGCCACACTCGGGCTGGATAGATACCTGTCCCTGCGCTCCCTCGCTGAGAAGGGAACCAGAACGCCAAGATCGGCCAGAGGTGACAGCGAGGGAGCGCAGGGACAGGTGTGTATCCAGCCCGAGTGTGGCTCAGGGTTACCGCTTTCAGCAGTGAAAGTTAACCCTGAGCCACTCTCTAATACCACTGGGGGGGGGTGTTTAAAAAAATTGTACCGATTCTGACATAAAATGTCAGAATCGTACCACCAGTGAGGTTAAGGCTGGCCGTCCACTGGATCCATAGTCGGACGACCGACTTTTTCGTCAGACCATGGACAACGTCGCACGTCAGGCCATGTCAGACTAGGGTCGTCCACTGCGTGCGGTCTGTCGTGCGACCACAGACGATCCAAATCAAAATCAGAGGTGCAGAGGCTGCCAAAACCAGAATGAACTGGTTTTACGTACAAAAACAAGTTCATTCTGCTTTTGGAACCAGTGCAGTACGTTTTTTGTTTTGCTACTATTAGGTTTACAGACAAAGCGCATAGTAAAAATGTCAAACTATCCCCTAAATCAGGGCATGACGCCAACACTCCAGTGCAGTACCGCGCTCTGATATTTGTTCTCTCTGCCGCTGCAGATTGCCAAAGTGCAGCGATCTGCAGCAAACTGCACCATATTTCGCCACCATTTTTACAGTACAAACAGCAACACAATTGCACCGTATAGGGGAAATTCAACATTCAGTGCCCTTCGGGAGGCATGTCAGTGTTTAGTAAATAAACCCCTTTGTGCAGCAGCACCGCTAGTCCCATATTACACAGCTAGTCCCAACATGCAAGAACCTGTTTTGGTAAACTTGCATCATGTCTGCCTCATTTATTTTCAATGGGAGTTCAAAAAACAGCAAAACCAATATAAATGCGTTTTTGTAACTCCCCTAATGAGTTTGTCAATGTCCATCTTGCCCAGAAATCGTTCTGAACTCCCAGCCTGCAAGGTGAGATCGCCCATCTGCTGTGGTCTTTACCAGTCGCCAGAAGTCGGACGTCAGACGTCTGCTGCAATGGACGATGGTTCCATTCACATTCAGGTTACAGGATCAGACGTTCTACGACAGACGATATCGGATGATCGCATGAAAACGGTTCCAGTGTACGGCCAGCCTTAATGATGGCAGGTGTGTACTGACTCCTATTTAACATGATTTTGAATGTGATTGCTTAATTCTGAACACAGCTACATCCCCAGTTATAAGAGGATGTGCACACTTATGCAATCATATTATTTTAGGTTTTAATTTTTCCTCCATCCACCTAAAAGATGTCAGTTTGGTTTTCAATTGAGTTGTACAGTTTATAGGTCACATTAAATGGTGGAAGAAGTTCTGAAAAGATGTATCTTTGATAGATTATATATATATATATAGATTAGGTCGGCCGTATATATATTATATATATTCTCGCTCTTCAGGAATGAAAACATTTATTTTAAGTGACACAAAGAACATCTGGGTAGCATAGCGACTTTCACACATCATACACAGCTAGTACCTAAAAAAACAAACAAAAAAAAACCAACAAAGATTGTTGACCGATAGGGTTGCCACCTGGCTTTTAATTAAATATGTAATTGCCAGTAAGTGCATAAGAAAAATCGGATGCCTAAAAATTAAGCAAAAATAGGGTTTAAAATAGTATTTATTTTAATGTATAATTTATGCTAATATTTAAATAGGTTTTAATTATATAAAAAATTATGCATTTGATAACTTAGGCTAATATATTAGAATAATTATAATATTAAAATATATCTATATTAATATATTTAAATATTATAATTCTTTTGAGATATTTAGTGTAACATGTACTTTATTTTAATAATCTGTTTTATTGCTATACAGCTTGGTGACGCCCTCCTACACACATATATCACACATTATTGTGAGTTGTATTGCTGCGGACTGCTGTGATATGCTCATACACACCACACATTACTGTGGAGCCCTGTGATTTGCACACACATATTGCACGTTACTATGAGTTTTATTACTGTGAAATATACAATATTATGAGGATTCCCTTATACCCAAAGTGAGACAAAGAATCCAGGTGTGTACGTGATCAACTTAAAATAGATGTATTTTCTATGCCGTAGGTATAGAAAGAATTTCAAAAATGTTGCAGTTTGCTCAAAACACATACTGTGTCTTGTCTACTTCTTCGTAACATCCCACGATGTAAATTCCCAGCTCTGTTTAATACTCCCCATCAAAATTATTAACAGGTGCCTAGGGGCTGGATAATTCATCAGGTCAGGAACTTGTCTGCGGACTCTGGGAAATGACATTAGTTGGTCATGTTGAGCTGTATGTGGCAATATAGGTTATCAGATCATTGCAAGAGGTTGCCTGGGGCCCCCGAATACAAAGGAAATGGTTGGGGGATGGTAATATCAATATGGCATGTGGTTCAACTGGAAACAAAATGTCTTTTATTTTACAAGGAAATAAAGGGAAGTATTTTTTTGCAGTTGTTGTGATCAGGTTATTGTGCAACCAAGCATACACTGAACACATTCTTCGCCAACCGAGCATGGAGTGGAAAATGAACATATTATACGTATAGCACAGAAATTATCTATATTTTTTCTTTGTAAATGGAGTTATTGTATTAAGCCTCAGTCAACTACAAACATAAGCACCATTACCGGTCAGGTCACGTTGACCTTTTATCCAACCTGTGATATTTGTTGGATGAAGATTCGATCAAAACAGAAGCATAGCCCGATAAGAGAACGATTCTTTATTAATTTATACCTGACTAGTTGGAAAGCCTGCCCAGAGGGCAGTCTATTGTTAATACTGCCCCAGCTCGTGGATATTTGCCCCCAAGCTCAGACCCCAGATATTTGCCCCCAAGCTCTCATGGATATTTGCCCCCAAGCTCTCATGGATATTTGCCCCCAAGCTCAGACCCCAGACCAGACATGGGGCGGCTGTTCGAATGCTCTATCGGCATTCAGACAGCCGCCCCTGGAGCTCCGTCTCCGCATACTTACCTTCCCGAGCGGCGAAGGGAAAGTTTCCCCGCTTCCGCTCGTTGAAGGACCCAAGCCGCGGTCACGTGGGACTCCCATGTGACCGCGGCTTGGGTCCTTCAAAGAGCGGAAGCGAGGGAACTTTCAGGGGTTGGATGCGCGCGGCAGCCGGGTAGAGGCTGCGAGCGCAGCCTCTACCCGGCTGCTGTGTGCATCTTGTAACCGCCGCGGCGAGCGCACAGCCGGCTCGTGCCGCGGCGGTTGCATGGCGTGCAGCCAACCGCCACTGGTTGCGCGCGCATGCGCAGAGTAGGCTTGGCGACGGACACGCCAAGCCTTACTCTTTTATAGTATAGGATGCATGACGATGAAATTAGCTAGGGTTGTCAGATTATAAATACTTTTCGGGGCACCTATGGAGAATAAAAAAAAAAGGCAAGACCCATGGCTATACTGGCTAAACTGTAATCAAATATTATGGATTAGATTAGATACTGAACGCCAACTGTAGTGTACGGATATGTAAGCATTAACACCAATATAAGTAACATTAAGGCATGCCCCCATATTACCTTCCTAACAGTATATAAACTATTAGCGCATCAGTCATTGCTCTAACTTCCACGAACTTACTGTACTTTGCACTCCCTATGTTAAGTACAGGATGCGCAAAGTCTTAGGCCCCGTTCACACTTGGGCGTTTTACAGCGCGTTCCTGCGCGCTGTAAAACGCCGAAACACGGAAATCCAATGATTTCCTATGGGGCCCGTTCACACCTGGGCGTTTTACAGCGTGTAGGAACGTGCTGTAAAAGTCCTACGCCCAAAAAAGTACAGGAGCTTCTTTGGGGCGTATTGCAGCGCTTTCGTGGCCATAGACTGCAGCGTGAACTCGCTGCAATTCGCGTTTTTCATGTTTGCTCAATACGCGCGCCAAAAACGCGCGTATTACGCACATATGAAAAATGCTGAGGTGTGAACCCAGCCTAGTGCTAATTACCGCACTAAACTAATTTTTACCATCACCTAAAAGTTGGTGTTAAATGATTCTGCTTTTTCAGAATCATTTAACGCCCCCTAAAACACCCCCCAATAAATCAGATACTCACTGCTCAGTTCACGATGGGAACAGTGGCCTGATCCGTTGCTTCTGGCCACCAGAAGCAGAGTGAGACTGGGGATGAATAGGCTCCATCCATCCGTGGCGCTGCAGCGCAACTCTCCATGGACTCCAGGAGGTGATACTCGCGGCAGCACTACCACGAGTATCACCGAGGGTACGCTTTATTCCGGGGCAAGGTGCTGAAGTAGCACCTGCCCCAAAACGTAACACTAACATGGGAACGCTACGGGGAAACCTTGCAGGTGCAGGTTTTCCCAGTTAGTGTCCCCATTTTAGCGTTAGACATTTCAGAATGAACATTATCAGGGTTATTCAGAGAAAGATGAAAAAACAGGAGAGCTGGCAGGAGAAGAGAAAAATCTAGACCAAATGAGAGAATTTTTCTGCTTTGGCTATTTTGACCTAGAATTTTCACTTCTAAAGTCATTCTCATGAGTTTCACCTTTCTTTGAATAGACCTGCTAACCTATAAACCCTTAAGGTAACGTGATTGCACAATATGGCAGGTGCAATCCAATAATAATAATAATAATAATAATAAAAAAAAAAAAAGAACATTATCTAGATTTGTAAACCAGGGCTTGACGGATCCAAGGGCCAAGTAGCCAAAGGCTCCTAGAATAAGATAAGAAAGCTCTATGAGGGTTATTCAGTAACTGGCAATGACCGTAGTTGTAACCAGTGGTGGAAATTGCCAGTGTTGCAACTCCATTAAATGTCGGTATTTCTCAAATGTTACATTTAAAGAGCGACAGGAGAAGCTACACTGTGAAGAAACACTGGCATTTATCATAATTACAATACCTTCACTTTTTGCTGGTGTTTGTAACTTCGACAAACACCGTTAGTTTCTGAATAACCCCCTATGTGGAAAATAGTAAAAGTGAAGCCAACCATGTTCCTCTAGCAGGAGATGAGCTACACTGCCCAATATTATTGTCCAGTCAACCAATATAGACTATTCAAGTGTATGTGTTTAGTTTAAGCTGGGTGGCTTGCAGAAATTCTTTATGCTATATGTATATTTATACATTGTACAATTAGAGCAGTACATAACAGAGATGTGCTCATATGACAGTTTTTGGGCATGTGTGTCAATGACTGGTGTGACGATGAGCTCATTAGGAGTACAAAGCCAAAGTGCAGACACTGGCAGGCATAAAGACAAGGAGCAGGTGCAGCCCCATTAAAAAGGAAGGGAGGATGTGCCACAAGAACCATCAATAGAATAATTCCATCTTGTAACGTTACAGCTGTACTGATAAGCCCACCTGCAAAATGATGTGTATGTGGCAATTCACGGAAAATGAAGAAGCGGACTGAAAACTTCATCCAAAAGATCAAACATCTCAATCAATACTTGAAAACAGACCCTCCTAAATATGAATTGGGTCTTCAACATATTGCCATCCATACATACAGGACACAGTAGTGAGATTTGAAGCTCTTCAATCCTGTCAGTCTCCAGATGACGGTTTTAGATATCTCCAGTTATGAAGTTTCATCAACCGAAAGCAAAAAAAAACAGATCCAAAGGTCTACGGAAAAAAACAAGTTTGGAAGGAGATCATGTGACTACCTTTAATTCTTAGGATTGTTCCCATGTGAAAGACCACAGAGTTCCAACACTAGAAAACAGGAACGAGACACTGATCTGAAACTGATGGAGAAGACTGGTGGGTTTATTGAGAGGCAGCTGCCAAAACCTCTACTTGTCTGGCTCATCAACAGCAAAGTTATTAGTGGAAAGACTACGTCTACTCAATGTTATACAAGGGAAAAAAAAGTCATGCAGGAGAATGTGTGGCGTCCAAGGATCCAGCTTTCACACGTAGCAAAGCCTGCAGATGAATCGCTTCTAGGCCTCCATAACGCAACGCTCCTCCTATATCCTCCAAAGGGTGGGGGGGGGGGGTGACACACATGTAAAGGTCCACACAGCTAAATCACTGGAGACTTTTGGAGAAGATGTAATATAGCTAGTGTTCTCTAGACAATACTATTGGACAAAATGTGATTGTTCCATAAAATTTACGAACTGTGGCTCTCCTTTTATAAAAGAATCCTATTTTACGTACTTATGTGCAAGTGCCCACTTCTTTTTTTTCTTCTCGTTTTCTCGTTCATATTTTGACTTTACTTGTCATAACAATGAAAATTTGCAGAGGTTTTATATTGGTAGTCTTAATGTCATGATTGAATCGATATTGTTTTACTTTGATCACTACTATTCTCACAGAAATATATTTAAAAAAAAAAAAAAAACACTAACAGAAATATGCACAAAAACAGGCAAATACCTTAACACACCACATGCATGCAGACATTACACGTAGCAGGGCAGGTTTCCCATGAGTCAAATGAGTCATGAACATTTAGTGCCATAAAGAATGAAAAAGGAGTGAAGTCTTGTCACCTGCTCACGACTACAAGTGAAGAGATAAAGTGTTGAAGAGTAAATACACATAGTGCTACAACCTGTAGTGCTACATTCTAAAGAATCAAGACTACAGGGTGAGCCGTCTTTCTGTACACAACAACTTATGCTTTGGGCTATATTCAGGGAAGTGAGAAACTCCAAAAGATCCTGTACCTAAGGGCTCATGTGATGTAAATCTGTCCTTGACTACAACCTGATGTACCATTAATTGCATGGAAACTTTGCATCCACAAATTTAAATAGGGACTCGTAAGGTTAACAAGATATATATGTGCACAAAACTAGAATGGCTGTGATCAGCATGACCATACTTTTTTCATAAGGGTGCGTCTGACAAAGAACGCAACATACCAAATTCAGAAATTCTACCCTTCGACAATCGTCAATCCAAAAAAATTTACACATTATTCAGGCGGGCGCTCAGTACAACTGAGGAAGGCAGGCGATCGGTCAAACAATCCTGTCCAGAGCTCCGGAAGGCTGTCCAGCGTGACCCGATAGAATGCCTTCTGGGTAGAGGAAATCCCCCATTTTAGAAAGCTGCCTATGAGACACCAAAGAGAAAGGGAGACGACACTCAGCTCACCATGAGCAATTAATGTAGTTAAATTGATCATGGAGCTAAAGTGTCCCTTTAAGGAGAGTTTCATTCAAAGGAAGGCACCACAAAGCTATGCAGACCAGCCTGAAGCATCACAAGATATTGGACATCATAAATCTTTGTTGTCTGCATTACTAAGCGGTTTTGATATTTGCTTGCCCTTCAGAGTCCTTTACCTCCCCTGCTAGCTACGTGTCTATATAATTGCAAGATAAACCAAAGTAAAAAAAAAAAAAAAAAAAGCACACATACTACATTTTGTTACCCATCTCTCAAGTTAAAGAGATCGTCAACCAATTTATTTATTTTTAATAACATTTTTAGCTGGGGATAAATTCAACTTGTCTATATGCTATGAAGCATACGTGTTGATGATGATATTTATATCAAGGAAAAGAAAATCCCTTGGTTTCTGCAAATCTCCACAGACCAGGAAGAAGCTGAGATTTTTCATCCAATCACAGTTTTCCTGTTGCACTCAATAGGAGCAATAAGTATATCCAATAGGCCCGTGCAGACGTTTTAGCAGAATTGCCATCCTTTAAGAGACAATGACCGCTGTTGAATGAAGAGTGTAGGCTCGATCAGTATGAGCTATGAAAGTTATATGGAATGTGCACAGATGCACGTGCATGCTTTACAAGTAAATACTTGTATGAACAAGGGGAAGCATAGCTTTCCATGTGATGCAATTGTGGGTGTGGAGCAGGAGATTGATTTACAAAGGATGTAGTTCTCTCAAATCTATGATAATAACAACAACAGTAAAGGAGAAAAGAACAAGAAAACTTCACACCTCCAAACACCGTATATAGGATTGTGGTGTCCAGAGTGTTCATTTAATTTTCTGCTCCCTTGTCATATTAATGAAAACTCCTACACACTGTCACATCATTGCTGACCTACAATCCACTAAGCAGAAAGCAAGTTTGAGTAAAGAGAATATGAACGAACGAGATAATTATACAACCCAAGGTATGACCAATGTGTATCAAACCAAGAGCCAGGAAGTAATAACACAGAAGCCAACCACACACACACTAATGGCAGCTCAGAAGTGAGGGTCATTGAAACATACACAGAAAATGACATAGTCACCATTCATATTATTAAGAACAAAACTGTAGAATTTAGAGACCATAAAGAAACATTTTGGAGCCAAACAGCTTTATTTAAAGAATGCTGGGGGTGTGTGCAATGCAATGCGAGTGCACCATGTCTCTCACTGCTCAGGCATTCATAAGATACCAAATGTGTTAAAGAGCCTGCACCCAACAATATCGTCCAACCAGGAGGCTCTAATTTCATGCAGGCGCTTTCAGTTACCATTACATGATTGAAGGCGTGTGACTTGTATAATTTGTAGTACTTGCAGTTACCCTGATCATGTGAACTCGTAAAGAATCACTTAGAAAATTGTTTCAGTCAATAAGGAGCCACAAAGATAATGTGGTCAGCCTGGAGATGACATTAGACTATAGACTTCATCACTGGAGAACCTGAATTAAGCCATGGAAAAGACAGTTGAACTGATATGGACTGGCACAGAAGAACAAGTCAATGTGTTATTATTATAAACAAAATATATTATGTAAATGATTGTACTGGTAAAAATCAGCAGGATAGTATGGATTACACTTACCTTTCCTTCTCATTAGTGCTGGGTGCAATGGACAAGGACCAACCATTGTACACTCTTCAGCGCTCATACTCTGTGCAGAATCCCATGGAATGAGCAATGGGAGAAGAAATAGCACACACATGTATATGTATATATTTCTCATTCCATATCAAATTTTGTCATGGTATATTTCAGTTGATGATATGCTATTTTTTATGTTTTTTTGTTTTTTTAAAGAACCATGACGAATATGTGGTAGTTCATGCATGTGATCTGCCATACATCATGCTTTAAATATGATGCCTGCCCAGGTCATCAACCATCAGGTACCGTTAAAACGACTTAGTTTTATACAAATCCTAACTAGGTTAACAATGGGTGCTCAACCTTGTCCCACCAGATGTTTTGCAACTACCTTTCCCAAAAGGCTCTTTCAGTCTAATGAGTGTCTGAGTATCATGGGAGATGTAGTTCCACAACTTCTGGAAGGTCAAGGTTGAGCACCAACTGCTAGGATTTGCTGCTCCAACAACCAAGACTGATTTAGCTGGAGCATACTAGTCAATTATCCCAGATATGGCAAGTAATTCCTAGTTTTAAGTCTTTGTCCTGCAGTCCAGTTTGTTTTTTTTAAAAAAACTTTATTTGTAGCCTCAGGTCAACATTACAAAAGCAGTATATATTGCACCAAAATACAGAACATGAGTTCGCCTCACCACAACAGAAGACATAGATACATAAAACAAACAAATCGAGAAAGGCACTTTAACCAGAAAGAACATCCCCCATGACTCAGAGAGAGTCAGTACCCAGAAATCGAGAAAGGCCCGATGGAGGGCAAGCTGGAGGTATCAAAGAGGAACAAGAAAATGAGCACTTTAAGTACCAGCACGTATTTTCAAAACTCCCACAAATTTTGGAGACAACCTCCTCCTGCAAATGTGGAATGAATTCTCCCCACACACACCAAAGAACTGCTTAACTTTGGAGTCTCCATGAAGAGAAGCGCCCTCCACCCAATCACTTTGAAAAAGAGCATAGAAACAAGAGTATAGCATCGGTAACATCGGTTGGCAAGGGGGAAATCCACTGCCCAAGAGTGGCTTTCTTGGCTGTCGTGGCTAGCACCCCTAACAGGATCTTACGAGGTCTAGGTATGGGATCGCCTATCCCTCGTGGGAATAATATTAAATAACGCCCAATCCGGTGTGACAGGTACTGTTACTTTCAAAATTTGGGAACTAAATCTCCTCACCTCTTCCCAAAATTAGAGGGTGTCAGCTGTTTCAGGTGGGAGGAGTCCAAAGTTTTGAATTGATCTTCTACTTCTGATGAGCAGAAGAGAAAGGTCTACAGAGAGTTTTTTGCTCATGCAGGTACTACAACAAATGGTCAACTGTAACCTTTGTGAGAAAATAATTCACTATTACTGTCTTTCATAGAAGCTCTAGCGAGCACTTGAGTTCTGTTTGACTCTAAAGGAGAAACCCGGTTGTATACTGTAGGTAATGGACATATATCCATTTAATATGTCATCTTTAAGTCCTAACATCTTATAAATGTGTTGATTATATATTATGCCAGAATATAAGAAAATTTAAGAGCAAACGTTACGCAGAGATTACATTTAGGAGTCTGCGGCTATGTGGCCCCTGGATTTTTCAAGCCCTGGGAGAAATATGTGTTTATCTGAGGATCACAGGCTGAGGTAAGCTTACCAGAGCCATTAAAGTCTATGGCGTTGGCAAGTTTACTCCTGACTTACTCCATATATGCCTCCTTCTGGGTGAGCATGCAGCAATCCAACATCGAATAACACACATTGGGCTATGTTCCATTGTGGACGCTAACATGGAGCCGGTAAGCAGGATAATGTGCGCCTTACCTTGTCCATGTTAAAGTTGTATTCCGGGGAAGGTGTGATCTCAGCACCTCGCCTCGGAAAGCAGAGCTAACCTCCCTGATACCCGCAGTAGCACGTCCACACTACCGCAAGTATCAGCTCCTGGAGCTCATAGGACTCCATGGAAGCCTTCTCTTCTGGATCACGACCACGCTCACGTGAAATCGCACAGCGCCGCAAAGTGATCACGGAGGGTGACTAGGAAATATTTGTGCTCCCGGCGTCCCGGCAGTAAATTGGGCCTGCACTTTGTAATACCTACCTTGTAGAATCGCTAAAAATAATTGCGCTACACATGTTAGGTACAGGACACATTGAGAACAGGTTGCTCTCGCAAGTCACAAAACTTTTTCACCCCGGTTTAGTGTCAAGATCGGAGTATTGATGCCCATGTTAAACTTACTATTGCTAGCGCTAACGATTACATATCAAGATGTTACATTATAGCACCAACTTTGGAATAGAGCCCAAAATGTCCTACTAAATTTTAGGGGCAACTAACGATTATTTTCATTTTAAAAAAAAAAAAAACACGATTAGTTTGCTGATTAATCTATTCATTGTATAATAAAAGAATAGTTTTGCATTTTGTGTGGTGTACGTAACTTTTCTACGTACATACAAATTATGTATGTCGCGCAACTTGTGTATTTTCACACACAAGGTACGGGACCACCTGCTCAGAGTGATGGACTGATACTGCGTACGCAATTCCTGCTCATGTCTGATATTCTCCCTGAACAAATATCGCTACGAGCACTTGGATAGACATGATGAAGTCAGCACGCAAAACTTGGTGAGAAGGTGGGAACACTGAACACAGCCTAACCGTACTCGCCACCCAGGACATACTTGAAAATGAGAGAAATCTCAATGTATCCTTCCTGGAAAAATACTTTCTCAAAAAAAAATTATTAATAAGCTAAAGTGGTCACGGTGCCTAGTGTGTCCCTTTAGTTGGTCTAGGTCCCTTCAACGCATACTAACGGGAGTGATGGCAGCTCTGGACTTGAGGGTGGGGTGGTGGCACAGGACTCTAGCTCCAACTAATGATAAAACACTGGCGGTGCAGCTCCAACCAACCACCCAGTGGCAGTATCCCACAGTCTGTGTGATTGTTTTAATTTAGATTACAACAGTAGCAGAACTAATTGGTGAAAAACAAAATCATACAGAGTAAAGCAGTGGCATGTCTTCTCCAATCAGCTCCAGAGAAGTATCTCAGGTTAATAATGTTTAACTCAGTCTGACTCTAAAAAGAGTGTGTGTGTGTATATACAGACCGATTAATCGACCAACCAATTAAATCGATGATAATGAAAATAGTTGTCAACTATTTAGTTGTTTCAGCCCTACTAAATTCTAATTCTTGTACACAGGCCCCTATTCCACCTGAGCTGGTAGTAGTGAGCCTTTCAAAACTTCCCCTTTCTATGCAAACTACGGGCTTCACCCATTAATGCTGCGTCGTTCTCCTATCACTAGCTCTGTACCTGATGTTCAGGATCATGTAACCAAGATCATTCAACAGTATGCCGTAATGAGACAAAATGGAGGATTTGTGTCATCATTCAACAGTATGCCGTAATGAGACAAATCCTCCATTTTGTCTCATTACGGCATACTGTTGAATGATCTTGGTTACATGATCCTGAACATCAGGTACAGAGCTAGTGATAGGAGAATGACGCAGCATTAATGGGTGAAGCCCGTAGTTCGCATAGAAAGGGGAAGTTTTGATGGACTTGTGGATTTGATTATTATAAGTAAATTCGGCCATAGGTTCACAAGGAGCCAGAAACACCGACCAGAACAATACCACTGGCAATTAACCTAGAGCCAGGTACGGAGAAGCTTCATTACTGAGATGAAGGAACACCAGCAGCATTCCGACCATACATCAGACAATCGATGACATATCAGAAAAAACCCTCTGCGACCAGAACCTGAATATCCCATAGAAGTACCATCCCTTTTTATGCGTTAACAATACCAGGATTGCACAAGCCTGTTTTTATTCTATTAGCACAGGAATATAAATGTAGATCACATTGTATTTTTTTTTATACCTACTGCATTTTAATAATCTGCAACAATACAACAAAATTATATGCACTTTTTTGTGTACATCAATAGACCAGCAAGTGACTGCTGGTACACAATATATATCTGTATCAATATTTATTGCGCCATTAGGTACACATCTCTTTTAGCTATCTACATGTGTGTTTTAAGTAGACGTTTGTTCCACACTTTTATCGTACCATATAGGCTGCATCTCAAATATCTGGCTATAATATTTTACCCATTATCAAAAAAAAACCTTAGTGCCCTGAGTCTATGCAATCGCAAGTACTACTCGTTACCATGAGCCCGTATCTGACCTAGGGCCCTATTTCATCCCTGCTGTTTAGATAATGGCTGGAGCCATGAAAGCTTCCTTTTATTTCCACTAGGCAGGGGTCAGCAACCTTGGCTCCCTGATGTTTTGGGAACTACATTTCCCATGTGGCACAGTCAGCCTAATGGGTGACTGAGCACCAAGGGAGATGTAGTTCCCAAAACATCAGGGAGCCAAGGTTGCCGACCCCTGCACTAGGCAATAGCAATAGTCATTTGGCTTTTTCTGCCAAGGAATTTCATTTAAGAAGCTCCATAAGATTAATGTCTGGCTTTTGATTTACTTTGGCTAATGGTGGCCGGGTGGCACTGGCACAAATTGAGGGACTCCTCTGTATTGCTCTCCCACAGCACACGAAATGCTGCCACCTACTCCACTCACTGTCATCAAAACAGGGAGAGGCCAGGGGGAGAGAAGGAAGTGAGAAAAATAAGGAAAGTCACAGAGTGCGGAGAGGGAGGTGAGGTTTTGTGTAAGAGTAACAGTAGGGAGGGAGGGAATGTGTGGGTGGATGAGAAGGGAGGGGGTGGAAGAACAACATGTTTGCTACACTCAGATGATAAAGCAAAATTTACCCCCTTTCCTGGTGGAAGAAGGGGTTAACTGACAGATGGTTCACTGAGGAGCAAAGCCTCTCGTTTACTAAGAAAAAAAAAAAGAGGGAATCTTACAACTCAATACTTATCTTCCACTCGAAGGTACAGCAAATAAAAAAAAATATTAAAAAAACAAAAATTACAGCGCGTCCAACAAATCCAAAAAACATGTTTAATTTGATAGACGTTCCAAAACGGTTAGTATAATCGGACAACAGGTTTCTCGCTTAGAGGTTTTCAATGTCCTTTTTCTTTTATACACATTTTTTGGCTCTAAATGGGTTTTTGTGTTCCATGCAGCCAGAACAAAGGACACGTGGTAATGGACAGCGTATTTTCACTGAGATCAGAAGGACAGTTCTCTCCTACATAGCTCCACCTGCCTAATCGTTTTTGACGCATAAAGCCTTCGGAGAGATGTGTTACCCCATTTTACCTCAGCAATATTATCAACACATATGACAGCCACGGCTTAGCAGGGACTCTGGAGAGGCAATGTCTGCTGTCAGTATGAATGGCGTCACTCTTGCAAACTGCTTGTGTTTGCCACAGCCACGAAGCCTGTGCTACAGATAAGGGTGGTTGATAAATCAGGGCTTGACATAAACAAGACCCTGGGTAAAAACTGTCTCTTGGAAATTTACTATTCAGATCTACCATTTTGTGGATAAGTCTACAGAAATCTGTCTTCAGAAGATTGCCTGGCTCCTGAAATTTGTGGGGGGTTTTTGAGAAAGTATTTTACCAGCAAGGATACATTGAGATTTCTCTCGTTTTCAAGTATGTCCTGGGTGGCGAGTATGTACTGTTAGGTGTCTTGCCCAAGGACACTTACTGGGGAGGTGCTCTTGCTGGGATTGAACCTGTGTCTCCACAGTCTCTGTCCACAGTTATAGAGCAGTGATGTCACCTCTACTCCACCCAGCCGGCACACTGACAGTACATGTATGCACTGTATGCACATAGTAAAAATGATAATTTCCTAACTGGCTGGATCCATTAATTGACAGCCTGGAGGTAATATATGGTGGTAAATATTATATCTATATGCATATATATATATCACACATGTTGATAAACACTTGAGCATTCCCTGTCAACAACAGCGGTCCTTTCTCGCTATCAGTCCTGAAATATTTGTACAGGGAAGAGAATTTGCCTGAACCACATTGTCATTAACGCTCTCAACATCAATGATTTGTCTCAAGCTCAATGCCATTGACTGCATTTGCCTCTCAACATCCTTTCTGAAAGTCCCATGTCAACAGGATGGCTAGACCTCCATCAGGGCAGCCTACAGCCTGGTACTCTGCACAATCACCCGATGAAAAGTAATGAAAATTAAAACAATGTCCCCCTTTAGGGGTTGCCTTAAATAGAGGAAAAAAAGCCACCTAGCAGTAGAGTTCCCCTGGTCTACAGTAGAAGCTCCGTGTGGTCCTTTTTATATCTACAACAGAACATAGTGGATAAAAATGCATGGTTTGAGTGACACAGGGCCCAGGTAGCTTAGGGCTAGTAGACTTTTACCTGTTGGCCCCAAATCTTGGGGATTAGTCTACAAAAAGCTAAATATGAAACGCTACCTAGCCTTTAAAACGTACAGAAGACTCCTGTGCTGCTTGATATTCACTTGTCAAGCCCCGTAATAAGGCCTTATATTGATTTCCAATGAAACAGGATAGGATTTGTTTTGTGGCCACTTCCCGCGATCTGGTTTTGTATTTCATTACAAGGCAAACACAATGGTGTAAGGATCATACAAATTAGTAATGCCTATAAAGCCATAGGAGGAGACCTTCCAAGTAGAAAGAATTTCACAGCCCTCACAGGTCTCATAATCACTTGTGCCGAGCCAAACCGTTGAGTCTTTGGCTTGGCTTTCACTAGCATAGGGATTTCCAATTTCCCCAACATTTTAAAAATCCTCTGTTTCCTCAAAACGCTCACATACCCAACACGTCATTTTCTACTACAATGAGTGAAGACGTGACCACAGGTTTATGTAATTTGAATGTAAATACAAACATTTAAGTATAGCATTTTTATATCCGTATTCCAAATTAAACCATAGATAAGCACATGTGACTAAATTTGCACAAGGCTTCTGGGTGTGTTGGGCTGCCATGCTATTTCAGCAGTCAACAAGGAAGAAACTGAAATGATCACATGACTTGACAGTTCTTCTCACATTGGAGGTTACACCACGGACGGTGTACAAAGAGCAATTGAGAAGCAAATATCTGAACATGGAGCAATCACCATGGAAACCAAAGGAATGTTTCTGGTGATAGCCCGTCATTTGGAATTTTGCCCCTGAATTCCTCTTTATACATGCAAATCCCTCTTACTCTTCCGTTTGTGAAAGGTTGTGTTTATCGCAATGATGATTTCAAGATGATTTCTCAAGTCATAAATTTGGGGCAAAGTTTATGAAGTATCTGTTGAAAGAATTGTAATTTCAGAACCTGAATTTCATTATTAGGTCATTCACTTACCTACAAGACAGAGCTATGTATCCTATAATAACAAAAAGCACCATGACCAGGGCACTTGACTTGAACTAAATATAGACTATCGATCAAATATCCTTATTATATGAGGGGTTCTTTACACTCCCACTGCTGAAAATGTAAATCAGGTGGTGGATCACTTGGTGCCATTCATCTTGCACCATCTTCCCATTTAAATGGACACTCCAGCTACCGTGAGTGGTCATAACCTTCTCCTATATCAAGGATCTTAAACTGTAGCCACCAGATGTTGCTGAACTACAATGTCCATGATCCTCTGGCCATCTATTGCATTCAAAGAATTCAAGGAATTGCAGGCTTTCAACATCGGGGGGAGGGGAGGGAGGGCAGAATTTTAGACCCCCTGTCCTAAATGGAACAGCAGAATACAAATAAACATTTACACCTCACGCGGAAAAAATAAAAACACAAGATCCATGAGCACATGTTACGTATGACATCACATATGTAACACATGCGCTGGCTGACACAACGTATACATCGGAAATCATATATATTCCCAGACACACGCATACAAAGGCATTATAGTCATATACGTCAAACTAAAAAGCATTCTTGAAAAATCCATGAGCCAGGTAGGTAAGCTTTTGGCTGGGTGTAAATAAAGTGTAGTTGACTCGCCAGTGTTCTTAGAGCCCAATTCCAACCTACCTCTAAGGCTAAGGTCAGACAAACACATTTTTCGCGTCGTCCGTGAAAAAGTGCGTTTGAATGAATGGACGTATTTTTTCACGGAATACGTGATAGCGGTCATACGATGCGCATTTGCGTCCGTGATTTTGTACAGATCATCAATAAAACCCCTTTTTGCGCCTGGACGTTATATTGGCCAGACATTAGCAGCGTCTGACGTCTCCTAATCACGCACACACGCTGCTAGCGGACGCAGCGCTCTCTGTAAGTCAGTACTAGCGGTATCACGTTTGTCGAAAAAAATGTGTTTGTTTGCCGGTTGCGTTGCGCGGCCGCACTTTTGTGCAGCCGTACTTCGTACATTGCCCGTCATTTGCTGCTACTACGGCCGTGATAAAGTGCGGCTGCACGCGCGTTCGCACTGCGTTCGTCTGACCATAGCCTTAATAGTGGGTCACGAATGGGAAAACCCTGCACGAGACATTTTCCATTTGTGGCTCACTATTAATGGCTGTTTTCAAAACACAACATCACTTCTAATATTAACATCTGGCGCCGTTATATGTAACAGCGCAATTGGAATTGGGTCCCTTCAGTGTATAAGAACCAAGCCACAAAATAAAACATTGTATGCGGTTTTGAGGTACGCAACATTGAAAAAAAAAGAAAAGAAAACACACACACACACGACATGACAGTTCGTCGTTTTTCTCTTTTAGTGCACAGGGTTTTTTTCTTTTAATATGAATGCAAAAATAAATATATATACTCTGCTGAGTGGATGACAAGATGTGCTTCGTGCAAGAAAAAAAGCCATTTAGGCTGGGGTCAGACGAGCGTAGTGTTCACATCATTGATTGCGCCTAAAAGTACGTCCGTGATAGCATGACAGAAAGCCCATCGGAGCCCGTTACACAAAGTACATCCGCACTGAACTGCGGACGCACGACGGCCGCTGCCCACGGACACAAGAACGTACAACCCCTAGAACGGCCGCACAAAGTGCGCTGCGTCCGCAACGTCTGCATAGCTTTGTGTGTGAGTGATGGAACGTGGTCAGACGGACTGCATTTATACGCCCAGCATTTTTCACGGACAAAATAGTTTTGCTTTTTAATTTATTTTCCATCCTACATCCGTCAAAATATACATCAGTGAAAAAAACGGACTGTGTGGTCACTACTGTGTCTTCCGTACTGACGTACGTCCGTGTGAACAGACGTACAGTCCGTAGAAATCACACTCGTCTGACCTTAGCCTTAATCTGTGTCATATGTGGGGGGGGGGGACTGATCAATAAATATTTTTTAGCTTCATTAGCTTTCTGTCCCAGGGAGTAGGTTGGTTGCACTTCAAAGAGCAGCTTAGAAACAAGTTAACCCACTCATTGGCACCAAGTACCTAAAGATCAGTATTCTGTTGGAAAAGCAATATCTTTACTTATAGAAAATATCCCTTTGTTTAAGGCGATGAACAACATAATGAGTTGTATGTCAGCATAGTTGAACATGAACTCTTAACATATTGTTCCTCTATAAATTCCTACTTAATGTGCGGATTTTGGGAGGAGAAAAAAAATAGCTTGTTGTATTATTTAGGAATCCTTTTTTTAATCCTTAGTCCTCCTGGTGGATTCATCCACTTCAAAAGATAAAAAAATATGTCTCTCACACAGGGCTTAAGGATGAGGTATATGCTCTATTAAAAAGAAAAAGAAAAAAAAGAAGAAAACAGCGTCACAGAGACAGACTGATATAGGAGGGAAGGATGAGAACACTGGAAAACACAAACACATGCAGGGCTTCCTCAGAATACTGCTGTGCAAATTGACTTCCACCACAACATCATACAGCAGCGCTGTGGGTGACATATAGAAATACAGAAACTAATGCACAGCACAAGGAAAAAGAAAATGTTGCTGTTCAGATCAAAGAAATATTAGGTGTTGTTCAAACTCCCAGGGTGAGATATAGGCTACTTACAATTACCATTTTTGTTAACCGATTTTTTTCTTCGTTTGAAGCAACTGTACGTAAAAAGGAAAAATAAAGTTAGTTTTTTTTAGTCTCCAGTTTCCATTTTGTGGATTTTTCCCATGATGCAACATTTACAAACCTCTTTGCAAATGTTTTACTTTACAGCTGTGGTTTAGATTTTACACCTTTTGAAGAATAGAGTTCAGTTGTGTTTATTTTCTGCAGTTAGGCGGTCTTCGGCAACTCCATGTTCGGCAAAATGGAAACGCTGAAGCGCACAGAGCTAGAAAGCACCAAAATTACGGTGCTTTCTGAATAACCCCTTATGGTATATCCTAGGGCTGTCAAAAATAATCGGCTAATCGATGCATCCGATGCTGCCTTGAACGATGCTGCATCGATGCATTCGGGCCGAAAAATCCATTCTGCCCGACCGCAGACTGAGCGGTCGAGCAAATCGAACCTGCAGCGGTAGGTGCAGCGGCTCGAGGCAGCCTTCGGGAGCTGTGTAACATGCAGGAGCTGCACTTCCGGGGCCCCAGACCTGCCTGTGCGAGTGAGGCTGGACAGGGGAGCCAGCCCCAGCAGTGCACAAGCTGCTCAGCCCAGCCTGCCACCTCATCGCCTACCTGCCTCTGCTGCACGCTGGAACCCCAATGTGGCCACTCTTTTTCTCTGCGGGCTGCTCCAGCACAGACCCAACTTAGAGCAGAGGAAGCCAGTCCACGTGCGAGGAACTCCTGCTGCACATGACCATGGCTCCACCCCGCCTTCTCCCACGAGAGGGAGCAGCTCCAGCGCCACCTTCTGGACATTCAAGCAAGGTACACAGCCAGCCCACCCCAGTGCTCTGTGTATGTGACCCCCCCCCCTCAGCGATGTGTGTATATACACACGCACACACAGAACACTGAGGGGGGTCACATACACACACAGATCACTAAGGGGGGTCACATATATACACAGATCACTGGGGGGCATATATATATATATATACAGATCACTGGGGGCACATATATATACACAGAGCATTGGGGGTCACATACACACACAGATCACGGGGGGGGGTCACACACACACACACAGATCACTGGAGGGGGTCACACACACAGATCACGGGGGATGACACATACACACAGATCACTGGGGGGGGTCACTGAGTGTATGTGACCCCCCCAGTGATCTGTGTATGTGACCCCCCCCTCAGTGATCTGTGTAAGTGTCCCCCCAGTGATCGGTGCTCTGTGTGTTTGTGTGACCCCCCCACCTCAGTGCTGTGTGTGACCGTGTCCAGTCAGGGAGCTATAGCAAAAGATAAAAATATGTCCATTTCTATTCAGATATCAGTCATTTGCAGTGTGCAAAATAATTTTTCCACATTCTATCATCCAGACCTTGTGATTTTATATCGCACGGGAGAAACTGTTACTGCATTTTTCAATGAAAATATGCAATTTTTATCAAAATTTAAAAAACTAAATTTTTGTATGTATTTTAGCCGTTACATTTAATGAATAATATGACTGTGTATAAAACATTGAACTTGCTGCCAGCGTGGGAAACGAGAAGGTGAGTAACAGCAGCGGGATTGCTCACTATATAGGTGAAAAATGTACAATGCTGCCGTTTTAGAAGAAAAAGAAAAAGGTTTTATTTAATCTTTTTTTGTGAAACTTAACATTGTCATGTTTGGCATCATTAGAAAGGCCAGACTCTGCCCCGTCCAATGACACTTATCACTAATCGTGATACATCACGGAATCGAATCGTTGACATAATAATCGTAATCAAATTGAATCGTGAGACCAGTGAAGATGCACAGCTCTAGTATATCCTTTGTGGCTGCTGGCAGGGAATTCGTGCGCCTTCAAGTGTACTTGTGTCTTTGTCAGGCCACTTCCTTCTTTTCTGGAGGGTACTGCAGCTCCCACTTTCCTCTCTTTTATCGAGACAAAAACCGAATATCTAACATCAAGCGAGATTTGCCTTCACTATCTTGGTACTCCTGGCTGGGTCTGGATGACAAATCCCAGCCTCTATTTTGGAACATCGAAGATCACAAAAGAATGGAGGAGTTTTATGAAGGACAATCAGATGAGGAAGCACATTCGAAACATGAAGACATCTAGGCTTATTAAAATTATTTGTTCCCTAAGGATAGAATAATCCACAATTTCCTTTTGTGTGTTGATACTTTCATACACTTACTGCTGAACTCCAGAGCACTTATAACATGTCTGAATAATTTAACATTTAGCTTATAGCTGGTCTTGACAAATCTAAAGGCCAGATAGCCACCAGCTCCTGCATTTTATTAGCCCCTGGCTTCTACATTTCTGGATTACTTTATACATGTTTGAAAGCCAGACAAGGCTTGTGTAGAGTATTTTCATAAATCGATTCATTGGATAACAAAAAAAAATGTTAAACCGGAATACTGTAAAAAATAAATAAATAAATAAATCAAGCCCCCCTCCTTTTTTTTATTATGCATTTTGCATAGTGTACATAACTTTAATACGTACATAGCGTATCTTGCGTACTTTTTACACACAAGGCACACAAGTGCCTGGTCAGAGTGATAGATTGATGCTGCATGCGCAGTTCAAGCCCATGTCTGCTTTTTCTCTGAACAAATGCCGCTATGATAATGTTAGGTACGCAAAGCGGGGAGAGAAGGTGGGGGCACTCCACACAGCTTGACCACTTTAATAAGCTAAAGTGGTCAAGGTGCGTAGAGTGTCTTTTTAAAATAATTTCATGAAGAAACTGAGTGGGGGGAGGGACCGGTGAAGTTTGGGCTAAGGAACGGACTCAAGATGGAGAGGGAGTGCGTTTGGGCAAGAGACCGTATCGGAGTGTGAGAGAGCGCTTGGGGGAAGAGACTGGACCAAAAGGAGATATGGCAGCTCTGGATCGCAGAGAGGGAGGCAGAGAGGGTGGGGTGGTGGCACAGGACTCAGTTCCAAGTAAGGATAAAACACTGGTGGTACAGTTCCTCTGTGCTATAGTTCTGCTGATGTTGTAAACTAAATAAAAATAAACTGGTTATATCTTCCTTACCCCAAAACTAAATCATACCAAGTAAAGCAACAGCACGTCTTCTCCGATCAGCTTCGAAGTTGCTTCTTAGGTTATTAATGTTTAATTCAGTCTGATTATTAACAGTGTGTGCTGTGCACAGACTGATTAATCGACTAACTGATTAATCAATAATGAAAATAATTGTCAACTATTCTCATTATTGATTAGTTTCAGCCCCATTTAGTTTACTGGCCCCAAGGTCTGGCTTAAAACTATACAAGCACACAGAAAACACACTATAAGAATACACTTAAACTGTAAATTAGGTCACTTGTCCCTCACCTTCTGCACGTGTTCTAACAGAAAAGAAAAAACACATATCTTAACTTACAATTACAACCCTACATTTGCAATTGTCAAGTAAAGCAAATGATAATTAAGTTAGGACCTTATTTGAGTCTTAGTAGGTGAGGCAGCGTAAACAGAAGTTAAGAACTACCATTCTGTAAAATACTTGTACGCGAGAAAGAGATATATAAATGGACAGACAGATAAATGCAGATACACACACACACATAGACACATAGACACACAGACCTAAAATGGTACTAAGGAGCGGGTACCCTATTAATCTCTTCTGCGAATATCAGATTCCCAGTTGCAATGAGCTGTGACCTCATCACACACAGACACACGCATCAAACACGAGATTCATGTACACGTAACCTCACATGGATCCCCTTACTAGCCCCTTCCGTAGAAGGGGGGGGGGGAGCAGGGAGGCCCAGCTCTGGAAGGACTGGGATTTCCAGTGAGAAGGACAAACCCTCTTCTCAACTCGATTTTAAACTATAAACTTTGGGCTCTCAGATTGTGTTCTTTAAAAGAAGTGAACAACGACTGTGGTCTGAAACCGAGATACCGTCTTCCGTCAAGGCATCTGTTATTACTTAAATGTATCTGCTTTGAAATGACTGTCTTTCTTTGCAGGCGCAGGGCAACAAATATTGTCAGGGTTGTGATATATACATACACAAACCCCTCACTCTTATACATACAGACTACAGTTTCCATAAATAAACTCTATAGTAATAATATCTACATACATGGTCACTCCTCCTGAATATATATCTCCAAACTGTCAACTGGACACACTCAGGGACTTAAAACAAAAGAAAGCTTTACTAAATAAAATTAAAACAGGTTTTTTCAAGCTTATTTAATAAGGTTTTTAAGTCCCTGAGTTTACAGTTTGGATGAGGATTTCATTTGGACATTGGTACCTGGGTAGTATTTCTCTGCGGAGCTGTTGTGGTTTACTCTTTGGAGGAACGAACAAACGAACACACACACACACACCTCTAGAAAAGAGAAGTTCCTCTAATAACACCTTGCAAAGTCACAACTACCTCTACGGTACCATTCACTACCATTCTACGGTACCAACTCCCCGTATAATAGTACTTGCCAAATCTCTCAAACCCCTGCCATACTCCAACTCCCATCTCACAAGTCATCAGACTTCAAGATCTTAACAAATCCAAAAGCCAGGTAGCTACAGGCCTCAATAATTTAACCTTTGGCTCAAAAATTCTAGATTAGGATATGCAAACCTTTTATGGGAAATATGGCCTGGAATCTAAAAAAAATGTTTAGTTGGCTTTTTGAAGGACATAATGCATTGATAAAGGAGTTGTCACCCCAAAACCTTTGCTTTAATGTATGCTTTTTCAGCAAAATAAAAGAGTTACACCAGTGAATCTAATATTACTATGCTTTTAATAAAAATAATTAGGCTTTCGACGATACTCTTTTTTTGCTTATTCTTTCGATTTTGTTCTGTATATATGGGAGTAAGGGACCACAACGAGGCAAAACCGCAGCAGTTTTAAAAAAAAACATCTTTTTACCACTTTGTATTTCTTTTTGTGAGCTGGTAAGTTCCCCCCATAAACATACAGTGAAATAGGACATTTTTTCTTGGTCATCTGTGTGGCTGATAGAGAAGGGATGTGCTATTCGATGATGCACACATCTTTCTCACTGCTCTGGGGAGGTCTGAAGCATTGGAAAATATACAGGATGACAGGAATCCGCATTCTAAGCTCTGCAACCTATGTTATGCAGGAAAATCAAGCAGAGAGGTTATGTACCAGCCTCCAGGGCGATAACATGAATCCAAAACACAAGGAAAAAATTTAAAATGTATATCAACATAGGACCTATGAATGCCAACAGACAAGGGTCCTGCTCTCCTCTAACAGGTAGGCCTGCCGCTATGAGCTCACCTTGGCTTTGCCTCCTTAAGAGACAGTATTGTGTCCCATAGTATTTTTTGTTTTGATCTATACATCACATGGGGCTACCATGTATGTTACGAATAAGGCAACAGTGTACTTATATATATTTCCTTCAATCTTAATTGGAAACTACTATTTTTTGGGAGCAGTCTAATTTCCATTTATTTATAAACACATTTATTTAGCATGGTTGCTACATTTCTCTGTGGCTCCTACATCTGCAAACATTTATTAAATCACGCATTAAAGACCTACGGGGGGGTTACTCAGAAAATGTCAGTGTTTGCCAATGTTGCAAATACCAGCAAAACAGCAACAAATGCTGGTGCATCACAGAAGAGGTATCCAAACAGCTGCAGGAAAAGCTGGCAAAATTGGAAAACATCATGACTTGCTGAATAACCCTCTAAGTGTCCGTATTTGGTATATTACCCAATTGTTAAATAGTTACAGAACTGAAAAAAAGGAGCCAGATGTACAACGTTAAGAGGCCATGGCTAGTTGGCTGATATTTGTCATGCCCATTCTAAGGGGTACACGACAGAGTGACAGTGGCATCATTAAAGGTATAGTATATTCAAAGCAGGGGGTCGATATAAGCACCTCAAATCCTAGGTGTGTTATGGCTTATAAACTCATCTGGTCAGTATTGCCAACCACCTGAAACGTCTTACAGAATGCCACAGTAAGTAACCCTAGGCAAGATATAGGATAAAGCCATCCTACAATAAGAACGTGAAGGAAATGGACAGATGCCTCGGTCCAAATCAGACTATATTAAATAACAGCCATAGATTTTATGACGGACATGTACTGAAGACGAGGCGAAACGGGGTCTTAAACACCCCAGCTTTAAAAACAGGAGTCCTTGCATTAAAAAAAAAAAAAAAAAGACCATTAGGTCATTTATATGTATTTCTGGATATTTAGGTGTGCCCCTGCAGATCTGTACTGGGAGGGGGCTTACTCTGAAAACAAAAAACTCAACCACCTCGACCTTTCAATGCTTCCAACTTTCTTACAACCCAAACCAAAGCATTAAACCACAAAAGGTCATAAATCAAAAGGTGTTAATTGATACTTGGACTTAATCCATTAATGCCAAAACTCAGCGAGACCCCTAACTCAGATTTGAAGTTAATCTCCCACCCCTCGTTCTCCCTCTCCTTTTAATTTTTTACTTCGTTTGCTCTTCTCTTCCAAACGGTAAATGAATACGCATTTCTCTGCTGTTTGTTGACAGCAGGGAACAGCAGAACTTTGGACCGCAAACTGCGTGTTGAACTTTACTTGTTTTTTTGGGTAATATTCACCCCCTCCTTAAAAAAAAAACGAGAGAAAAAAATCTTATCACTAGAATGACCACAAAGAATGTAAAGATCTATGACACCTTTATGGACCGCCACTGATAGAACATAACGCACGTTAGGCTTTCCACGACGGAATATAAATTTCAACAAAGATCAAAAAAAACATCAGTGACAATTCTGATTTCATTTCATGGAAAATTAATGAATACAAAGAAGAAAAAAAAAAAAAAAAACACAACCCACAACATATAAAACACCCCATAAATTTGTCAACGTGTGCGTTGGTAGTTTCTAGAGATCTCATACCGGAGTGCCAAGCTTTCCTGCCCGCAATCAACGTGAGATATGTGTATTTCCTACGATCCAAACCTACAAGAATCTGTAGAAGGTACAAGCTGTGCTAGGAAACAGACACATATACATTACAGCTCGTTACCGAACATCACTCAAAAGAAACCAAAAATACATATCTACTGATCGGAGTGGAAATTTCCACTAGTTTAGGATTAAGTTAAAAAAGAATGGAAAAAGAAAACGTTGAGAGAACCACCTCCCCCTTACCACACGCCAACATTTTGTAGATTAGTCACCTTTTTCCCTCCCCTCACAAGAATAAAAGTAATCCCGTAGAGCAGGTAAAAGGTAGGCCACGTGTCCCCAAAATGTACCTTTTCTCCCTAAATGTCTCTATTATTCTAATCAAGTATAGATATAGAAAATGTTGCCTGATTCCTAAACATGTATAGATTGCTCGTCTGTATTCATTTACAGGTTTTTTTAGATTTGCGTATATATATACATATATATATCGTGTATTTTTTTTATATATATCAATCATAATCAATTAATCACAATGTGGCATTAATAAAACAGAAGGTCTTTGCAAACCAACTGCGCCCTAAAGTGGAGAAAAAAAGAAAGAAGGGGGGACCTGAAAAGAGATGAAGCAAGAGTGAGGTGACCAGAAAATCATGTCTCACATGTTGTAGAAAGGTACAGTACTTCAGCCACCCAGATAAATACCCAACATTCTTGTGGTACCATCCATCCTAGTCATTGAGACGCTTGGATGACATGAACAATCAACATCACCCCACAGGGCTGGGACATAAGCTGTCCTGCAGGCTCCTGGGTTTACAATTATATTGTCAAGCCAGGGCATAACCTATTGTTTCATATATTTGGTAATACAAGAAGAACTGGTGGCGCAAGAGAACATTCAAGATGACAATTAGGTGTCAACACCATGGATGAATTCAACAAGTGTCAACAGAACTATGCTAGGTTCTATCAATGTCTTCATGGCTGCTGTGACGGGTTGACCTTGAGAGAAATCATCACAATCTTCTGGTAATGCTTGGCTCTTATGAGCAGAATGATGGTCATTCTGCAATGTTACACATATATCCAGGGTTTTAGCTTACTTTTCTGTACTTAAAAGTTTGTAAGCAAAAACATCAACAACCTTCACTTTTTATTTCAGTATGGTGGTACGAAATAAGGATTGAACAATTTTCTAAATATTATTCCAGTTCACACATCTTCCAGGAAAACACACACACACTGCAGTCAATCTGATTTTGTCAAGATGTCTTGACGCATACATCTTGACAAAAGTCCATTGACGATGGAAACCTTGATGTTTGAATAAATAGTTTTCCTGCAGTTGTATATCCATCTGCAATATTGTCATAAATCTGTTTATTGCTTTGTCATTATAGGGTATTAGGTGAAGAGGGTTGTGAAAATAGAACTATTTTAGCATAAAGATACAACGTAGAAAACGGGGGGGGGGGCTGAATATTTTCTGAATGCTAACAGGGTTATTCAGAGAGCGGTGAAAACCAGGAGACTTGGCAGGAGAATGAACAATCTAGACCAAATAGCCGATTTGGAAAGTGAGATAAATGGGAGAATTTTTCTGGTTTGGCTATTTTGACCTAGAATTTTCACTTCTCCAGTCATTCTCCTGGTTTTCACCTCTCTCTGAATAACCCCTTTAAAAGTGGGCATTTATCAGTCCAAAAATTACAAACTTTTGAAAACCAAACACAAGCGGCATAAACAGCCCTGTTCAGCTGAGCTGACGATCAAGAGTAATACTGATTAGCAGGGAGGAGGGATTGTGAATATTTCCAAGCTCTCTCTCACTCTAAATATTAACTTGCTTCCTCAGTAAACTCAATGACTTGTTTACAAGTTGAAGGATTGCAATTAAGCAACTTAACCCTTGTGGCAGTAGGGAATTATGTACAGAATTTAATTTGCCTTTCCATCATTTCCATTTGGAAGCTTTGACAGGAAAATTTTTCAAGGACTATGGATATCAGTATATTAATTCCTGTTTAAGATCATACAGGGGACTTGATAACAATGTTGTGATCAGCATTTTCCAGGGAAAAAGGGACACAGAATGCAGATCCATCACATAAATAAAACCTTCCATGGTCACAGTGTATAAAATGTAGGGTTGCACCGATACCTATACTAGTATCGGTGCCGATACCGGGTACTGCAGGAGACTTGGTACTCGTGCGGTGCCCGTGATATTTAGCCTGATACTGGAAGCCAGCAGTGAGCCAGCATCCGAGGGGCTGGGGCGGCTGTCCGAATGCTCTATTGGCATTCGGACAGGCTCCTGCAGCTGCTCACCGCGGTCACACTTACCTTCCCGAGCGACGCCGGCAAAGTTTCCACACGTCCGCACGTTGGAAGGACCCCAGCCTCAATCTCGCGAACTCCCACGTGATCGCGGCTGGGGGCCTTCCAACAAGCGCACGTGGGAAGACTTTGCTGGCGTTGCTCGGGACGGTAAGTATGACCGCGGAGAGCTGCAGGAGCCTGTCCGAATGCCGATAGAGCATTCGGACAGCGCCCCAAGTCTGGTCTGGGGTCTGTGTGTGTGTATGTGTAATATATACACATACACACACAGAGCTGGGGGACATATACATGAGAGCTGGGGGGCATATCCATGAGAGCTGGGGGCATATCCATGAGAGCTGGTGGCATTATCCATAATTATATATAATCTCGGGGGTATATACATTTGAGCTGGGGCATTTTTATATGAGGTCTGTTCTTATTGGAAAGCGGTCACATGACATAAAATAAACGTATCGGTACTCGGTATCGGTGAGTACTTGAAAAAAGTATTGGTACTCGTACTCTGTCTTAAAAAAGTGGTATCGGTGCATCCCTAATAAAATGTCATTCCAAAATCTATAATAAAGATCTTAGCAGCCCTACAAATTATAGAAGTATACAGTTATGGGATTTTTAAAGAAAATATATGCACTAAATCTATGTTTCGGTTACATGAATTTGTATTTATATACAAGTCCTTGAGAGCGTCCGCCCCCCAATAAACACACACACACACTGATGCTGAAGCCTCTTGTGTTATTTTCTGCAATTTGTTAGATCATTGTTCTCATTTATTTGGCAAATTACTGTTGATAGATATTTCTTCCTTAGTGAAGTAAATGGCTCTTTGAAATCACTGACTTAAGTAAGCCAATGACTCACTGGTTTTAATACATGAATGGTAGCCTTGGAATAACTAAAATCAATGGCTGGTTAGATTTACCTCACTTTATTAGGTCAATGGGTCATTGGTATTTACGTTTGGCAGATCGACAATGTTTACCTTAATGTATATAATTTATTCATGCTGATGGGCAGTGCATGAAAAATTCAACCCTGCAATATGTAACATTCATATGCTTCAGGTAAAAAAAAATCAAAAAGGAATCTCTCATGTGTCTTGCAAAGAGTGCCTGCTGGCAGCATATGAATTATACATGTTGCAGGGTTGCAATTTTACCCTGTGCTATCCTCTGTCTGAAATAATAATATGTGAACAGGAAAGCATGACCGATCTGGCAACCCTATTGGTATCCCTCAAAGGCCAATGAGCCTGCTTCTCACAAGACCCCAGCAGAAAGTTGCATCGCTTGGTCCTCTTTTTCGGCAGCTGTCACAAATACATGGTAGATACGAATGTCAAATCAACTTTGTTACGAGCACATTAACAACAATAAACACAGACAGGCAGATTCACTGACATCTGTATGAAACCACATTAAACTAGCCTTGTAAGGATGAATTTACACCTTACAAAAAAGGGGGGAAAAAACAGTCTAGAAAAATAAACACCTACAGTGTGATCCTACCATAAAGCTGGATCATAAAAAAGGCTGAATGGAATGCAATGTGTTAGTTTTTTTTAGAAGTATCCTTTTTTTCTTTTTTACAAGTTGTGACGGAATATGCTTTAAGCTTGGGAAGTAAGATCACGTGAGATGGTACCTCGGGTGCATGTGCAAACTTGCCGAAATGAGAAGAGAAAAAACAAAACACAGCAATAAAGGCAACTGCGACAAACTTCAAAACAACCCCGGGATAGAGATGTGTTCACAATCACACGCTCCTTTCCCCCCCCACCCCCTTTAACTTTTTTGCATTTTTTTTTTCTTTTAACTTAGAAAAAAAAAAAATGTCTATCAGGGTTACTCAAAGAGATCCAAATTGCTTGAGAAAGGTAACCGAACGCTGAAAATCAGCATTCGGTTACCTTTCTTGGCCATTCGGCTATCCAGAGAGCAGGCAATTCGCCAAATCCTGGCGAATTGCCTGAACATACGGTGCCTGTTCGAGGGCAGTGAAAACTCCATGAAAAAGCACTGCTTCGGCTATTCAGAGAACACAAACCAGCAGTGAAAGGTTCCCCTAAAAGCCCTATCATTCGGTGGTTTAATTCTGCAAATTTATTCAGGAGAATCCCATAGGCTTCAATGTTAAAAATATTCCCGTTTTAATTCAATATCTAATAAACCGTTCATTATAAAATTCTGCAGTAAAGAGTCTCTTTATTTATAGATTTTTTAGGATATTTTAAGCATTTTTCTGATTTTTTTTTTTTTAAAAGTCCGATTTTAATTTTTTTAAGTTTACTTATTTTTTCTGTAACAGCCCTCTTTATTATCATTCCCTGGACCTCACATGTAAATTTCAGACATTTTCGCTCAGTAGTTTCTTTGCAAACAGCGTTTCACTTTTCAAACATTCACGCAAACGGTTTTGCTAATTTATTCACTTCACTCTGTCTGCGGTCTCAGCTTTTTCCGGAGGCTTCGCTGCGTGTGATCGGCTCCTGCTCGGGAGGTTAATCCAGATGTTTTTGTGGGTATTCGGCGTGCATTCGCTGGGTTTTGCGGTTCGTTTTCGTCGGGTTTGCGGTAGCTTTTCCCTGCAATTCGGGGGCCCTGTGGTGCTTGCTGAATACACCGCAGGGTCACCGAAATGGGATCTGCAAAAGGAACCGAATTGAAGAGAACGAAAAGTCACCGAACGTGCGGTGACTTTTCGAATCTCTTTGAACAACCCAGTATGTATATAAAGTATCACAAGAAAAAGCTATGAGCTCAGGAGGGAAGAATCACCATATGCAGGAAGACTATGCTATCTATGAGCACAAAAACAAGAAAACACAATCGCTCGAGGTATCTGGAGAAAATGTCACGGCTAAACGAACGCCGTCGCCTCAAGCTGTAAAACAAATAAAAAATGATTTTGTTTATAAACCCATACCATCTGCCCTGCGCCTCTGCAATCCTACGTCCACATATTTAGTGTACATACTGAGTGAGCGGTGGACGCAGCAACCACACAATTTTGGAAAGTATCTTCCCTACAAAGGCTTGAAACACCACACTGAAAGTGTATATAAACATGGTAAGCCGAGGAAAAAGGAAAGAAAAAGAGGGATACAATAGTAATGCTCTGGCTATCGTTACTTCCTTAGAGTATCCCACTTTGCATGTGTATAAACGCCTTTTCATTGTCATATAACAAAGAATTTAGAAAGAAATCTAGACAAAATATTCTGCTGAAAATTTGTTTAGTCTGAACATTTCAGAATAAATAATCAGCGAAGGTCGGTCAAGCGCTATTTTAGAAGTCCTTGGGTGTTTTTACGCATTTTTTTTATTATTTTCTTTTTATTTCTCCATTTTTATGGTTTCATATGAATCACTATGCAACGCAGTGACAGAATTAAAACATGACCTTCACAGACTAGGGGGGAGTCGAGGCTTGACAAATCCACAGACAGGTAGCCACTGGCACCTAAAACTCTGGACTAATACAGTTGTGTTCAAAATTATTCCACCCCCACTGAAATTGAGTGTTTTGGCCAGTTTGACATTGATTTTGATCATTCAGTCATCTTGCTTACAATTAAATCAAAGAGGCACGTGTAGGTCAGACAAATATAACATAACATTTATAATGAAATAACCATAAATGTCTTTTCTGTGCTCACATCATTATCAGTTTTATTCAACCCCCAAGTGACATTCAATCTTAGTACAACATCCTTTTACAGTTATAACAGCTTTTAAACGTGAAGCATAGCTTGAAACAAGTGTCTTGCAGCGATCTACGGGTATCTTCTCCCATTCGTCATGTGCAAAAGCCTCCAGTTCAGTCACATTCTTAGGCTAGGGTCAGATGCACGCATTTTTCGCGTTGTCTGTGAAAAAGTGCGTTCGAACGAATGGACGTATTTTTTCACGGAATACGCGATAGCGGTCATACGATGCGCATTTTCGGCCGTGATTTTGTACGGATCATCAATAAAACCCTTTTTTGCGTCTGGACGTTATGTTGGCCGGACGTGTGCAGCGTCTGACGTCTCCCAACCACGCAAACACGCCGCTATGCGGACGCAGCGCACTCTGTACGTCAGTAGTAGCGGTTTGACGTTCTCGAAAAAATGCGTTCGTTTGCCACTTGCGTTGCGCGGACGAACTTTCGTGCGGCCGTTCGTCGTATGTTCCCCGGCATTGGACGTCATTTGCTGCTAGCACGGCCGTGATTTCGTGCGGCTAAACGCACGTTAAAACTGCTTTCGTCTGACCTTAGCCTTAGGCTTGCGCACTGCAACTGCTTTCTTTAAGTCCCACCAGAGGTTCTCAAATCGGATTTAAGTCAGGTGACTGCGATGGCCACTCCAAAATGTTCCAGCCTTTAACCCCTTAACGCCGCAGGACGTACATTTACGCCCTGCATTAGGCGGGCTTTGGCGCCGCAGGACGTAAATGTACGTCCTCTGCGTTTTCAGCCCCCCCGGGAGATACTCACCTCCTCCGGCGGTTCCCTCGCTGCTCTGACTCCCACGGAGTCAGATCGGCAGGGTTTCCTCCTCCGGTGCACTGACGTCATGGCGCCGGGGGCGCGATGACGTAAGTTTCAGGCGTCCTCCCCCCCGCCGGAGCAGGGGAAGCGCCTGAAGAGGAGGGGGGGGATCCTTTGGATCCCTCTATCTCCCCATCGCCGGGGACCAGGCGGCTGTGGCCAGCATCGCTGGAAGGGTCACAGCCTGACCTTTCCAGCGATGTATGGGGGATTAACCCCTTAGTTGCCAGGTCGCGACCGGGCACTAATTTGTGCCCGATCGCGGCCTATTTCCGGTGGGGGCCGCCATCTTGGATGGCAGCCCCCACCTCTGGGTCACCCCCCGCTCAACTGACTCATCGCACCATGCGCGATGATGTCAGTTATCCGGGGAACCCCCTAGCTGGAGATAGGGGGGCTCTTTGAACCCCTTTATCTCCTGATCGGTGGCAGCTAGGGGGCCATGTATGATATTTCGGGAAAGGCCAGAGCATGGCCTTTCCAATGATATCAAACATGACCATGTTATATGTAAAATAAAAGTTTACAAAAAGTAAAAATAAAAATAATAAAAATATAATAAATTAAATAATAAAAAAATAAACACTTTTTTTTTTTTTAATGCAGCACTATTATTTATTATAATGCAGCACTATTTCAATTATAATGTGAACAATGATGCTTCACCAACGATTTTTTTTGGGGGGGGTTTAGCTAAAATCACGCAATTTCTCCCCAAAAAAAAAAAAAAAAAAAAAAAATGGGTTCCCCGTTCTAATTTTTTTAACAAATCTACCCCACAACATATGACCGCAGGGCCTTGGATAATAAAATTTAAAAAAAAACACTTTACACACTGTGGAAGATTGAAATTTTATTGAAAATTCAAATTGTTTTACTTTTTTTTTACATTTTTTGTTATAGCATTTTGGCAGGGCATGACATACATATAATAATGATATATTATTAATCTGCCGAGTCTGCCGGAAAGAACGATATATAATTTGACTGGGTGGTATAATAATACGTGATTTAAAAACGGTCAAAATTAGCTCAGCAAACTTCTACTTCCGAAACAGCGCCGAAGTTGTAAAATTACTCCCGTCCTTAAGGGGTTAATCTGCAACCATGCTCTAGTGGACTTGGTGGTATGCTTGGGATCATTGTCCTGTTGAAAGGTCCAACGTCTCCCAAGCCTCAGGTTTGTGACGGTGTTCTGGCACATGTGGGAACCTCTCATATGTGGGGACTGGCGCACTTCCGGTGACGTTTCAGCCGCTCACATCAAGGAACCACCAGCAATGCGCATGCGTACCGCCGATTGGTTACCCCAGCTCTCATGCACGCACATGCAGGCTGCTTGCAGACAGAGCACAGCTGTATGAGGTCCTGCAAGGGCGATACAGTGTTTGTCCTGCCATCTGCTGATATTTTCAGCAAATAACAGGAAGCAGTCCCTGTGAAGTTCTGATTGATATATACCCTGTGTCTCCCCAGCCCCAAGTACAATTACAGATGGCTGTCATCGCAGCGAGCGCGCGCATGCGCGTTGCTGGGGGTTCCTTGACGTGTGCGGCTGTAACGTCACCGGAAGTGCGCCGGTCCCCACATATGAGAGGTTCCCACATGTGCCAGAACACCAGACTGCATCACATTGTCATCCAATATCTCCTGGTACTGAAGAGAATTCATGGTACCTTGCACACGCTGAAGCTTCCCTGTACCTGCAGAAGCAAAACAGCCCCAAAGCATGATTGACCCCCTGCCATGCTTCACAGTATGCAAGGTGTTCTTTTCTTCATAGGCCTTGTTCTTCCTCCTCCAAACATAGCGTTGATCCATGGGCCATGCTTCTGTGGTTTGTCCACATGACTTTTGGCATACTGCAGTCGACTCTTCTTATTCTTTGGAGACAGCAAGGGGGTGCACCTGGGAGTTCTGGCATGGAGGTCTTCATTACGCAGTGTGCGCCATATTGTCTGAGCTGAAACTTCAGTACCCACATCTGACAAATCTTTTCTCAGTTCCTCAGCAGTCACACGGGGACTTTTCTTCACTCTACGCTTCAGGTAGCGCACAGCAGTCGAAGTCAGCATCTTCTTTTTGCCATGACCAGGTAGCGTTTCAACAGTGCCCTTTGCCTTGAATTTGCGAATGATGCTTCCTATGGTCTCTCTTGGAATGTTTAACATCTTTGCAATCTTCTTATAGCCATTGCCCTTCCTGTGAAGAGTAATCACCTCTTCTCTGGTCTTCCTGGACCATTCTCTTGACTTCACCATGTTTGTAACCACACCAGCAAATGTCTAGAAGGAGCTGAGTATCACAGTCATTTTAAAGCTGCCTAATTGGTGCTTATTATGCTTTATTGCTGCTCCGTGACATCCACAGGTGTTTTCAATACCTGATTGAAAACACTTGAATGAACCTCTGTTCTTCAGAGTGGTAGTCTTTAAGGGGTTGAATAATTGGGTCAATGAAGAATTCACAAAAGAAACATTTACTACTGTATTACAAAACCAATTGATGTCATTTTAGTTGCATATGGTTCTTTAAAAAGTCCTTGTAGGATTTCATTCTGAATACAATTACAAATGTACACTAAATTCCCTAAAACCCTTTACAGCATTGGGGGTTGAATAATTTTGAACACAACTGTATGTATTAGTTCAATGGGGAAGCCCGTGATTTGCTTACAAAAATTCTAGAAATGCATACACATGCACAACCTCCTGCCAGATCTCATTTTCTGAGCTGTAAATAACAAGAATGACCTCACCCCTATGATTTCCTATAATTCACACTATATAGAAAATCCCTTAGAATTACAGAGTACCAGCTCGACATGTGAGAAGAAGGATTTCTGCTCTGCTGAACCCTTTCCACACGGTTTCCCTTAACCCTAGAGTTGCCAGGAGGATGTCAGCTCTTGAAATCTGGGAGGTGTAAGCACTGAGCTACTATTTTACCCACAATGCCAAGTTCGACTCTTTGAACATGTAATCTGCAAGTCTCTTGAGTAAGCAAGTAACCTAGAACTCGATTTCATACACAGCACTATCACAGTCAACCAAAGCTTAAAAGGGACATTCCAGTGACAAGAACATTTTAATAAATGCACTCTGGTAAAAGAAGTATTTTAGCAACTGGAACTAGTTACTTATTTTCCACCTACAAGAAGTAAATCCTATATATTCAGCAACCTCCGGGATACTGCAGTGCAGAATTTCTGCTCCATATCCCCCTTGTTCACAGTAGGGGGTGGGAGTTTCTGCAGTTCTGTGCAAGAGAGATGGTATTGGTATCAGGCTACAGATTGAAGAGACAGGAAGACCGAAACTTGCCTGTTAAACACAAAATATCAGCTTCTCGATTTGTTAGCTTAAAAAGGTTTAGAAGTCCTGATTTGAGATGCTTTTTAAGATATTTAAAGACCATCACAGTGCAATTGATATCAGACAATGTAAGTCCAGCTAGGTGATGTCTCAGCATCTCAGGATATGCGTTGCCATTTTGAATTACCCTATATAAGCCATTTCAAAAAGCACACTAAATTCCTGCAAACCAACAAACATTATATCAAGGCCGTGTTGAAATTTTTTTGCTAGTGGGCCTCCCACTGAATATCTTCGCTAAGATACTGCTCGTGTGTTTTGGAACACGAGGGCACACTAAAAGCGTGAAATTGTACCCCAGAGAAAAATCCCTTACAGCAGATATTCCGAATGTCCATGAGGCCCTAATACATTCAAAGTTCCCTTCAGACATCATATAAAAAGGTATGTGTATGCTCATATGTTTTAGAAACAGATTGCAATAAAATATTTAATGGATTGTTTCCTGCAGCCTTCCACTGTCTATGTCATGTATCCCGTCATGCCCGTGTTAATGAGGTTTGGGATTTACAATGCGTGGTATGCTGGCATGTAACAACTAAACGAGCGAATTAAAATGGTGCAAACTTCACCGTTTTTTAAAACTGATATGAAGAAAAATACAACAAAAGACAACTGTGTGAAGGAGGGAATTTTGATGCACGCTGCATATTTGGGAAGAATACTAGGTTGTCACTTAGCACCTGTAATAAGAAGCCAGCTTTCACTTAATCCAGATTCATCCAAACTGTGTAAACATTTTGGTAAACAAACAATGAATTGAAGCTTCTTGAAGCATAAACATAACAACAAACAACTGGGATACATGGAATTGTATGTCCTGTCATGGAGCCCCATATTTCATAACAGTAAAGAGTATGAAATGGAATAGTAAAGGCCACAGAGGTGACGCCCCCACCCCCAGTAAACAGATTTATAGAATACACCCAAGAGAGCAGAAAAGGAAACAATGTACCCAAATGCCCACAGCAATATAGAGAAACTAGGGATGCACCGATACCGATGCTAGTAGCTGTATCAGTGCCTATATTGCTGTTTGCACGAGTACTTGGTACTCGTGCAAACAGCCCGATACATCCCGCCGATACCGGAAGCCGGCGCTGGGCTGGCTTGCCGGTATCCGTGGGGCTGGGAAAGCTGGCCGCGTGCATGAAAAGCACGCAACCAGCGTCCCCCTCCGGAGCGCCGCATACGCATCCATCCTGAAGGTCCGGTCGCATGGCAGTCATGCGTTCACGCGGCCACTGGGCGCTGCCTCTCGGCTGGAGGCAGCGTCACAGATGCGCCTGGCGGCCACGTGAGCGCATCACTGCCATGCGACCGGACCTTCAGGATGGGTGAGTATGCGGCACGCTGGAGGGGAACGCTGGCCGCGTGCTTTTCATGCATGCGGCCAGCTTCCCCAGCGTTCGAGCTGGGGCAAATCCATGAGTGCTGGGGCAAATCCATGTGAGCTGGGGGCAAATCCATGAGAGCTGGGGGCAAATCCATGAGAGCTGGGGGCAAATCCATGTGAGCTGGGGGCAAATCCATGTGAGCTGGGGGCAAATCCATGTGAGCTGGGGGCAAATCCATGAGAGCTGGGGGCAAATCCATGAGAGCTGGGGGGGGGGCAAATTCTGTGTAATATAAAATATATATATTTGACATTCTCGAAAAAATGCGTTCGTTTGCCACCTGCGTTGCGCAGCCGGACTTTCGTGCGGCCGATCTTCGTATGCTGCCCGGCATTGGATGTCATTTGCTGCTAGCATGGCCGTGATTTAGTGCTAGCACGGCCGTGATTTAGTGCAGATAAACGCACGTTAATACTGCGTTAGTCTGACCTTAGCCTTAAAGTCCCTAGCTCGGCCCCTTGGCCCAATTTCATCTAAAAATTAGAATTCTTCATTGTGTCACCATCATCTGGGACAAAGACCAAAGTGTTAACCATCTGCGTGCTAAGACGCACATCATCCATACAGTTTGGTTATATTAGAATCTTTATTGGAGATACACAGACACACATACAGAAAAGCAAACAAATGGATGTACAAAACATACCAAATTCAGGGCACTCCACCTTAATATAGCTTAGAAGATTTTAATAACACCTGACAAAGGGATAAATGATGGAGATTTGATTACAAATAGGATTATACATTGTATACTTTGTACATCAATGTACCCCTAGAGGAGCATTCTGAATTTGGTAGGTTGTGTTCATTGCTCTCAGACAGACATAGGCAGACACAAACCCACGGATGTGTAAGAGTCTAGTCACAAAGCACCAATATTGGTGCTTTGCGTTTCCATTTCTCCGAAAATATTGTGAATTCGCTATTTAGGCTGGGTTGACACCTGTGCGTTTTTTGACACGTGTATCGCACAAACGTAAAAAACGCACGAACGCCGATAACAGCGCATTCACGTCCATGTCTATGGCTGTGAACGCGCTGCAATACGCCCCAAAGAAGCTCCTGTACGTCTTTGGGCGTAGGACGTTTTACAGCGCGTTCCTACGCACTGTAAAACGCCTAGGTGTGAACGGGCCCCATAGGAAATCATGGGATTTCCGTGTTTAGGCGTTTTACAGCGCACAGGAACACGCTGTAAAACGCCCAGGTGTGAACGGGGCCTTGAATGGTCATCATAATTTGCTGAAATTGGAGTCGCCGAAGCAATTATCGGACGTAGGTCAAAACCGACAAATTAGCAATGGGAAATTCTGCTGAACTGCAAAAGAAAAAAAAAAACAACAACAACAAACAACAACTCATTGTATTCTCCCAATAGGAGTATAAATCAATAAAAGATGTCCAAATAATAAAAAAGGTCTGTTACAAAATTTTTAAAAGTTTTTTTTAAAACATAAGAAAAAAAACAAAACATGTTGACTTAAAAAAAAAAGTGTTCTAAAAAAATTAGGGAGTTTTTTTCAAAAAAATTAAGATGAATAAACAGTCTTTGACCCCATAGATTTTACCATTGTCTGTCCGAAAGTACCCACTGCTGTTTTTACATTTCTATGCGGTTTGTGTTTAGCTCTAAATTTTCCTCTAACTCGTTTATGGAACCCACACATATTATATACCATTTTTCTCAACATTAAATGTAGTTCCAAAGATACCATTATTTTCATCATATCGTATAATTTACTGTAAAAAAAAATTGATGTATATGAGAAAAAAAGTGGGAAAAAAAAAAACACAAAACAAAAAAAAGCACCCACACTTTTTCGAACTATGACCCCCAAAATCTACAACCACCAAAAAAGACCCAGGCCAAATAGTTTCTAAATTTTATACTGAGTTTAGAAATACACAATTTTTACAGGTTTTTGCCTTTTAACCCCTTCACTGCTGAGCCATTTCACCTCTGTGTGCTGAGCTTATGTTGACCGTTTTATGCTCATCATGTTTAAACGTGATTTGAAGTCCTATTTTATTTTACCACCCAGACAATTTTTTGAACCACTTTATTTTATTTATTTTTACACCAAAAATTGTCATGTCTGGTATCATTGGAAAAGCCATGCTCTGTCCTTTGCAATGACACCAAACATGACCCTCTAGGTACCACCGATCAGAAGATACGGGGAGTCCGGCATTTCACCAGAATTTCGGTGCAATTCTGTGAATAGAAGACATGATACTCTATGAGGCAATTTCGGTGATGCCCAATTGCATCGTATTTTGCTGTCAATTCACTTCAGGAATAGACAAATTGGCCCGAAATTGTGCAATTCAGAGCTTAGAGAATAACCTCTAGTGTGCTACAGCAGTGTTCCCTAAATTTGCAGGGTTCTGTGTATCTACCTGGTTGAGGATTTTTGGACAATAAGGGTTCTTGAAAGCATATGAGCAGCAGTATATTGCACTAAAGTGTAACATTTTAATACACTTCATTATGCCACATAGAAGAGGGATGCCGACGATAATAATCATTTGATACAATAGAGCATCACATTCTGCTGTATGAAAAGGAGTTTTCCAGCAAAATCACAAACAAGTCTATTCACTAAAGGTGAAAATCAGGAGAATTGGCAGGAGAAGATCAAATAGCCGATTTGGAAAGTGAGATGAAAGGGAGAATTTTTCTGGTTTGGCTATTTTGACCTAGAATTTTAACTTCTCCTGAGTTTCACCTTTATTGAATAGACCTGAAAATAAGTTTCTTGAATAGGTAAGAAGAACCCTTTATCCCTGTCCCCACAGTGTCCCAAAAAACTGCATAGATTAGCGACAAAAGCAGAAGCAGGACGACTCTCCCTTAAATCTCATATACATTAGATTAGAGGATGCTTACTATACTTTGCCAATCATAACTGAATTGGGTGCACTGTGGGCACTGGCAAGACCCCACTTTCAGTAACTGGCTCTGTGAAAGCATCAGGACTACTCAGTATGCAGCTAATTTGAAGATCCTATGGACAGAGGTGTCAGCCATCAGCCACTGTGCAGACATCATCTCCCATCATCTTATTTGATGAATGGACCCAATGACAAGAGCTGAACTATAGACCCACTAAACCGCTAGGCAGAGGTTAAATGTAGGACTTTAGGTGTATCAGAATAAAATGGGAGGCTCCTAACTGGTTAAGCTCCTTCCTGAAAAGGCATAACTTAGGCTAGGGTCAGACGAACGCATTTTTCACGTTGTCCGTGAAAAAGTGCGTTCGAACGAATGGACGTATTTTTTCACGGAATACGCGATAGCGGTCATACGATGCGCATTTTCGGCCGTGATTTTGTACGGATCATCAATAAAACACTTTTTGAGTCTGGACGTTATGTTGGCCGGACGTGTGCAGCGTCTGACGTCTCCCAATCACGCAAACACGCCGCTGTGCGGCCGCAGCGCACTCTGTACGTCAGTAGTAGCGGTTTGACGTTCTCGAAAAAATGCGTTCGTTTGCCACTTGCGTTGCGCGGACGAACTTTCGTGCGGCCGTTCGTCGTATGTTCCCCGGCATTGGACGTCATTTGCTGCTAGCACGGCCGTGATTTCGTGCGGCTAAACGCACGTTAAAACTGCTTTCGTCTGACCTTAGCCTTAGGCAGCAACATTTTGTGCTTCAAAGGGTATCTTTTTTCATCCTTTTCTCCCCAGGCCTTTGTGTGTACATTATCTATATAATGCATGAATCAAGGAAGACTCACGTCTGGCCCTGTGGTGTCACCTTAATAGCTGCGTGAAACCTTAATCGCTAGTACAAATAAGCCACAAATTAAATCATAGGCAAATTTATGTTTGCACTCATCATAGTAAACAAGCCTAACCCTGTACTCTAGGACCGAGCTCTCCTCTGTGATAACACATGGGCAAAGCTCTGGAAATGCTCGATCAAGCAAACCCAGGCCTGCGATAAATGAACACCTGTGACACTCAAACTCGACTCAGACCTTGCACATGGCAGCCAGTGTTCCGTCGAGAAATGCCTCTCAGAAAATGCAGCTGATGAGCTGCGCATGTGCAGAAGTGACATTGTGCCAGCTGATCTGGCAACCAGCTGGTCGTCACGTCACACCTGTGCATCCGTGGATCCCCCCCCCTTTATTCTGAATGGCGTCTCACGCATGCGTACTGAGTGGAAGGCAATATCTGCTGATCAGATATTGCCTCCGCTCTTGCTGCATTGGAGCTGGCCATTCTGAGGATCTGCGCATGCGTGGGTGTGATGTGACGACCAGCTGTTCGCCAGATCAGCTTGCACAATGTCACTTCTGCGCATGCGCAGCTCGTCAGCTGCATTATTCTACGAGAGGCAATTCTCAACAGAACACCGGCTTGTGTAAGCTTGTGAATGCCACACACAGTTATGGACCCCAGGAGCCCTCAATGACCGGCAGTTTGGATATAATCACAATGTGCCGGCTGGGTGGAGTAGAGGTAACATCACTGCTCTATAACCGTGGAGAGAGACTGTGGAGAAACAGGTTCGAATCCCAGCCAGAGCACCTCTCCAGTAAGTGTCCTTGGGCAAGACACCTAACGGTACATACTCACCAACGAGAGAAATCTCAATGTATCCTTCCTGGTAAAATCCTTTCTCCAAAAAGAAAACAAAACAAAAAAACCACTGATTTTACTATCACTTTAATGAGCACATCTCGCCACTAGTTACTCAACAGCAATAATCAAAATAAAGCGGTTTTATAGTAACAGAGTGCTCGTGACATGAATTCTTAAGGTTTACACATAAGGGACAATAAGAATGCAGAGACCTCATTCTCATGTGGCACTAAATCCTACAATACAGTTAATCAGTAATGATGCAGTATCCTGTGTTTCCTTCCTGAAAACTTTCACTTCAGTAACAATACAATAAAACTTTGGCATGTTATAGCATTACAAGTTGGTTGCCGAATTCTTTCGGGATGCCATTGAGACGACAGCCGTGTCTTTGTGGTTTTCTGTGAGAAAACGTTATTTTAGGAGCCATTAGGTAAAATCTGATGAGCCCGTGAATTTCTAAAGGCTTGATATACATAGATCTTTGTACAGGAACTATATATAATATATATATATGCACTAACACATACATCAACTATATATACACATACATGGGAGTGTATAACTATAAATACACATAAATGTAAAATTGATTGCAGTCATGCTACACTCGCAAGTACGTCCGACGTTATGGCATGCTATGAGAGCAGGATCCGCCATCCATATGACACTCTCGTACATAAGATCCAGTATCTGGTACACCAGTGGTTCCCAAACACAGTCCTCAAGTACCCCCAACAGGTCAGGTCTTCCAGATATCTGAAGCACAGCACAGGTGATAAGATTTGCTGCTCAGTGATTGCAGGATTCAGTCTGCATTTCCACAAGGTGATCCTTAAAACCTGGCCTGTTAGGTACTTGAGGACCGCGGTTGGGAACCACTGTGGTACACTAAGCTCACAGGTACAACCCACAATATGCCACGCTAGGCAAAACAGGTACCAAAGATACCAGAAATGACCAGGATCATTTAAAAAAAAAAAAAAAAGGGTTTTATTCCTTCCTTTTCTAACAGCAGCACTATTGTTCACTTCTCAGTTATAAAGTTATCAATGATGCTGCACTAATTTACCTTCTAATTTCCCACACTGCCAGCGATTTTTTTTTAAAGTTTTTAAAAGTTGCTGAATATAAAGCAGCATCAAAAAATTAAAAAGGGTTATTCAAAGAACACTGAATTGGCCGCCGAATTGCATCGAACCGAGACTTTCCCCATATGGTACAATTTTGTGGCCATTCAAAAAGCTGGTGATTCGCCAAATATTAGCAAATTGCCAGTGAAATACGGTGACCTTCGGCGGCAGTGAAATCCCCCATAGAGAAGTAACGGTTAATCTATTCAGAGAATGCGGAACAACTGAAACATTGGCGAAATGCCCAGATTTTCAGTGGTTTTATGCGACAAGTTTAAACAGGCGAATCCCATAGGTTTCAATGTTTAAAAACAAATAAATACCCACTTTTATATTCTACCGTTTATTCCTTTCATTTGCAGCAAAAAGTCTATTTTTTTTTAGGCATTTTTGTCAGCGCAATTTTTTATTCCGATTTTTTGAAATGGTGTTTTTTTTTTATTTATTCTGCAACAGAACTTTTTATTGTTATTCATAGGACCTTATATATTATTTCCATGCATTATTTTTGTTTAAAACACGCTTTAGAAGTTGTGGGTTTTTTTGGTGGGTTTTTTTGTTTTACACCTGTTCAGCGTCTGGCTGACTTTTTTCTGTGGCTGGTAGGCTTTTTTCGGAGGCGTTCAGCGGTTTATCCGATTGGGGGACCCTGCGGTGAATGCTGAATTCACTGCAGGGCCAGCGAATTTAACTCGCTGAAAAGCGCTGAACGAGAGAGCACCGAAATCAGTGACATTTCAGTATTCTTTGAATAACCCCTTAAAATGTTAACAAAGTCATATCTTGAAAAGAAAAAAAAAAAAATTGTCCGAAGACATATTTTGATACCCAGAAAATTGGTTGCTCTAGGCCACTCTGCTCCATTATAAGGCAACAGATTCTGCCCCTTGTTTTGATGTGAGCGCAGCAAGAAGAGAAACTGGTTTTCTGGTTTTTTTTTTTTTTCTTAAAGTTTAATGATTTTTGTTTTCCAAAACAAAAATTAAAAGACCATTTCCCCTAGTTTTGACACATTTTTTGGAGGGGTCTCCAGAGTGTTGTGCCTACAGGCTCCGGAGATGTAAATCTGGCAATGGGCAAGTTAGGCTCGCAGATACAGCTCACAATATGGTACGCTAGGCTCAGCTCACGATATGGTACGCTAGGCTCAGCTCACGATATGGTACGCTAGGCTCAGCTCACGATATGGTACGCTAGGCTCAGCTCACGATATGGTACGCTAGGCTCAGCTCACGATATGGTACGCTAGGCTCAGCTCACGATATCACACGCTAGGCTCAGCTCACGATATCACACGCTAGGCTCAGCTCACGATATCACACGCTAGGTTCAGCTCACGATATGATATGCTAGCGTCGCAGGTACAGCCCAGGATATGGCACGCCAGGCTCACCTCACGATATGGCACGCCAGTCTCAGCTCACGATATGGCACGCCAGGCTCAGCTCACGATATGGCACGCCAGGCTCACCTCACGATATGGCACGCCAGGCTCACCTCACGATATGGCACGCCAGGCTCACCTCACGATATGGCACGCCAGGCTCACCTCACGATATGGCACGCCAGGCTCACCTCACGATATGGCACGCCAGGCTCACCTCACGATATGGCACGCAAGGCTCTCCTCACGATATGGCACGCCAGGCTCACCTCACGATATGACACGCTAGGCTCACCTCACGATATGGCACGCTAGGCTCACCTCACGATATGGCACGCTAGGCTCACCTCACGATATGGCACGCTAGGCTCACCTCACGATATGGCACGCTAGGCTCACCTCACGATATGGCACGCTAGGCTCACCTCACGATATGGCACGCTAGGCTCACCTCACGATATGGCACGCTAGGCTCACCTCACGATATGGCACGCTAGGCTCACCTCACGATATGGCACGCTAGGCTCACCTCACGATATGGCACGCTAGGCTCACCTCACGATATGGCACGCTAGGCTCACCTCACGATATGGCACGCTAGGCTCACAGGTACACACAACACCAAGCTAGCAAAAAGGAGAAAATTTATTGACAAAGATTCGCTGGTTGAATCGAAACACTGCACTGGTTCACTTTTGTTGAATACATTTTTCCTTTTACTATCCTGTTGTTGCGGGTCTACAAACTATTCGAAGATCTAGGAATTAGACTCAAGAAATTGTAGCCTTCCAATGTGACTACTTTTGCCTAAAAACCCATAATTCCCCAGTTACCTCTTCACAAAGCGCAGTTTAGAGAATCAGCCCCTACAATCCCTCTACACGCATAGTTTTTTCATTTGTGTAATAAGCTAATGAATTGTTTTGAGGACATAGCTAATTATTGTTTATCTTAATTAAGTGCTTATATCTTGGGGTGAAGCCATTCGGAGCATTTTTTCCATGGCTGCGTGTGAAATGTGATGGTATATCTGCCTGTTAGCGTGATAGGCGGAGGCCTCAACAGCAGGCCACGGCCCCTCCCCACGCACTGTTTACAATCTTGACCGAAACCACCAGCGCGGCCTGGAATTCGCGCCGCGCCGACAGCCTGTCCTCGATTTTAGCTGCTCCGCTCACACTTGCCGATACCGGGGCGCGCGTTTCAGGCAAAGCCGCGGCTTTACGCGTCGCGGTAGGCCCAAACTACAATAAATAACCTCGGTGAAAGAAACAAGAGCTGTACACGCACAGAGCACATACGTATGATTGTGAGTCTAAAAAAAACGAATCCGTCTGGGATATTCAAGTGCTCAACGTGACATATCGGGGTGACGTTACATCACATGGCTGCACGGTCAGCAGACAGACATACGGTATCAGAGAGCCCATTCCTGGACAAAATAATACCACCATATGCAGGGGGAGAGCCGATCTGCAACGAAACTCTAAATATTAATGAACAAACATATATTACACGTTGCAGACTGCTTCTAGGTTTTCATATTGTGACATAATACTAGCATAGTGTCTACACAGTCATCGCAACCAGCTACACAACATTATTTAGAATGACACATACATCCCATATGTAATGCTGCGTGTACAGTGTCTAGGTATATGTGCACTATACATGCACGGATTTGTATATGACAAATTCTCTATTTACTAAATCTAGGATAGAATTACACAGCAAACAACGTTTCCAATCGCTTCTACTCACTTTCTCCATTGCTTTGGCCACAAGACACGAATAAGATGGCGAAAACTCCCAGCAGGATCCTCCAGTCCACCTTGGGAGTGAGGTTATTATTGGGGTACCCCTCACCCCCCATCACACTCTGTCCCATGGCAAAAATCCCAAGGATTCGACCCCCCAGTAGAGCGAGTAGGAGGGTGAGGTTGCTAGATCTCCCTTACTCCAAGAAAATCAAATAAACGAAACAAATGTAACGAGCAGCACTTTCTCCTGAAGCCAGCAAATAAATAAACACGGTGTACTATTTAATGATGTGATCCTGACAGCTCCGACACTGGGGCAGCATGATGATCAGGGGGAGCAGCTCCTATTGGCAAATAATGGCCACAAACTAATAAGGAAGCCACCAGAGCAATTGCCAGATAATAATGCCCTCTTTTCCAGAATGAGGTGGGGGACCCTGAATATCCCTGGTCTGGAGAGGGTGCTGGAAATTCAGGAATACTGTATGGTTTCTTGCAGGTATATATTTTTTCTTGATCTTCTTGAATCCAAAAGTCCCCAAGCCCCCTGTCCTCTTCAGTGGGGCTGGTTACATAGATTTATGAAGCTGGAACCAAGTGCTAAGTTTGTTTCTTATTTTTCTTCCTTGTTTCCTTTTTCACTGGGAACACAGTAAAAAAAAATCGACTCGAATTCTAAAAAAATGATCCAGATAGAGTCCCAAAAAATAACTTCATGATATTATTTTTCATATATATTTGCAACAAGAAAAGTTGCAAATTCTTAATTTCCACCAAGGCTGAGGATGTGTGGGGTTTGCGAGAAAAAGAGATGTTTTTCCTTTTGATTGATGAATCTTCAGCTCTATATCCACATCACCACAATGATCATCCTCCTCATCAATGCAGAGGCTGGGAGGCTGAGGGTTTCAGAATGCATGTGTGAATATTTACATGGGGCCCAGCATACGATGGCTTAAAAAAAATGTCTTCACCCTCTCCAGTAGAGAAACAAATCCTCGTTTATGAGCAGGAATTGCCACTCGAAAACACTTCTGATTTCTCCTCCTACTGGTCTCGGCTTTCCTTCTTCCCAAAAATCGAGCAAGAAGGGGGCAAATTGGAAGAAAAAAAATATTGGAGACGAACCAGAAGAAAAGGCGTGCAAAATTCTGGATTTGTACAAAAATATACACACATATATGTTACTAGTTCTTGCAAAGTCTCGCTCCCTCTCTCTCCCTCTCTCTCTCCCCCCTCCTCTTTCCACCAGTATCCAACCAGTAAACAAGAACTGTTAGTCAGCTGGGAGAGCAGGAAGGGCTGCTGCAACATCTGGCCTGGAATCACCTCAGTGGAGTGGAGTCTGTGCCTGGCACTGGCAAGCAATGCAGTCACACGTCTATACTAGTGTGTATGAGAAGGAGGGAATCAAGGCAGGGGTGTCTCTCTACACAATATGATAGTGCTTTTTCTAAACTATAGTAACATGAATCCGTACACACACACATATATATACATATAAAACATATTTACATATATATATATATATATTATTGCAGAAGTCACTTACACATCACAGCAATTCAATGTATCCTTCCTGGTAAATTCCTTTCTCAAAAAAAAAATTCAAAGAATTGCATCCCAGTGTTTATATATATATATATACTGTATATATATATACACACGCATATATTCTTGTTCCCTTTGGTTATTGTAAAGCGCTGCGGAAACTGTTAGCGCTATATAAATGATAATATATGTACACATATACATGCAAATATATAGAAATACCTAACGGACACACATACGGTATATATATATATCTACAAGGGTTGTAGTGGAGGACAAAATGTGAGCTAAAAAGCCTCCATACTACAATTAGTTATGTTTACTATTGCAGAAGCCACTTGCACATCACAGCAATTCGATGAATTGCATCCCAGAGCTCCTGTGCCACATTCCCCATATGCAGCAAGGAATTCTGGGTAGGATATGCAAATTACATCTGTCTCACTTTTAAGCATCCTGGGTCTGTTATTACACAGAAACCTAAAATCAATGCTATGCCACACTGTGGCTTTGTAGCAAAGATAAGGTTATGGATCTGGTCAAAGTCATACATATATACACGTGTGTATACACATAGAAATGCGGTTAAATAAAAGCACATACAGAGGACTTTGTAGAAATCACTTTATTGAATCAATCCAAAGGTACATAATAAAGTGTCTACTTTTCTCCCTGCTACTGTTAGATCTTTCCAGAAGGAATTATTTGGAACCTGCTGTGGACACCATTAAATGTATATGTCTGTATATCAGTACAACTCCTGTACTGCACCCAACCATTTTATGAAATGCACAGAGACAGATAGATATGTTTGCTTTTTATACTGCTTTTTAATCTATATTTATTGCTAACAAGTCCACTGAGCACCACATCTTCAGAGTAAGATACAATATATTGAGCGGATTTTTATAAATGAACAATATTCTGTTCATGCCTGATATTTATCCTAAGGTAATGAATATTACACTGGTCAGATGCAAAAATATAATCAATTATCTATATGGTCAGATATGTATTTTTATGTCTCTATGTGCCATTCTGTCCAATAATCTGTTTATTTTACTATCTTTATGTTTGTATGTAAGGATCTGTCTGTCTGTATCTCTTAATGTCCATCTATTCATTCATCAGGCTGTATTCTCTTTTATCTGTACTTGTCCATTCTGATAAATGATAGAAAGATATTATCAATTGCCTTCATCTGTCATAATTAATGTTAACCAATACGAATTTTCTAGAAATGAAGAGAAAAACCGACAATAGCTCTTTCTTTTACCATATCAAATGTCATACAGATTATTACTTCCCAGGTGCAATAATATACTAGTGCTGGGAAGTAGGAATTAACCACACATGAGATAGAAATACAGTGACATGAGAAAAATTGTAACGTGACTCGCGGGGTCAGATCAATATCTGATTGCAATCTTTGAAAGAGAAATACTACAGCTCATCAGGCAGGTCACATTTATTGTACTTAATTAAAAAATAGCAGATTTAACCGAGAACCTTTGCAGAATATCTGTATAAATATTGTATAATTATAAATCTATATTATTATTTTATAACCTTTTATAAAAAACGTATTAAATCAGCCAAACCTATCCAGTGCGTATATACAGTGGTAGCGTTACTTTTTGGTGCAGTTACGTTAAAATAGTTTTTGGGTTTAACCATTTTAGAGATGGTTGTAGAGATCCGGTTGTAGGAGAAACAGTTACAAGTTGAGTTTTCATGGCGTTTTTAAACAGCAGTTATTACACAGGAAACGATCACTGTAAAGTGAAAAGGTTGTGGAAGTTTGTTTAGTAAACAGACGCTGACACGCATTTTATTGTTTATATATCCCTGAGGCGTAGCTAGTGTTCGTGACATGTGGAGTTGTTCTTGAGAGCTGGGGTCTGTTTCGTACCCGACCCAAGGTGACTTATTTGCTGAGAGAGAAACTAAGAAGCGGACCAGTGAAGAGGGTCTATCTATCGATCAATCTATCTCTGTATCTAATGCTTTATCTAGCTATCTCTGTATCTATTGCTCGATCTTTCGCAATATCTCTGTATCTAGCTATCTTTATATCTGTATGTATCTTTCTATCTATTTATCGCTCTATCTAGTCATCTCTGTATCTATCTATTGTGATATAGCCACTGGACACAATATCAGTGTTTAGGTTTCTGCTTTATTGTGCAGCCATTGCAGGGTATAATATGAACGAATTCAAAATAAACAAATACAAAATAAACACCTACTCCTGGATGCGGAGGCCAATTTCACATTGCAGCATATCTGTCTGACATGGTGGACGGCTAAGCCGCTTACCAACCTATAAAAGCAAAATATTGTGTACCTTCCTCCTGGGCTCAGGATTAGGCTTCCTTTTTCTCTGGACCCTGCACACAAGACTGCTCTGTCAGAGGGGACCACCTATCCTATAAGGGCAGAGCAGACTTAATCAGGCATTAGTTTAGGGTTAACCCTATAGGGGGAAAAGGACATTCTCCAGTCGCCTGCTAATAAATCTGTGTTCTACCACCCTGCCTCTAATCCCACTGTCACACTATCTGTTGAAGAATATAATGTATACCTTTTTATTATTATTATTTATATACTTTATAGAGCGCCAACATATTCTGCAGGGATGAAAAATGGGTACGATACAGACATTAGTACAATACTTTGAGACAGGACGTCAGTTGACAAACCATCACAGGAGTTATTGAGGGGCCATATACCTGTGGGAATTTACAATCTAGACATATTTTATTCCAGCCGTCACACTGTTCCATTTACCATTCCTGCAGCTTTTCCACATGAAAATACTAGCATTCCTATAGACTAATCCTGTAAACCTGTGTGTCTGCTTCCCGGTTATATCACCCGTCTATAAACTGGAAATAATCTATGCCTAAACTAATACTAATTACAGTTATCATAATCCCTGTGCAAAAATGGTGTATGCCTTGCATTCTTCTTTTCCTGTCCAAATCTTTAAAAACGGGAACGTCACATTTTGTAAGAATTATCTGTGTTTTGTTCTTTATTGGCATCAGGACTATTTTACATTTTTTATAATGTAGTATTACAATTATTACAATCTGTTGCCGCATAGAGTTTAATCTAGACCCGGCTGTTTATTCGTCCACTTGGACTTTCCCAATGCAAATAAATTTAATTTTCCTTCTATTTGATGTTGTTCCAGGAGATATCTGCGAAGGTTCCACGGTGCAGTTACACCCGGTTCCCGGTCTGACCCTGAAAGAAAGACCTCCGCCAACTGTCCGTGAGACTAGGACATGTTGAGGGAAAACAACTTGAAAATAATCTCAATTCAACGATAAAGGCAAGGACAAATTATAATTAAAAAGTAAAATAAGATAAAAAAAAAGAAAAACAACAAAAGCAGTTATTAAAAGAACAGCAACATTCAGAATTTATGTAGGTGTAAAAAAAGAAGTTATATATAGCGTAGCTGAAGTAAATATAGAAGACAAACAAGGTGTTTTTTTCCATGGTGTATTATACAAATTAAGCCAAAACAAAGTCAAATGTGCTTCATCCAAATCTCAATGCAATAATTAGCCAAATTATCCCTGTCCTCTGACTCCAATTATATCTGTGCAGCTGCGTGGACTATAGTATTCAGTCCAACGTAAGCCATAAAAAAAATAACTCACATTATATGTCCCGAAGTCCAGTGTATAATAAATAACAGAGCTTTTTAATAACATTGTAATGATCAATAAAGGGCAAGCTCATCTGCCAGCATCAAGGCAAAACCTGCCCTACAGTAACATTCACCTTGGCTGCTCTCACGTTAAAGTCAGAATCTAATATGCGACAATGTTGATTCATGTGGGTAACGCTCTTGACTCGTCTGCACTAGGAAACTTCGATCCAGGGGCCAAATCCTAAAGTAAGTTTGGGAACTCACCATTATTTGTGCCCCAGTTATGTCATTACATACTATGATTCCCTAAAACCCACACCATACAGATATGTAAATATGGTCTGAGTGTGATAAAATCGTCATGGTAATCATAATATGTTTACAAATAGAGCGTGCCTTATCCAAAATACTTGGGAACATCAGCATTTTGGAAATTTACATTTTTTGCAAACCTGCCAGGATTCCAAAAAGCCAGAGGGGACAAGCGATGTAGCAAGAGCGGCTACAAGGGGCGTGCTGTGCAGAGCCAACGAGGGACACGCTGCACAGTGCCAGCAAGAGTCATGCAGAGCAGCATGGCACTGAAGAACATGTCGGCACATTAGGAAGAAAGAGGAAACCGATAGGGACACGGCCGTAAAGTGATCAAAAGACTCAGCTTTTGATATTAAGAATCCCGACTGATGGGTGCTCAAGCTGTTTAGTGACATAATAATGAAATACAGACTTATCAAGTCACAAGATTTACTTGTGTAACACAAGGTTTTCACTTAGACCTACTGAACTCCCTACATCCTAAGGCTGTCACCTGTTTTTCTAGAGGATTATGGGAAAATTCTATATAAGCATTTCGTTTATACCACACGTGGTGTGATGGTCACAGTGCCTAAATAGTTAAAATTGAGGCTTTGTAAACCAATAAACAAGCACTAATACAGCACTTGTGTATGAGCATCCCTGATTAGCTGCTCAGTCAGAAAGCCTGGCATCTTGGTACAGATGTGTGTCTGGATGACATTCCTTTATTGGGGGTGTGGACGTTGTGCAATTTCCATTATGGCCTCTGCCCTACCAATCTCAAAGTTGGCAGGTATGGAAAAATATGATTCAGCACCTAAATAAAAGCATCAGGGAGTGCAATAAAAATGTCAACACATTTCCCTCTGCAAAAATAGTGGGAGAATTGCATCCCAACGCATTCCCAATTGGCCTGATCCCTTCAGTAGACCATGGCATCTTGTTAAAAAAAACTTAAAGACTCTAGTATTGGTGATCGCACGCTAACCTGGTTTCAATCATATGTATCCGACCGATCACAATATGTGTCAATTTCTGGCAGCTCCTCCCTCCCCCTCCCAGTCACTTGCGGTGTACCCCAAGGCTCAATACTCGGCCCCTGCTATTCACAATATTCATAAATGATCTGCCCAACGTCTGCAAAGCCTCAACTGTACATATGAACGCAGACGACACCGTAATCTATACCAGCAAACCAAATCTCCCGCAGCTGGAGGCCGTGCTGCAAGACCAATTCACAGGGGTAGAAAAGTGGATCAAACACAACAAACGTTTCTTAAATACTGACAAAACTGTAACAATGCTCTTTGGAACAGCACCTAAACTACATAAATTGCAAAATACCCATCTATTTGTTGGAACAAAACCAAATGGCACGCTGACCGCAGTCACTTCTCTCAAATATCTAGGTATGTGGTTAGACCCAAATCTGTCCTTTGGCCCCCACATCGAAAAACTCTCATCTAAACTTTACCCCAAACTAGGTGCCCTGTACAGAAGCAAATCCTGCATGAGCCCCGCGGTAAGAAAGCAGATTGTAGAACAAATGCTTATGCCGGCTATTGAATACGGAGATGTAGTGTATGCAGCGGCCCCGCAAACACACCTTCAGAAACTTACTACATTGTATAACTCATGCTGCCGCTTTGTGCTACAACGTAACTACATGACCCACCATTGTGACATGTTAAAAGAGCTAAACTGGTCATCGCTGGAATCTAGACGCACCCTTCACCTTTCCAACCTGGTGTTTAAGAGCTTTTCTGGGAAGCTGCCACCATACCTGAATATGCTGTTTCCCCCAGCAGTTCCCTCATCCTATAACCTCCGATCCAGGACCAGCACCTTACTTGCAATACCACAATACAAAAAGACAGTGGCTCGGTCCTCATTTTCCTACACATCACCGCAGTTATGGAATAACCTCCCAGACGCCGTCAAATCTTCCCCCAGTCTAAAGTCCCTTAAGAGTTCCCTATTAACATACCTCAATACGGAATGCACCTGTAAACATGTAACATAATGACTATATTACTTACATATTTATTTTATGTTAACCTGTATATTTGAGATTTTTTTTTTTAATATCTTGCATTGTATTACTTTGTATTTTTGTAACAATTCAATGTTCTTGAACCCAGGACATACTTGAAAACAAGAAAAATCTCAATGTATCCTTCCTGGTAAAATCCTTTATAAATAAATAAATAAATAAAATAGATCCTACAGTTTCCAAAATAAGGTATGACAACTAACTGGATTCTTACAATGTCTGCTTGCAGCCCATGGACCACATCACGGTCACTTTTATTGATATTAGCCACTTCCATATTACACATAATACCATGATTTTATTTGGGCATGGATTTCTGAATAATAATTATAATGACATTACTGTGAGTTTTGATCTTGAGCTCTGTGACATATGGATATACACAACGCACATTCCTATGAGTTTTATTGCTTTGGATGTCTGTGACCTGGAATAGTCAGACGTTATAGGGCCACATTACAATCTCCACGCTAAAACGGGGGCGGTAGGGAGAAAAAACTCCCTACCGCCCCCGTTTTAACGTGGAATTACAATGCAGGTGCTTAAAAAGCTGCCTGCATTGTTACCGCGCGCTACGCCCATGGATGCTCGCAGAAGCGCTGAGCGCAGCTGCGAGAATCCACTCGAATGGAGTCCATAGGACTCCATTGAGCCAGACGCCGGCGGGCACATAACCTGCCGGATCTCACCTCGCGAGATCCGGCCGGTCAGTTGGGTGATACGCAGGGAGAGACTGGGGGGACTTTTCCCCCCAGTCTTTCCCTGCTCCCGCCGGACAGAGGAGGAGGTTGGAGCCGCGGTCCTCGCTGCGGGACAGGAGGTGAGTATACTAATTGTTTCTTTATTTTTTGGCTGTGTTAACGGATTCTGCAGAAGCAGAATCCGTTAACACCAAGTCATGGCTTTAATTAACTTTCCGCTAACCAGAGCCGAACGTTAATCAGCGTTAGGACTTTGTAATCCTAACGCTGATTAACACTTTGCGCTCCCCATGTTAAGTATAGGGAGCGCAAAGAACAGTAACCTCGCGCTGAAAAGCACAAGGTACCAAACGCAAACGGGTTACTTAACCCATTTGCGTTTGGATTGTAATATGCGGTAAACACCGCAGCAAACGTTAACGCTCACGCAGGTGAGCGTTAACGTTAGCACATAGATTGTAATGTGGCCCATAGAGTTTTAATCCTTTGGAGCTTCGTTTTGCAATTATACACGACAGACAATACTCTGCTTTTAATATTGTAGTATTTACTTAAGCCCTGCACACATTACTCTACCTTTTAGAGCTGTGTGTGACGTTCTTATACACAATGCACATTGTTGTATGTTTCACTACAGCAGCCCTCTATGACAAGCTAAGTAACTGTATGGCTATGTTCTACTAACAAACACATTACATTCCCATAGCCCCAATTCAGGGCATGCATTGTCACTGGTATTGATTCCTGGAATCTGTATGACCTCTTGACACAAGAAGGTTCACTGGAAGGATAATGGGAAATATTTGTTTCTGGTTTCCTTCGGCATGCAGCCAGAGGAGGTGGTGGATCGTGCTGTCCTGTGCACCTTGAGACAAGAGGTAATTAAGGGTCTTTTTGAATTCTTTTTCTTTTTATTTGTTATGTGCTTTTGCATAGGGAAAGTCTCTTAACATCTGGGTCTGAGAGTCGGAATTCTTTTTTTGAATACCTGCTCAAGATGAGAATAATGAGCTACCATGGAATCGTACTCTATTCTCCAGTCGGCCCTACTTAGCACTTCCTATATAGTGTAAGAAGTGTAAATTCAAAGCAAGGAGCTATTAAAGTGAAGTCACAAGCAAAGACTGAGGTTCAAAATAATCCCCACAACTACTGGGGTAACAAAATAGTGCAATATCTGGACTCAGAGATAACAGGACCGAACCCCTATCATATAGAACAAATCAACACTCACAGCACTATTAACTTAACCTTAACTAATTCTGAGTCCAACAATAAAAAAATATAATCTTTATTATTCAAAAGCAACAATAAAACAAACGCTCCAATTAAAGAAAGACAAAACCAAACAACAACATCTAGTGAAACTCATAAATCTGTACACGCACTATCACATCTACCTGAAAACAATAGCCTTAGAAATACTGGGCTATATGAACTGATAATGAAATGGTGATACTGAGGCAATATATATTTTCTGTCACATATAAGTAGCATCATAAATGTCACTCCACACCATAATTATTAAAGCATAAACATTGCTGATAGTCTCTAGCATCATATGTAACAACAATGTTACTCAATCAATCTGGCATTGATACAATAATAAATCAACATTGCTCTCTCCTGCTGTTCTGTGCGTGTAATGTGTATGTATATTTGTTATTCTGTCTCCCATTGTACAGCGCTACGGAACTTTATAAATGCCAGTAGCTTTACTTAGCCTATACCACGGCAGTTCTGCACTTCCTACCAGGACCAGGACATTGATATTCTCATAACTCAGACTTCAGACTAGGCGCCCAAGACTCATTGAAGCACATGAGCAGCAAAGTGTAGCTCAAATTGTTGAAAACATAATGCTGTCCATGAAAGAACTGTGCCAGCACTCACAGTGCATTGCTGTTTGCTGTGTATAGTGCTATGTAGCCACTAACCGGTCAGATTCCCCATGATGACCACTGTCCACCACCAAAAGTGCCTTTACTGTGGACATAAGCACCAGAACTGGACCATGGAGCAGTGGAATTAGGTTACCTGGTCTGATTAATCACATTTTCATTTAGATCAGGTAGATGTTGTGTGTGTCGCTTACCTGGGGAAGAGATAGCAGCATGATGCACTATGGGATGAAGGGAGGTTTGAGGAACATGACACAAATTTCAAGGTGTTGATTTGGCCTTCAAATTCCCCAGATCTCAATCCGATTGAGCATCAGTAGAATGTGCTGGAACCACACATCTGTGTAGGCAACACTTTTTAAATTAACAGCTCCTATACTTTGTACAGGAGCGATTATTTTGTAGCTTGCTGGACAGTGTCAAGCTATTCCAACACAGTTGTTTTTTCTGGTCTATAGCCGGTATTCTGCAAAGAATACTAGCTCTCAGACGCTGGTGTTATGTGATTTTACTTTGGCAAAATCATTTATCACTTAAAGTTAAAGAGCTGAAAAAAATCCAGAATTTACCTCAGATCCGAAGGAGCAAAGGTCAGCACAGTCCCCACCTCCTCTTGCCATGTGCAGCAAAACGATACAAACACTAGATAGTTCCCATGTCATTCCTTTGTCCTGGCATGACCCAGTTAGCTCTGCACAGGGACTGATGGATTATAGGAGCTGATACCATTGGCAGCACATAATATAGATCAGTAGTTCTCAAATAGCACTACCTGAGCTGCTAATACAGCATCTCGGTCAGCAGTGGCGACTCTAGGAACAATATTTAGGGGGGCACAGAAGATACCGCAGTCAAAACTGGGGGGGCACTAATAATTTTCACCGCTCAATCATATCACTGAATAAAACTAAGGGCCCTATCACCTGGTGTGAGCTAAAACACCATCACTAAAGGAAACATTTAGTGCGAGTCGCTAAAACCTACAGGGTTTCTGAGATTTGTAATTTGTGTCTTCTCACTGCCACCCATCAAGGGGTCTCACTGATTTATAGGAGGTTTCCCTGCCACCCATCAGGGGGTCTCACTGATTTATAAGAGGTTTCTGATATTTGTAATCTGTGGCTTCTCACTGCCACCCATCAAGGGGTCTCACTGATTTATAGGAGGTTTCCCTGCCACCCATCAGGGGGTCTCACTGATTTATAAGAGGTTTCTGAGATTTGTAATTTGTGTCTTCTCACTGCCACCCATCAGGGGGTCACTGCATTTTAGGAGGTTTCTGCGAATTGTAATCTGTGTCTTGTCACTGTTGCCAGCTATCAGGGGGTCCTATCAGGGAGTCTCACTGACTTGTAGCAGATTTCTGCGAATCGTAGTTTGTGTCTTGTCAATGGCACCCATCAGGGGGTCTCACTGATTTATAGGAGGTTTCTGGGAATTGTAATCTGTGTCTTGTCACTGGCTGCCAGGTATCAGGGTGTCTCACTGAGTTATACCAGAGTTCTGTAAATCTTTAATCTTAATACCAGAGTTGAATCAGAGTTCTGTATATATTTAATCTATATATCACTCGCCATGTCTGAAAGAACAAAAAGGACAGGCAGATGCTCCCAGACACAGATAAGAGGGCAAGCAGCCCTATTCAGAGAGCGTGAAAAGCAGGAGAATGACTGGAGAATGAAAAATTCTTGGTCAAAATAGACAAACCAGAAAAATTCTCCCTTTCATCTCACTTTCCAAATCGGCTATTTTGACCTAGAATTTTCCATTCTCAGTCATTCTCCTGCTTTTCACCGCTTTCTGAATAACCCTGTTAGTGCCTGACGACCTTCTAACAGATCCCCTTGTCTGCAGTAGTCCATGAACAAGGTTGTTTGGCGCACGCTAGGGAAACTTTAAGACCCGGGTTGAGACCCAGCGCTAATGCGGTTGTGTACAGGATAGAACTGTTTTTCTTTTCCATACCTATCCCCCACCCTCACAAGCTTGAATATGAACACATCCAGTGAATAACCTCACACCCCTGCATTAGTAAAATCCTCCACGGTGGCCGTATCATCCATGTTTATATGCACACATATATTAAGGCTGATGGGCATTGCATGATAAATGCCACCCAACAGCATGTAGAATCCTACATGCATTTAATAGATCCAAAAGGAAGGCCAGGTGAGCGACAACAATTTCCCTGCTGCAGCATAGCAATAATACATGTTTCAGGGCAAGACTTATTCACGTGTCCCTTTAAACATGGTCCACACAGTCACCCTAATAATCAACTGCTTACATACTATGAATAACCCCCAGCATAAAATGTTTAACATTAGGCAATATATTAGAAATAGGATATATGTGCATAAAGGATACATTTATAATAGAGCTTACTGCAACAGCAGCGACATTGCTGACCAGATCCATTACTATGGTGTATGGGGCCAAGAGAACACCTGTGCTGTATTCCTTTCAATTGCTTATTAATTTGGGACGAGGACCTGTTTTTTCTGTTTTTTTGGAGTTAGCACCAGGGTTGAGCAGTAGGTAAAATGTTGCAATTAGTGCACCTCAAAAAATTTAGCACTGGCACCAAGTGATCTGTTAGCTGCAAAAGCGCTAGAGCTCTCTAGCACTCCCTGTGTTAAGTATAGGACGTGGAAAGTACATTAAGCTCGCGGTACAAATCGCTAATAGCAACGCGCTAAGTGATTTTTCCCATTTGTAGCGGGAGGCAAACGATCTGTTGGTCAGGCGCTAGACTCAATTAACCTGGCGCTAACGCAAACATATGCCGACGCAAGGGTTAGCTCACACCAGGTAATAGTGCCCTAAATAAGTATATATAAATAAGATTCCAAAACCCCAGAGTAATGTGATGCAATGATGCCTTTTTTGTTGTACTAACCTGATACTTAAATTCAATATTTTATTTGCTGCAATTTCGGCAGTTTTCGCTGAATGTCTGATTGCTGCTTCAGCGACTCCACTTTTAGCAAATTACAGTGACCATTCGCTAAATAGGGAATTCACCTTATTTTCGGAAAAATAAATTCCCCGAAATGTGACGGAAAGCAGAGGCTCTAAATATGATTAGACCCTTTAGATTCTAACTTCCATAATAAGCCCTAAAATGCCATAAACCCAGAGAAATACAATAAAAATAATAAACAATGTGGCAATAAAAATAATAAACAATGTGGCATTTAGCTACCCCTTAACCCGTAAAATGCCATTCATCAAGGGAAAACATGAAATGAATACACTGAGGCATGTAGTTTACCCATCAACCCGTAAAATGCCATTAATCAAGGAAAAAACAAATGTATACTGTAAGGGATGAAGCCTACCCATTAACCCTTAATATACAACTAAAACCAAGGCAAAAACTAACGTAATACAAAATGTAGTGTATAGTCTGAACATTAACCATTTCACTGCTGAGCCATTTCAACCCTGTGAAAATTTTTAAGTTTAAGTATACGTTTTTATTTAATGTTTTATGACTTATACTTCACACTGAATGTGGTCATATTGGGTATCATTGGAAAGGCCAGAATCTGCCCTTTCGAATGACACCTAGTTCTTCCATATACGATACATAGCGACGGAGATATGTTGGTCCGAAGAAGTGTGGGAAGCTGGATGTTGATTTTTGGTGGGGGGGCACATGGGGGGGCAAGGAATAACCTAGGGGGGGCAATTGCCCCCCCTTGCCCCCCTGTAGAGTCGCCTATGTCGGTCAGAGTAGAGAGGTTAATAATAAGCTTCTAATGACATCTCACACACAACCAGTAGGTACTAAGGGAGAGGGGCTTGGGGGGCAGGTCGCCGCAGGTGACAGCCTAGGAGGGGTACATATAGCTGGCTGTCACCCTTCAGGGCTGGCCCGTCCATGCAGCAACGTGGTCTGTGGCAGTGCTTCCATGAAGCACAGACCGCAAAGCATCTGCCTTTGGCTCCCAGGCAGACAGTTTGCCTCCCTGACTCCTCCTCATCCTCCTGCACTTCCTGTCTCCACACTGGAGGAAGAGAAGTGAGGTGAGCAGGACTGCAGGAGGAGGCATCGCTGGGAAAGTGGTGGTGGGGGGGGGGGGGTGTTGTGAGAGTGCAGTGTGAGAGTGTTTTGTGCAAGTGTGTGCAGTGTCAGGGGTGATACACTTAAGTGCAGTGTGAGAGGGTTTTGTGTGAGTGTGCAGTGTCCGGGGAGTGATACACTTGTAGGTACAGTGTCAGGGGGTTTTGTGGGCAGTGTGTGCAGTGTCAGTGTGTGCAGTGTCAGGGGGTGTGATACATTTAAGTGCAGTGTGAGAGTGTTTTGTGTGAGTGTGCAGTGTCAGGGTATGATACACTTGTAGGTGCAGTGTGAGGCTGTTTTGTGTAGTGTGTGTGTGTGCAGTGTCAGTGTGTGCAGTGTCAAGTGATGTGTGATACACTTGAAGGTGCAGTGTGAGGGTGTTTTGTGGGCAGTGGGTGCAGTGTCAGGATGTGTGTGTGTGTGATACACTTCTAGGTGCAGTGTGACAGTGTTGTGTGTGCAGTGTCAGTGTGTGTCCTGTCAGTGTGTGCTGTGTGAATATTTGTGTGTGCTGTGCGAAAGAGACTGCTGTATATGATGCATGAGAATGAATCCTGTATGAACGTGTTTTGTTGCTGTGTAGCTCTCTAATACACTCAGACACACTGCACATCACTTCATCACAGAGCTCCAACGCAATAATACCCATATCCACATACCGCGCATTACTGTGAGTTTTATTGTTGTGGAGCTTTGTGATACACTCATACACACCTTACATTATCAGGGTTATTCAAAGAGATCCGAATTGTGGCCGAAAGGTAACCGAACAGTGAAATTCAGCGTTCGGTTACCTTTCCTGGCCATTTGGCTATTCAGAGAGCAGGCAGTTCGCCAAATCCTGGCGAATTGTCTGCACATATGGTGCCTGTTCGTTGCCTGTCCGAGGGCAGTGAAATCCCCATAGAGAAGCAATGCTTCGTCTATTCAGAGAACAAAAACCAGCAGTGAAAAGTTGCCGAATTGCCCTGCTGATCGGTGGTTTCATTCGACAGGTTTATTCAGGCGAATCCCATAGGCTTCAATGTTAAAAATATTCCCGTTTTAACGCAATATCTAATAAACTGTTGATTATAATATTCTGCAGTAAAAAGTCTCTTTATTTATAGATTTTTTAGGATCTTTTAGGCATTTTTCGGGATTTTTTTCCGAATTTTCTTTTTCCGTTTGTGTTTTTAAATAGTTTTTTCTGTAACAGCCCTTTTTATTATAATTCATTCGACCCTTATATGTAAATTTCAGACATTTTCGTTCTGTAGTTTCTTTGCAAACAGCGTTTCACTTTTCAAACATTCAAGCACACTTGTTTTTTTGGGGGGTTTTCACTCCATTCGTCTGCGGTGTCGGCTTTTTCCGGCGGCTGCTCTGCGCTGTGATTGGTGGCTACTCGGGTTTCTCTGGCGTGTTTGGCAGGGTTAATCCAGATGTTTTTGCGGGTTTTGGTGCATGTGTGCCGAGTTTTGCGGTGAGTGTTCGTCGGGTTTGCGGCGGCTTTTCCCCGCACTACGACAGCCCTGTGGTGCTTGCTGAATACGCGAAGGGTCGCCGAAATGGTATTGCCAAATCTCACCGAATTGAAGAGAACAAAAAGTCACCGAACGGGCGGTGACTTTTCGATTCTCTTTGAATAACCCTGTATGTGAGTTTTAGAGCTCTGTGAAATGCGTGGATGTGATTTTTTTTTTCTTGGTTGGGGTGCAGCATTTTATTCTTGGATCCATGCAGCACAATGTCTTGGGTTAGACCCATTTGTGTTTTGCATAAAATGAAAATTCATTCACCTCATCATTGAGGCGGATCATTGAACTGCAATTTCGCCTTTTTTGCTCAGGGTTGCAAAAGGTAGAATCTGCCCCGGGTGCCAAATACCCTAAGAACGCCTCTGCACACAACTGGAAGGCCCAGAACCAATTCACCAAATGATGAATTGTAACATTTTGAGGCAGAACTGACACTGTGATTAAAAAATGATTTGGAGAATAGAGTTTAACTAGTAAGATCTAAATGTTCCAATGCCCATGGTCCCAGCTTAGTGAAAAAACATTAGCTTTATCCCTGACATCTGTTATCTCTAACATAAAGGTTTGCAAGAGAAGGGGGGGCGTGGCTAGCTCTGCGAAGGAGAAGACGTGTTGCGTGGGAGCTCTGCCGGATTCCACTCATAATGGGGGTTTTTGGCTGGAGTTTTTCATTTTATCACCCTTTATTGGGGTCCCTGAATGACTGGCCATTACGGGGATTGCTCCGGGCCCGTTTTTGTCCCCCCATCCGGAGCACAGCTGAGTTTTAGCCCGGCGGGCCTGTTGCTTTTCGGCCATCTTGCGGCCTACTCCTCTGCCTCCGGACTTTCGTTATTTCCCCCTGCCTCCCCAGCGGAGAGTTGGACCGAGTGCTTGGCGCCTGCAGACTGTGGGGATGAAGGGCCCCCACCCTCCGGTCGCATCTGTGGCACCCTTGGAGCAGTTATCGAGGGAGCGGACGAAGTGGCGTGGTCGGTGGTGGAGTCCCTGCCAGTGGCATGGAGGATGCGTCTGCGGCCCTTGAGGCCTGCTTGGCACAGCTGCGGGAGGAGGAAGAGAGCCCAATATCTCGGGCTCATGGATACGCCTGATGGCCGCGGTGAGGACTGGCCGGGCACCCTGCAGACTTGACCAAGGAGGTGATGGAGACTATTGTCCCTGTTAATTGTGGACAGGGGGTCAGAACACCGCGTGTACGTAGTGACCCAGAGTACATGGCGCTGGAGGATGAGACGAGCGGCGGCGTTCCCGAGAGAGGTTTGACCGCGGTGGTGCCACGTAGCAATGTGATACCTAGGGGTGCGGAGGACGGGGAGCGCCGGGACGTGAAGAAGGTATCGGCTCACTGGAGTCCGCAGTCAGTTTCTCCGATGGGAGAGCTCTCCCCGCGGCATGCTCTGGTGGCGCCCGCCTGCCGAGGTTGCCCAAGCGGGAGGAGCCGGCAGGTGTGCTGGCGGCACCCGCTGGCACCAACCGGTGTCTGAAGGAGGCCGACTGTGCCCTCGCATTTGTGGAAGAGATGCTGCCTGGTCCCCTTCTGCCGTCCGTCACTCTGGTGCCGTCTGCGGCTTTACCCTGCGACGCTGGAGTCCAGTGTGGTGATGCGGGTGTGGGCCTGCTCGACCTGTCTGTCTTGGATCTCGCTGTCAGGCTTCGCATGCTTGCCCCATGACTGCCGCCGTTCCAGGACACTGGCTGAGAGTAGCCCTTAATTTTTTCCTACCCTACCATCTTGACGACGAACCGAAGTTCTCCCTCTAATGTGGACATTTCGTTTTACCCCCCCATCGAGTATTTTGTTAAAGCTGACTTTTTGTTTATATTTTTTATACTGATTTCTGCTCAGTAAAGCTGACTTTTTATTTTTCCTTTTTAGACTGATTTACGCTGGGTAAAAGCTGACCTTTTTATTTTTTCTGAAATGTACCGGCTGACTTTTATTGTCTCCCCCCCCCCCAGGTTTTTGACGTTTTTCAGAGCTTCTTCTGTGATTCCCCCCCCCCCTTACGTTTTACATGTTTGATAAGTATATGCTGTCTATCCCTGCGAGGCCAACCTTGCTGGTCGAAATGTGACCTTCTTTTTGCAAAATAAAAATCTTAAATATAAATATAAAAAAAAGGTTTGCAAGAGAAGCCAGATTTTAGGACATGGAAAAATGGAAAGTTGCCTTTATCCATTCACAGCAGCCCGCAATACACTTACTGAATGTGCCCAGAGCTATTTTTCCCATGAGAAAGAAGAGGGAGAGTATTTATGCTAGAATACAGGAAACAAAGCATGAAATTTGTCATGCATACGTTAATTGTCTCTAAAATACAGTATTGTAAACACCAGTAGTACAAAACGATCATTCAAAATACAATATGCAAAAATATGAAAACAGAATGTGTACACACAAAACCCAAACAAATCAGATGCTATCAAGCATTAAAGTGACCATTCTTGACCAACTGTACCCCCAGTTCCTTTTTTTGTTTGTTTATTCTTCTACCTCCCTTTTCTTTTTCTTCTATTTCGGTTCCCCTCTGCTTTTTGAGGGAGAAAGACTCATGGGGCCACATTACATTCCTAGCGGTAAATCGGGGGCGCTAGGGAGGATAAACTGCGCTCGCAGTTTCCCCCTAGCATGCCCGTTTGGGATGCGCGCGGCAGCGTTAAACGAGCTGCGAGCATCCACTTGGAGTCCATAGGACTCCATTGAGCCAGACGCCAGCGGTCACATGACCTGCCGGATCTCGCCTCGCAAGATCCGACCGGTCAGCGCAGTGATATGCAGGGGGAGACTGGGGGGACTTTTCCCCCAGTCTTTCCCTGCTTCCGCTGGACTGAGGAGGTGGACAGAGCCACGGTCCATGCCGCGGGACAGGAGGTGAGTATACGATTGATTCTTTTTTTTGGATGGTGCTAACAGATTCTGCAGAAGCGGAATCAGTTAGCACCAAGTCCTGGCTCTGGTTAACCTTTTGTTAACCGCAGCCGGACGTTAATCAGCGGTAGGACGTTGTAATCCTAACGCTGATTAACACTTTGCGCTCCCCATGTTAAGTACAGGACGTGCAAAGTACAGTAACCTCGCGCAGAGAATCGCAAGGTACCAAACACAAACAGGTTACTTAACCCATTAGCGTTTGGATTGAAATATGCGTTAACTATTGAGCGCTAACGTTAGCACCAAGTATGTAATGTGGCCCATGTTGTTTCTTTAAAGTAGTAATGGATGTACAAAGCCAGTTTTACTTCTGTGCAACTGCTGCCTGATGTACTCTGTGCATTTATTACAAAACTGTCACCACAGCGCTCATGGGTATTAGTCCATAAGATGGTGGAGTAGGCACTCTATATGTCCATGGATACTGTGATCTTCTTTCTCATAATGTTGTGGATGTGACAATATACTATAGAAGAAGAAGAAAAGAACAGGATTGTGCAGTATATCTGCTTAAAGCGAAATTGTTTCAAATCTCTTCTATGTGTACACTCACATTTGTAGGAGCCCACAACCGGCTCTAGGAGAAACAACACGTAGGGACTGCAATAATTCAGGTATCCATATACCCCTTGGACGATTCCTCCTATACCACTGGGATAATGCTGCAGTACAAATCAGAAGACCAGAAAAGATACACCGCCTGGTGCAGTAAATAACAGACAATTGTTTCTGTGCATTTATTAGTTTACAAATAAGGAATTATGAGAGTAAAAAATTAAAGTGACACTGTCCACAGCAGGTTCAGCTAATTTGACAGGGAATGAGTCCCTTTATATTTTTCAAGTTATTCCCTGTAGCTTACTACATATTCCTATATACTGTATACTGTTTTTCAGTGGACAACTGCTTTTCGTTGCAACAAAATGAATTTTCACCAAAGTAGATGCAACAACAGTTTTCTTAATTTTGGCGTTTTTGCTTCAGGTGGATTACTATGGGAGCACATTTTCCATTTTCTCTTTGTCCGCGTTTGCTCTTTTAGTTCGCTTTGGGTTGAATATTCATCCCTTTCCTATTTCTGCATTTAGACCCCAGTCTCTAATTTCTATGATACTACTTTGCTCCATTTCAGTTACAGATTTATTTATCTAGCTTTTAATCTTCAGCTTGTGCCCTATAAATATTACTTATTTAAATAAAAAATATACAGTATCCTCATCCACTGAACATTTTATTCACACAATCTATATTAGGGGTTATTCAGAGAGAGACGATCTGGCCCCGAAATTGCACAAACAATTTCTCTTTACGGTGCAATTTCGGGGCCATTCCGTTATTCAGAAAGCAGGCAGTTCGCTAAATTTTGGCGAATGGCTAGTGAAATATGGTGCCTGTTCAACGGCAGTGAAAGTCCCCATAGAGAAGCAATGGTTAACCTAGTCTGAGAACACCGAACAGCAGTGAAATGTCATTGAAATGCCCTGATGTTCGGCGGTTTCATTCGGCAGGTTTAATGTCGGTGACATTTCGGTGCTCTCTGAATAACCCTGATAGTAAAAAAATAGCTGAAGCCAGTCCTGCTGGTCATATACAGTAGTATTGTTTCCTTACTGTGTATGCACGACAAACCAAAGAAAAACTGTATAAATAAAGACATAATAATAAAGAGAAAGTTGAAACTAATAAACCAATAGACTCCAGGTCTATCATAGAGTAAAATAGTGCTACACAATACAAAAGCTGTGGGCAAACCGAGTTAACAATTGTAAGAGCATATCGATTTTAAATAGTAATACATATTTGCCACTTTCTATGCCATGGGTGTACTACTAACCCTAAAATCTGGTAAAAAGTTATGTTTCATATTTATCTCTGTTGTACCCTGGATGGGTCATGGGTTACTCATTTGAAATGAACGACTGATAAACACCTTTGTTAATCAGTAGCTCAGCAATTGTGACTAATTCATCTTCACTAAAGCAAAGAAAACCTTTAAACCTAACCTGGCTGACTTTCATAAAATTATCACCCTCGGCACTAAAAGTATATACAAATCATACCGATACAATGTATATTAAATACATGGAAAATAAATACATAGGGCCCTATCACATGGTGTGAGCTAAAACGCAATTGCTAAAGAAAAAATTTAGCCCGAGTCGCTAAGACTTAGCGAGTGACGACCTCCTACCAGATCGCCTTGTCCGCGGGAGTCTGTGTACAAGGTCGTTTAGCGCACACTAGGGAAACGCTAAGACCCAGGCGGAGATCCAGCGCTAATGCGATTGATGCTCCTCAGAAAAGAGCTGTGTTACTGAGTGTTATTGGATCTAAGACTTTTGATACTGTCCGCTCACTGATTTTTCCTGCTATACCGAAAGACTGATCTTTTGAAGAACTATTGGCACTGTTAAAAAATCATTTTGCACCCACTCCATCTGAAACAGTGCGGCGTTTCCATTTTAACCGATGAAATCAGCAACTAGGAGAAAACATTGCAACATACATTGCAGAGCTGCGCAGGCTGTCTGAAAATTGCAATTTTGGTGCTAGTTTCAAATCCTTGCTAAGGGATAGGCTTGTGTGTTGTGTGTGGAGTACAAGATAAAGCGCTGCAAAACAGAACTTAACTTTTACTACTGCACAAGAGGAAGCTCTCGCATATGAGGCTGTATGTACATTCAAAAGCAATACAATCCTCCTCCAGAAAAGAAAACTCACCTGAAATACATGCATTGAAGAAAGACAGATGTTAAATCAAAGGACTTTTCACCACACAATGTTAACACAGAACCATTTAAAGGAACTTGTTATAGTTGTGGCGGAGGACACAGGCAGAATACATGCCGGTTTTGCACTGCAGTTTGCCACACGTGTCAGCGTACAGGTCACATACAGACAGTTTGCCATAGAAAAGCCATTGGAACACAAATCCAATATCCAATATAGTATTGTGAATACAATTCCAACTGCAGCACACTCTGTTAAGACTCCACTTGCTGTTTTGGATGGCAATATACCTACAGGTGTCTACTCAAATGACTTTGTAAATAAAGTAAAAAACGCGTCATCAGGACTGAAAATTTACACTGTGGTTCTGCTGCAAGATGTTCCTTGCAAAATGGAAGTAGATACAGGATGTGCATATTCTTTGATTTCAGAAGAAACGATTACATTGTTTTGGCCTCATAGTGGCCCTTCAATAGTACCTTGCGATATTCAGTTGGTAGACTACAACAAACAGGTTGTGGACGATAAGGGCGCTTGCTTTATACCAGTAAAATATGGTAACTTCAGAGGACACTTACGTTTAATAATTACTAAGGGACAAAGAGCAAGTTTGCTGGGCAGAGAGTGGTTTGATCCCCTAGGAATCTCATAAAATGAAGTTCATACTGTATCCATGAATACACTACAGAATGTGAATGATGACTTTAGTGTAGTTTTTGAAGAAGAACTTGGCATTTATAAAGGTCCTCCTGTCTCTTTTGTGTTAGATTCTACAGTACCCCAATTTGTATGAAACCTTGCAGATTTGCATTAGCTCTCAGACCTAAAATTGATGTTGAGATTACACGTCTCATGGAACAAGGTATACTTGAACCTGTTACTCACCCTAAGTAGTGTATTAAAGCCAAATGGTGATGTCAGAATTTGTGCTGACTACAAATGTACAATCACCAAAGCATTGCAAGAGCGTCCATATAAAATTCCAGCTATCAATCAAATTCTTACTACTTTGAAAAAATTAAAGGTATTTGCCAAATTGGATATGGCACAAGCTTACCAGCAGTTACCTGTAGACGAGGAAGCTGCTGATGCACAAACGATCATAACACACAAAGGAGCTTTCCGAGCCAGACGTTTGCAGTTTGGGGTTTCTGTTGCTATATTCCAGAAATGAATGGAGGACCTCTTATCTGGACTTCCAGGTGTGGTACCTTATTTTGATGACGTTCGTTTTAGAGCAGACTGCATACAGTCCTTGGCTTCACAGCTACAACTTCTGTTGAAACGTTGTCTGGATGCTGGTCTAAAACTTTAAAAAGAAAAGTGTGTTTTTGGGGTAAGCAGTGTGGATTTCCTTGGTTACAGAATTGATGCACATGGCATTCATCCAACTGAGTCTAAAGTTTAAGCTATCCATAGGGCTCCAGTTCCAACAAGCAAACCAGAACTGCAAGCTTTCCTGGGGTTACTTAATTTTTACCATTCTTTTCTGCCTGAAAAGTCACTGTTGCTGAATCTTTGCATCATCTACTGGATAAAGTTGCTCCATGGAAGAGGACTGAGGTTCATACTACAGCCTTCAATGCTGCAAAACAGCTGTTGTCTTTTAACAATGTACTTGTACACTATGATTTGGAGAAGTCACTCACCCTTACCTGCGATGCTTCTCTATATGGTATTTTGGCTGATTTGAGTCACACTTTGGTGTTGAGGGTCCTATTGCATTTTATTCGCGGACCATGTCTACAACAGAGAGGAATTCTGCCCAAATTGACTGGGAAGCTTTAGCTATTTTGTCCATTGTGAAAAGGTTTCATGACTATTTGTATGGGCAGAGATTTACCATTATCACAGACCATAAGCCTTTATTGGGTCTGTACATCAAAGATTCTCTAACACCTCAAATTATTTCCCCACGCATGCCGACGTGGTCCCTTTTGCTGAACACCTATGATTGTGAGTTCAAATATCTTCCTGGCAAAGATATCACTCATGCTGCTGGGTTAAGCAGGTTACCCTTGTCTTCTCCTGACTTCCTTGTTCCTCCTGTGTCTGGGAGTCTCCTGTTGGGATCTATTCAAAACCCTCCCTTACATGCAGGTAACATTGCTTGTATGACAGCTAAAGACTCTTTGCTGGCCCTTGTGCTCCGCTGGGTTTGGTGGGGGTGGCCAAAATGAAAAAAGTTGAAGAGAGGTTCAGACCATTTGTAGTGAGCCAACATGAACTATCTGCTTATAAAGGTTGTTCATTATGGGGAAACAGAGTGATAATTCCAAATGTGGGACAAGATCAAGTACTGCATGCTCTCCATGAAGGATCCTGGAATAGTCCGTGTGGAAGCTTTAGCCAGAAGTTATGTCTGGTGGCCTAAAGTGGATGAAGTTTTTGAGAACTGGGTAAAGAACTGGATACCATGTGAATCCACTCGTCATGCTCTATCTAAAGCCATGGTACATTCTTGGGAAGTGACTAGGTCACCTTGGTCACGTTTACATGTAGATTTTTCTGGCTCTTTTCAAGGACAAATTGTTTTTTAGTTGTTGATTCCTTTTCAAAATGTCTCGAAGTTGTTTCAGTTACATCTGCTACCTCAGCCACTGTCATAAGAGTTTTAAGAAGTCTGTTTGCTACACATGGGCTGCCTGATACAATTGTGTCTGATAATGGAACACAGATTACCTCATCCAAATTCAAAACCTTTATGGCAACTAATTATCTGGGCAATATTATCTGCTCACATTCAGCCAAATGCTGCAGAACTCATTGGACGGCGCTTCACAGTGCAGATGGACAGTGACTCAAAGCATACTGCAAAAGCAACCAAAGAGTTTTTGAAGGGACAGAAGTGGAATGTTATGCAATGGCCAAGTCAATCACTTGACCTGAATCCCATTGAGCATGCATTTCACTTGCTGAAGACAAAACTGAAGGGAAAATGCCCCAAGAACACGCAGGGACTGAAGACAGTTGCAGTAGAGGCCTGGCAGAGCATCACCAGGGATGAAACCCAGCGTCTGGTGATGTCTATGCGTTCCAGACTTCAGGCTGTGATTGACTGCAAAGGATTTGCAACCAAGTATTAAGAAGGGAAAGTTTGATTTATGATTATTATTCTGTCCCATTACTTTTGGTCCCTTAACAAGTGGGAGGCACATCTGCAAACTGCTGTAAGTCCTACACCGTTCACCTGAGTTGGATGTACATACCCTCAAATTAAAGCTGACAGTCTGCAGTTAAAGCACATTGTGTTTGTTTCATTCCAACTCCATTGTGGTGGTGTATAGAGCCAAAGATGTTAGAATTGTGTCGATGTCTCAATATTTCTGGACCTGACTGTAAGTAACATAAGGTCATGTGTGAATGGCCACACTACTCAATTGCTGTCAAACACGGACCACACATATTTTTGAAATACACATTGATCCACATAACACAGCAATAATTTTCACCAAATATTATCCTTTACCTGCTGACTTGCACAGTAGTGGAGAATTTTAAACCATTCCTTATTACAGAGTAGTTTCAGTTCATTGATATTTCTTGGATTCCTTGAGTAAAGAAGGTCTTTTCAGGTCATGTCACTGCACATTAATTGGGTTGAGGTCTGGACTCTGACATGGTCATTCCAGAATACAAGCTCACTACTGTTTATGCAACCTTATTGCTGATTTACTTGTGTGCTTCAGCCAAGACATTGTTTTGTTACATCTCACCAGTTCTGTCAATCTTTAGCTGAAGGACTGACATCTTGACATTCTCCTTGGCAATCCAGGAGGTCTTCTCAAACTGAGATCAAGGTATTATTCATAGGTTTGCTTCCATAAATACTATTCTTTTGCAGTATTTTCATTAGAATGAATACTTGACCAGAGATTTTACCAAAACGTGTACAAAACTTTGTTTATATTGTATTTTATTGAGACATAGATCACAAGACTAGCTTTAACAAAGGCAGAGCAAGCATTACAACTTATCAAAATGTATGGATCTTTTTAATGTCGAAAAACTCTCTAACACACATCACCAATCTTATACACTGTTCAGCCACCAAATTAAAACTACCTGCATAGGGGGACGTGGCCAGCAGTTCACAGGAGCAGAAGCAGGGGCGGATTCAGAGACTAGTCTCGGGAGGGGCACTGACAGAAAATAAGGTGTTTTAGCAGAGAGCCCGACTCACGAGAATTTACAGAGGGTCTGGCTCACAGGAGCTTACAATCTAGAGGAGCAGAGGGCCCGGCTCACAGGAGTTTACAATCTAGAGGAGCAGAGGGCCCGGCTCACAGGAGCTTACAATCTAGAGGAGCAGAGGGCACCCAGGAGCTTACAATCTAGAGGAGCAGAGGGCACCCAGGAGTTTACAATCTACAGGAGCAGAGGACACCCAGGAGCTTACAATCTAGAGGAGCAGAGGGCACCCAGGAGTTTACAATCTAGAGGAGCAGAGGGCACACATGAGCTTACAATCTAGAGGAGCAGAGGGCACACATTAGCTTACAATCTAGAGGAGCAGAGGACGCCCAGGAGCTTACAATCTAGAGGAGCAGAGGACACCCAGGAGTTTACAATCTAGAGGAGCAGAGGGCACACAGGAGCTTACAATCTAGAGGAGCAGAGAGCACCCAGGAGTTTACAATCTAGAGGAGCAGAGAGCACCCAGGAGCTTACAATCTGGAGGAGCAGAGGACACCCAGGAGCTTACACTCTAGAGGAGCAGAGAGCACCCAGGAGCTTACAATTTGGAGGAGCAGAGGGCACACATGAGTTTACAATCTAGAGGAGCAGAGGACACCCAGGAGTTTACAATCTAGAGGAGCAGAGGGCACCCAGGATTTTACAATCTAAAGGAGCAGAGGATACCCAGGAGTTTACAATCTAGAGGAGCAGAGGGCACACAGGAGTTTACAATCTAGAGGAGCAGAGGGCACCCAGGAGTTTACAATCTAGAGGAGCAGAGGGCACCCAGGAGTTTACAATCTAGAGGACCAGAAGGCACCCAGGAGTTTACAATCTAGAGGAGCAGAGGACACCCAGGAGCTTACAATCTAGAGGAGCAGAGGGCACACAGGAGTTTACAATCTAGAGGAGCAGAGAGCACCCAGGAGTTTACAATCTGGAGGAGCAGAGGACACCCAGGAGCTTACAATCTAGAGGAGCAGTTTACAGACTCATATCTGAGAGGTTTATTACTGTGCAGCTCTAGCTTTGTTATACACCCTGGAGGTACCCATTACTTACCTCCCTGGTGTCCCTGCATGGAGGCTCCAGCCCCTCTCTCCTCTGATCCTGTTGCTCAGTGGAGCCTCAGATCCAGCCCTTTCCTGTGGCTGTCAGGCAGGCATGGAAAGAGACAGGCTCAGCCACATGGTCACCGGGAAAAGGATCACCACGTGACACGCCCCTGACACATGACTGGGAGGGGCAATCCACAGTGCTTCTGCGCAGTGTGTGCCTCTGCAAATCACCATGTCTGCATTCACTGCACACATCGTGATTTGAATTCTGGAGGTCAGCCTGTCATCTGCACTGCTCGGGGGGGGGGGGAATTGCCCCGTTGCCCCCCCCCCTGGATCCACCCCTGAGCAGAAGTGTTTTAGTGGAGCTCCGCACATTTGCTTCTCTTAGGGACCTCCAGAGGACTTTACCCGTGGCATTTTATTGTTGATTATGGTACCTGAGAGGCTGGCCATCAGTTCTGAGCTGTCTAGAGCCCGTTTAGTCCCCCCTCCAGAAGAGAGTCTACCCTCCAAGCCATTGCCTCGTGGCCGGAGTGTGACGCCGGTGGCCATCTTGAGACCTATCTCCCAGCCATGGACGCCTCACAACCTTGCTGGGCTGACAATGTCCCTGAATATGAATGCTGGCGGTGGGGTTGTGACCTGTGCGCCCTGGGAGGTGGCGGTGTTGGCGAGTCCGGTGCTGGTGTGTCCTCCTTGGAGACACGGGATGGAGGATCCCCCCCCAGCTGGCTGTCAAGATGGCGTTGATACGCCCGCTGATCTACTGAGCAGTTTCGCCCCAAGGGGCTCGGCTCTTGATGGGGCTTGATGGTCCCCTCCGTGGCTGTGGGCCAGTGGTGACGGATGCTTCGGCCTACTATGTGATGCGCTAACTACCCATTGCCTTTTACTGACCCCAGATTATGTTTCTGAGACTCCCTGCTTCTTGATGTGATCCCCCCGTTATTTTTCCCCCACACTCTGAGTCACTTCAGACATTTTCTGAGGACACTGTTTTTTCTGATGTGCTTGTCCCCCACAGAGGACTTATCTCACTTTTTTTTTTCGTGCTGCAGCAGATAACTTGCTCTTTAATGTTTTTTTATCTAACTTTGTTCGATACACAATATCTTTAGCATAAACCCATAGAAAGAAGTTGTTTTTCTTCAGCGAGATATCAATTACTGCAAATGTTTATCTTGACCTTTTGACTGAATATGTGACACCAAAACTAAATGACCTTCAACCAAACATCATTTTCCAGCAAGATATCTGGCATCTGTTTGCAAACATATATACCGCTCTTGTCTCAGACTGTGCTCTATTTAGTCACTATAACCGACCTCTACAAGGATCGGAATATTAGGGCAACCCTGCGTACAGGGATCTTCACCTTTCCAACCTGGTGTTTAAGAGCTTTTCTGGGAAACTACCGCCCTACCTGAATAGACTGCTTCCCCCAGAAGTTCCCTCATCCTATAACCTCCGATCCAGGACCAGCACCTTACTTGCAATACCACAATACAAAAAGACAGTGGCTCGATCCTCATTTTCCTACAGAGCTCCACAATTATGGAATAACCTCCCAGACGCCATCAAATCTTCCCCCAGTTTAAAGTCACTTAAGAGCTCCTTATTAACATACCTCAATACAGAATGCACCTGTTAACATGTAACATAGTGACTATATTTATTTTCTGTTAATCTGTATATTTGTGTTGTTTTTAATATCTTACATATAATATATTACTTTGAATTGTTACAGTCGTTACAGAAATACAATGTTCTTGAACCCAGGACAAACTTGAAAACGAGAGAAATCTCAATGTATCCTTCCTGATAAAATCCTTTATAAATAAATAAATATACCTATCTCCAACTCTCATCACACAAAACCAGCCACCCACACACATACAACTCTCATCACATAAAACCAGCCACCCACACACAACTCCATCACACAAAACCAGCCACCCATATAACTCCATCACACAAAACCAACCAACACACAACCCCATCACACAACTCCATCACACTAAACCAGCCACATTAAAACACAACCCAGCCACCAACACACAACTCCTGTCACACAAAACCAGCCACCCCAACACCCACAACTCCCATTAAACAATACCAGCCACATGTGTATTTTTGTTCATTGCATGAGGATGGATATGTTGTGAGTTTGCAAAATCACTTAAAAATAACAATTATTCAAAAAGAATCTACCCTCGCCTCTTATCGCACAGCACAGAGGATGCATGATCCATCGGCAGATTCATAATATATCATTATTATATGTATACGTCATGTCCTGTCAGAAAGCTATAACGAAATTTTTTTTTTAAAACATTGAAAAAGGTGTGCGTGTTTTTTTTACATTTTAAAGTGGGGGGGGGGGGGTGCTAAATATAGGATCCGCACCGGGTGCCAAATGTTCTAGGTACGCCCCTGTTAGGTCGTTATTCAGAGATATGTCGCCAATATTTCGGTGCTCTCTCATTCCCTGCACTTTGAGCAATCAAATTTCCCCATCCTGCAGTGAATTCAGAATTCACCGCAGGGTCCCCGGAGTGCAGGGAACGGACTCGAAAATATACCAAAAACCCACCGAACTTCTGCAGAAAACCTGCTGAAAAATGCATCCAATATGATCCAAAGTATCGGATCACTCAAACCACCGCAAAAAAACATGCTGAACACGTTTGGAAATAGCCACTTAGGCACCGAACACAGCGCAGACCAGCCGCCGGAAAAAGCCGACAAGCTGATGAACGGGGTAAAAAAACAAGTTGAAAGTGTCAAAATTTAAACACTGTTTGCAAAAAACTACTCAACGAAAATGCCTGGAATTCACATATAAGGTCCCATGAATGATAATAAAAAGGTCTGTTACAGAAAAAAGAAAAACTGCTATTAAAAAATTATAATAAATTTGCATAAAAGATCCCTAAAAGATCAATAAATAAAGAGACTTTTTACTGCAGATTAAAAAAATAAACAGTTTATTAGATATTGAATAAAAAGGGGAGCATTTTTAACATTGAAGCCTAAGGGGTTCGTCTGAATAAATTTGCCGAATAAAAACACCGAACAGCAGGGCATTTCGTCAACTTTTCACTGCTGTTCGGTGTTCTCTGAATATATTAACCATTGCTTCTCTATGGGGACCTTCCCTGTCTTCGAATAGGCACCGTACTAGCTGGTAGTTTGCTAAAATTTGGCCACCTGCCTGTTCTCTGAATAGCTGACTGGCCAGTAAATGGCACCGTACAGGGAAATTCCCTGTTCTGAGCCATTTTGGGGCCAGATTGGCTGTCTCTGAATAACTCCTATAGTGTATTCACTGTAGTTCCCCAAACTAAATCCACCGTTCTTTGAATGTGAGAACAGAGGTTAGTGGCTAACATTTTAAATGATTAGATTGATATGGCTGTGACGTAAGTCACTTTGGCCTTGGGGCGCATGGACCTGGAGGTGTATTTGGGAGGAGCAGGCCTGATGTTCTATATTATTTCCTTGGCCTCCCATGTGTGCAGAGATTTATGTTATCGGAGTTATGCAAGAATAATGTAAATGTATATCTGTTATCTGCTGAAAAGATTAGCCTTCCAACATACCCTCTCTCAGGAATATGTGCTGTAGATTTGAGTAGTTTGTTAATCTTCTTTGTCAGGCAAACACTGCCCATTTTATCTGCTGTTTGCCAATTACGATTGCCATTGTCCTGTCTCGTTTAGGAATGTTGCACAATATTTTATTGTATTGTTCTAGTCTAAGTATGTCTCCCAACATTTTCTAGGGGAGGTTTTTGTATATGTAAATAACCCATGTTTGACCATATAAATATCTGTGCCTATCCCCAATTAAGAGTTGTATTTTTGTACCCTACATGCAGTCACGACTCATGGTGTGGGTAGCAGCTATATACTGTTCTCTGTTCCAACAAAAAAAGCTCCAGATCTGCAGCCTTGGTTTATTTCTGGAGGATGCTGGGCTCTCTGCGTGTAGCCATCTTTAATCTTCGCCTGGGACTGGTGAAAGGCATGAGAGTCATGAGGAGAACACAGGCGTCCGGCAGGGAGGCGGTGTTGACAGATGTGACCCAGTCTGGTTACTGAGATCTGTTAAAATGGAGATGTCTGCAATCTTACAGTTGGAAATGGAGGGGACTATGCCAGTTGGATCAGTTGCTAACTGAATTCTGAATACAGTCGCAGACCGTTACTGCTTGCTGCTAGCAGCTGAATACCAGCAATGGTGACGCACACCAATGCTCGTATTCACAGCTGGAGTCCATAGGAGTACTTGGAGTGTCATATGATCTCATGGGATAGCACAGATCCTGGGCAAAGGACAGGATTTGTTCCCATTTCCTTCAAATGAAGATTAGAGTGGCAGTGGATAGTGATCCCTTCTCCACCAAGAGTAAGAGATACATTTTAAATGTTTTTTTTCTAAGGTCTTAAGTGATTTAGCTTTTGACAACTGCTGCATATGTTGTTTCAGCTTCCAGTGGAATAACACCCGGCTTCAAGTTCCTTTGCACTTCCCATACAAAGAGTATGATGCGTAAAAGTACAGTAACGTGCTTGACAACCCGAGTGGAAGCCTATGTAAAGTGAGATCCTATTGGTTTTTAAAACTTAATCTATATCAGTTTGAGGAAACAAGTATTTTTTTAATTTTTCCACACTTTATTTATTTCTTACCTGTAGTGAATTATTCCTAGTTAATGAAGAGTCCACAGACTTCTCCTCCTGACCTAAACACATGAGGCCCAATTCCGACCTACTCAACAACAGGGAGCATCTTACGAGAAATATCAATAATTTCATTACGTCACACCCACGCATGTGCGGATCCTCGGAATAACCAGCACCGATGCAGCAAAAGTGGGGGCGATAGCTGATCGTCAGATAATGCCTCCAGCTCATCGTGCATGCGCCAGACACAACTCACAGGTAGAGGAGGGGATCTAGCCATGGATATATACAGAGAACAGTGTGGAGTATACTGCACACTGACAGGAAGGGTAATATGTGCATAGATACAGAAAGCAGAATTTGGGTGTTTACTCCTCACTGCTCTCTGTATATGTCAATGTCTCTATCCCACCCCCTCTCCATGTGTGGTGTGCCTCATACATGCGCACTTAGCTGAAGACATTATCTGACGATCAGATATTGCCTCCACACTTGCAGTATCCGAGCTGGCTATTCCGAGGATCGTGCTTGCGTGCGGGTGTGACGTGACAACCACCCGATCGACAGATCAGCTGGCGATACGTCACTCCTGCGCATGTGCAGAGCGCGGCAGCAATATGTGACAGGAGGCATTATTTGACAGAACACCGGCAGCAGAGTGAGACTGGGAACAAATAGCGAACAAATACTTTAGCAGGGCTCACGGCCGAGACACAAAAGGCTCCATTGTGTCCTATGAACTCCATGAGCCAATACTCGAGTTGGCGCGCTGCGCTGTTGCCGGTATTAGCCAACTTTGTGCTTTATTCTGAGGCCAGGCGCTAATAAAGTGCCTACTTCAGAATACGGACGTTAAAACGGAGATGGTATAGAAATGTGCAGGTGCATATTTTACTACTTACCGTCTCCATTTTAACGTCAACTATGAAATAGGGCACTCTGTTGGAAACAGGCTTATGCACTTTACTTAAGAGCTACAGTTGTGTTCAAAATTATTCAACCCCCACTGAAATTTAGTGTTTTGGCCAGTTTGACATTGATTTTGATCATTCAGTCATCTTGCTTACAATTAAATCAAAGAGGCACGTGTAGGTCAGACAAATATAACATAACATTTATAATGAAATAACCACAAATGTCTTTTCTGTGCTCACATCATTATCAGTTTTATTCAACCCCCAAGTGACATTCAATCTTAGTACTTAGTACAACATCCTTTTACAGTTATAACAGCTTTTAAACGTGAAGCATAGCTTGACACAAGTGTCTTGCAGCGATCTACAGGGTATCTTCGCCCATTCGTCATGGGCAAAAGCCTCCAGTTCATTCACATTCTTAGGCTTGCGCACTGCAACTGCTTTCTTTAAGTCCCACCAGAGGTTCTCAATCGGATTTAAGTCAGGTGACTGCGATGGCCACTCCAAAATGTTCCAGCCTTTAATCTGCAACCATGCTCTAGTGGACTTGGAGGTATGCTTGGGATCATTGTCCTGTTGAAAGGTCCAATGTCTCCCAAGCCTCAGGTTTGTGATGGACTGCATCACATTGTCATCCAATATCACCGGGTACTGAAGAGAATTCATGGTACCTTGCACACGCTGAAGCTTCCCTGTACCTGCAGAAGCAAAACAGCCCCAAAGCATGGTTGACCCCCGCCATGCTTCACAGTAGGCAAGGTGTTCTTTTCTTCATAGGCCTTGTTCTTCCTCCTCCAAACATAGCGTTGATCCATGGGCCCAAACAGTTCTAATTTTGTTTCATCAGTCCACAGAACACTATCCCAAAACTTCTGTGGTTTCTCCACATGACTTTTGGCATACTGCAGTCGACTCTTCTTATTCTTTGGAGACAGCAAGGGGGTGCGCCTGGGAGTTCTGGCATGGAGGCCTTCATTACGCAGTGTGCGCCGTATTGTCTGAGCTGAAACATTCAGTACCCACATCTGACAAATCTTTTCTCAGTTCCTCAGCAGTCACACGGGGACTTTTCTCCACTCTACGCTTCAGGTAGCGCACAGCAGTCGAAGTCAGCATCTTCTTTCTGCCACGACCAGGTAGCGTTTCAACAGTGCCCTTTGCCTTGAATTTGCGAATGATGCTTCCTATGGTCTCTCTTGGTATGTTTAACATCTTTGCAATCTTCTTATAGCCATTGCCCTTCCTGTGAAGAGTAATCACCTCTTCTCTTGTCTTCCTGGACCATTCTCTTGACTTCACCATGTTTGTAACCACACCAGCAAATGTCTAGAAGGAGCTGAGTATCACAGTCATTTTAAAGCTACCTAATTGGTGCTTATTATGCTTTATTGCTGCTCCGTGACATCCACAGGTGTTTTCAATACCTGATTGAAAACACTTGAATTTCTGTTCTTCAGAGTGGTAGTCTTTAAGGGGTTGAATAATTGTGTCAATGAAGAATTCACAAAAGAAACATTTACTACTGTATTACAAAACCAATTGATGTCATTTTAGTTGCATATGGTTCTTTAAAAAGTCCTTGTAGGATTTCATTCTGAATACAATTACAAATGTACACTAAATTCCCTAAAACCCTTTACAGCATTGGGGGTTGAATAATTTTGAACACAATTGTAAGTTACTGTGCTGCTTCTATATGTACTAATACAGCCCTCAAAATTTCCACTAGCCTGCTCGCATTTGGCGAGTGGAAATTATCTGAGGGCGAGTGGGGCGGACTGACCCATGCTGGGGCCAGGTTCAGTGTGCCGCCGCCTTTATTCACAGCTCCGGTATCGGACTCTTGGAGTCCGAATCCGGAGCTGTCTCTGATCGGCGCTGCCCCCTCCCGCGCAGCCCGTGATGTCCGCGTTTGCGGGTCACCTGCCCACCCATGTGATGCATCATACGCTGCGAGTGTGCGACGCATCACATAGGAGGGGGTCAGGTGACGTGCAGGAGGAGGCGGAACCACTGCAGCGTGCCGTTCCCAGACTCGTGTTATGAGTGTGGGAGGCACGCTGCAGCCAGGGGCGGATCCAAGAGGGAAAATCGCTGCCGGCGTTCTTCAGCTGTCCCAAGGAGGCGAGCGGCCGCTGATATGCAGCTTGGCCGCTCGCCTGGGATGAGAACCACCTGACCGGCTGAGCGGCTGGTCAGGTGGTTCCCGGCGAGCGACCAAGCTGCATATCAGTGGCCGCTCGCCTCCTTGGGACAGCTGAAGAACGCCGGCAGGTGGAGGTGAGAGCTGGGGGCTATACACCCATGTATGAGCTCAAGTGAGCTGGGGCTATATACCCAAGTGTGAGCTGGAGCATATCCATGAGCTGGGGCAAATCCATGAGCTGGGGCAAATCCATGAGCTGGGGCATATCCATGTTCTTTATTATTATTATTATTATTCTTTATTTATAAAGCACCAGCATATTCCGCAGCGCTGTACAATAAGCACAGTATAGACAGGGTTACAATACATTGAACAACATTTGACAAACAGTACAGGAGGAGATGAGGGCCCTATTCCCGTAGGAACTCACAATCTGGGAGGGTTGGGGTTGGAAACAGGAGGAGAGGACTGTAAGGTGAGAGTGATTGATGGTTGCGTCAGTGAGTTGGGTGGTAGGCTTCCCTAAATAGGAACGTTTTAAGGGAGCGTTTGAAGGAAGAGAAGTTAGGGGAAAGTCTGACAGTACGAGGGAGAGTGTTCCAGAGAGTGGGGGCTGCGCGTGAGAAATCCTGCAGTCTATCATGGGAAGAGGTGATGCGGGGAGAAGCTAGGCGCAGGACACTGTTTAACCTTAGGGAGCGGGCTGGGGTGTATTTGGTGATTAGTGAGGACAGGTAGTGGGGAGCTGAGTTAGTGAGGGTTTTGTAGGTAAGGATAAGGATTTTGAACTTAATTCTGCAGTGGACGGGGAGCCAGTGAAGGGACTCGCAGAGGGGAGCGGCAGAGACAGAGCGGCGGGTGAGGTGAATTAGCCGGGCGGAGGCGTTCAGGATGGATTGTAGGGGGGAGAGGCGGGACAGAGGGAGGCCAGATAAGAGATTATTGCAATAGTCGAGTCGGGAGATTACCAGGGCGTGTATGAGTTGTTTTGTGGTGACAACGGTAAGAAATGGCCGAATTCTGGAAATATTACGCAGTTGGTATCGGCAGGAGGAGGAAAGAGACTTGATGTGGGGGATGAAGGAAAGCGCAGAGTCAAGTGTAACTCCAAGACAGCGAACTTGGTTTGATGGGGAGATGGTGATACCCTCCACCGTGATAGAGAAGTCAGGAGGTGGGGAGGCATTGGAGGGAGGAATAAGTAGGAGTTCAGTCTTTGACATGTTGATCTTTAGGTGGTGGGAGGCCATCCAGGAGGAGATGCCAGATAAACAGTCACTGGCTTTTGAAAGGACAGGGGAGAGAGATCAGGGGTAGAGAGGTAGATCTGAGTGTCATCAGCGTAGAGGTGGTAATTAAAGCCAAAGCTGTTGATGATTTTGCCCAGGGAGGAGGTGTAGATGGAAAAGAGCAGAGGACCAAGGACAGAGCCTTGAGGTACACCAACAGATAGAGGCAATGAGGAGGAGGAGTTACCAGCAAAGGACACACAGAAGGACCTGTTGGATAAATAGGAGTCAACCCAAGCAAGTGCAGTGTCACCGAGACCCAGAGAGTTGAGCGTCTGTAGAAGGAGGGGGTGGTCAACAGTGTCAAAAGCAGCCGAGAGGTCAAGCAGGATGAGAATAGAATAGTGGCCGTGTTTTTTAGCAGTTAGGAGGTCGTTGGTGACTTTGGTGAGGGCAGTTTCAGTTGAGTGTAGGGGACGGAAGCCAGATTGCAGGGGGTCAAGTAGGGAATTGGAGGACAGGAAGAGGAGAGGCGGTTGAAGACTAGTTTTTCTAAGAGCTTTGATGTGAAGGGAAGCAGGGATACAGGGCAGTAGTTGGATGGAGAGTTGGGATCTAGGGATGGTTTATTTAGTAAAGGGGTAACTAGCGCGTGTTTGAAGGCGGATGGAAAGGAGCCAGTGGAGAGAGATCGGTTGAAAGATGTGTGTGAGAGCAGGGGTGAGGGAGGAGGAGAGGGGAGGAATTAGATGTGAGGGAATGGGGTCAAGCGGGCACGTGGTGAGATGTGAGGAGGACAATAAGGAATTGACTTCCTCCTCAGTGGCTGGGAGGAAGCGGCAGAGGGTGGCAGAGGGGACCTGTGGGAGTGGAGGTGGCAGATAACTATCTTGTGTTGGGATGTTGCTTCTGATAGTTAGAGTTTTTACTGAGGAAGTAGTCTGCCAGGTCTTGAGCGCTGAAGGCAGCTGTGGGGGGAGGTGCAGGTGGGTAGAGGAGGGTGTTGAAGGTGGACCAGAGCCGTTTAGGGTTGGAGGACAGCGAAGATATAAGAGATGAGAAGAAGGATTGTTTGGCCAAGTGGAGGGCAGAGGTGTATGACCGGAGAATAAACTTGAAGTGAACAAAATCAGCTTCAGAGCGGGATTTCCTCCAGGCACGCTCTGCAGTGCGGGAGCATCTTTGCAGGTAGCGAGTCTGGAGGGTGTGCCAGGGCTGAAGCTGGTGGCGTGGGGCCTTACAGAGTCGAAGAGGAGCAAGAGTGTCTAGAGCAGAGATAAGCGTAGTGTTGTAGTGATTAGTGGCAGCATCAGGGCAGGTGAAAGATGAGGTATGAGGGAGGTGGTGAAGTAGGTTGGGGAATTGGTGGGGGTCCACAGCATGTAGATTTCTGCGAGTGTGTGTGCGGGGTGGGGGAGCAGGGTGTTTAGGAAGTCCAGATAGGTTGAAAGAGAGAAGGTGTTGGTCAGAGATGGGGAAAGGGCGACAGTTGAACTCAGAAATGGAGCAGAGGTTGGAAAAGACAAGGTCAATAGCGTGACCATCGCGGTGGGTAGGGAGGAGGGAGGATTGTGTGAGTCCAAGGGAGGACGTGAGTGAAAGAAGTTTGGAGGCAGCAGGGGCGGAAGGATCATCAATGGGAATGTTGAAGTCCCCGAGAACTAGGCATGGAAGATTAGGAAGTGAGAAAGCCAGGTAGCAAAGTGGTCAAAGAACTGGGAGGTTGGTCCCGGTGGGTGGTAGATGACTGCCACCCTGAGAGCCAGAGGAGAGAACAGGCAGATGCAGTGTGTCTCGAAGGAGGAGAAGGCGAGGGATGGGGGTGGAGGGAGATGCTGGTAGGTGCAGGTGGGAGAGAGCAGGATTCCGACCCCGCCACCATTTCTCTCACCCGGTCTGGGGGTATGGCTCAAGTGTAGACCGCCATGTGAGAGAGCAGCAACGGAGGCCGTGTCAGAGGGAGTTAGCCAGGTTTCAGTTAAAGCTAGGAGGTTGAAGGAGTTTGAAAGGAAGAGGTCATGGACGGATGTGAGTTTGTTGCACACAGAGCGAGCGTTCCAGAGGGCGCAGGAGAAAGAGGACAGGCGCTGAGGGATTATGGGAATGAGGTTGCTGGGCTTGCAGGGAGGTGATTTATGTGCGATGGAGATAGGATGAGAGGGAAGTATTGGATGTGTTTGTGGGCCAGGGTTAGGGGATATGTCACCTGAATAGAGTAACAGCAGGAGGGTGAGAAAGAGAAGGTGGGAATGGGATTTGTGGGAGTGGGAGTGATTGGCAGCACGAGAGATAGAGGGAGACCATGTTCTGAGGAAACAAAGGAGCTCATGCGAGGCCATCATGTGGGACGAGAGGAGGGAGGAGAGATGCAGATAGTGTAGGGGTCGGTGGTAGAGGGGCAGGAGTTCCATTTAAGGAGAAAGGTAGAAGTAAAGAGCAGAAGCGTGAGAGAAAGCATGATAAAGACGTGTGTTTACCCGGAGTAAAAAGTGGGCCTTGCAGTTCCTTCCTCCAGTCCCGCAACTCCAGGAAATCAACTCTGAACGTCCACTTAGGATGCCACTTGGGGAGGTTACTGGAGCCAGTCTTAGCTGTTATATAGGGCAGACTGATTGCATTCAGGCAGTTAAAAGGTAAACACCTGATGCTGGATGGGCGGTGTCAATAGGGCAGGAGATTCACATGCTAATTAGCAAAGCAAATGGTGGAGAAAGACAAAAATAAATAATAATAAAAAAAAAAAGACCAAGGTAACGTTACAATGTGGGTGCCTGCGAATACTGTGTGATGGGGGTCCTACCAGCAAAAGTATGCAGGGGATCAGTTGAGATGTGGGTGTCTGTGGATAATGGGTGATAAAGTCTTACCAGCAAACGTATGCAGGGGATCAGTTGAGATGTGGGTGTCTGTGGATAATGGGTGATAAAGTCTTACCAGCAAAAGTATGCAGGGGATCAGTTGAGATGTGGGTGTCTGTGGATAATGGGTGATAAAGTCTTACCTGTGGAGAGAGGAGACACAGGAATTAGGGATCGTGATGGTGGATGGCATAGGGGATCTTGGATAAAACTCCAGGAAATCAACTCTTAACGTCCACTTAGGATGCCACTTGGGGAGGTCACTGGAGCCAAGGCTCACTGGAGCCAGTCTTAGCTGTTATATAGGGCATATCCATGTTCTGGGGCATATCCATGAGCTGGGGCATATCCATGTTCTGGGACATTATCCATGAGCTGGGGCAAATCCATGAGCTGGGGCAAATCCATGAGCTGGGGCATATCCATGAGCTGGGGCATATCCATGTGTGAGCTGGGGCATATCCATGTTCTGGGGCATATCCATGAGCTGGGGCAGTATCCATGTGCTGGGGCAGTATCCATGAGCTGGGGGCATTTTTATATGAGGTCTGTTCTTATTGGAAACCTGTGCCTATGTAAGGGGACATGTGCCTATGTAAGGAGACCTGTGACTATTTAAGGGGACCTGTGCCAATGTAAGGGGACCTGTGCCTATGTAAGGAGACCTGTGACTATTTAAGGGGACCTGTGCCAATGTAAGGGGACCTGTGCCTATGTAAGGAGACCTGTGACTATTTAAGGGGACCTGTGCCAATGTAATTAACATTAATTGTTAATGTTATTTATTTTTGTAACTTTATTCTGAATAAAACATTTAACTGTCATTTTGTAAATATTTTTTATCGATATTTTTTAGATATTTAAGAGGGCGTATTTAGGGGAGGAGTTAAGAACAGGGCTAAGGGCAGGGGATAGGTGGGGCAACTGGTGGCGAGTAACTCTTAATGTCTGGCTAGTAGCTTGGGACTTGAAATTTTGAGCCCTGTACTAATATATTGTTCTTCAGGTTTGATTTTGTTATGGGAAACACAGGAACGTAACCTGGTAATGAATCAACATTTAGGTTAAAAGAGAGACATCTACAGCCTCTAGAATAACACTTTAACCTATAGATTATGTGAGATCTAACATTAAAACCACTTGATCTTACCAGATCTAATGAAGATCTATCTGGCTGAGTGGTTGTTTTTAAAGAAATTGTGACATGGGGCCCAGCCTGCTCTTATTCATGATCTTATATCGCTGTAATTATGTGAGAGCTAACTTTAAAACCACTTGATCATACTGGAACAAATGAATCAGCCTGAGTGTTGATGTGGGGTGCCAGCCCCCCTGTCAATCAAGACCTTTTATTCCCAGGAATTATATGAGATCTCACAAAATAACTGGTTGATCCTACCCGATCTAAACCACCACTCAACTAACCCCTTGTCTTATTCTCCAACATTCTGTATGTTTTTAATATTCTATTTCACTAATCTCATAAACACAAAAAGACAAAGATGTCCAGGTAGTGTGTGTATTGGTGTTGTTTGTATCCACTCTCATTTTACAGTTTCAGGTTAGGTTAGTTTTAGGAGGAGTACAGTTTACTATTAAAAAATATTTCCATAACATTTATCTATTCTTCAATTTCTTCATGCGAGGTAAGCCCGCATCAGTTTCCAGCTAAGCCATAGTCGTATCAAAAAACACATTTTTATAAACATGCATTTTTATTAGTGCTTCTTTTATGAATCAATTTTTTTTTTACCTGACTTTACTTTACTCAACCTAAGGTCCTTCTGCTCTCCTGGTAAACATATATGTTGTATATATGTGTACTGGAAATTTCCCTATCGATAAGGCAGATACATCTGAACTTTTCACAGCTGTCATCCCCAAGGTTCCAGAGGAATATTACTATTTTATATATGTAAGGCTTCCAGAAGTTATAACATCAACTAACTCTTCTATCTTTCGAATAAAATATTTAAATCAAATGTATATTTGTAAAAAAAAAAGAAAAAAAAAGTTAATAAAATGAAAAAATACATGTACAAGAATTCAGGTGTTACCGCAACAATGTGAAGAGCCGGCTGCGGTATGTTAAAAATGAGAAGATTGTGGTTCTCAGAACAGTTCTTCTACTCATTCGTGTGACGGTCACTGTTTCTTGGAAAAGCTTTATCTTTCCCACCAACCAACATTTTGGTCTTCTGGTGTGGAAAAGTTAAATGCACGCCTTTTATTATTTTGAAACATATTAAAACTTTTGATTATTAAAATCTATTTATTCTATTTTGTGGATTAATTCAGAGTATTTTTGGGGGGAAAAAAAAAAGGAAAAAACATTTTATTTTTTTTTGCTGTGTATTAGTAACACTGTCTATCACCATCTCTGTTGTTTTTCCTTCTATCGAATCATACCAATATATAGTAGACATCTATATAATATAAATAAAAAAAATCAGTAGAATTAGGCATGAAACAGCATAACAAGTCAGGTCTCAAAGTGCTTCGTCAGGTATGATTCAGCAAAACATAGTGCGGTGTCCATTCAGTAAAACCGCTGGGATCCATGGAGAAACGCTTTATGAAAAGTCATTAGGCTCTTAGTTACAGTTTGGAATGTTTTATTGTAGGAATGTTGATGTTGCCACATTCGCTCCTTCACTGACCACAGCATTGTGCTTTTTTTATAGTTTTATATGACCACAAAAACTGTAGTTGGATGCCGAAAAGCTCTCTAGTAGAGGATGTAGTGTCTGGTGCCAGTGTCGGAAATTAGTTACATCCGAATTTTGAGAAAACATTGACATTCAGCTGGGTATGGGCAGCGTGATAAGCAGAAAGGGTGTGGTGATCAGTTTATTTACAAAGTGTTGTAAACCTTCAAACACTCTTCCGAGCTGACAAACGCTTCAGGCACAAATTGCTAAAAATAAAACAGGAAGAAAACAAAGCACAATCTCAAATGTACTATAAAAAATGTTTATTTGCACAAATTACGAATCATTTGTCTCATTCTGTTACATTCGAATATTTCCGATCTCATATCAGACATGCACCAAGGTTATTTTTAGGTTCATGGTGTATCAAGAGGGTCATTAACTATACAGAGGGGGGAGGAAAAAAATAAATAAACCAGCATCATTGGGTCCGGGACATTTCATATCATCGTTTAACACCAAAAAATGAAATGTTCTTATTTTGTTTATTTTATGTTGCTTTTCTGCTGTAAATGGCCCCCCTCACATTATCTTTACGTCACTTGCTCCTCAATGTATGTCTTTGGCCATAGAATGGAGTCTATGGGATGATCACTGACTCAAATCATTGTATTTTGTGGGATGTATTCAAAGGACATCACCAGGGTGTAAATAAGGTAAACCACAGTCACAAAGTTTAGCTCAGATTTTGGTATTTCCAAAAATAAAAAACCTAACTTTATATATTCTATTTACATGCAAATACTTCAAAGAAGAAAAACAGCAGCATGTAGATTATGTGTTTTTATTTGTGATGCACAAGTAATCTAGTTACAGCTTATGTAAATGGTAGTGTTCCTTTAAGAATGTTCTGCAAGGTTTCTGTTTTATTAAAATAAAACACCTATAAAAAATTAAATCTTGCATTTAGTTTTAGTTTTAATGTTTTTCAAAACTTGGTCTGAGGAAAAATGATGCGTTAATTTAATTATGTCAGCTAGGCAGGGTGCTGTAGAAGCTACAAAAGCATTTTTTCAATGGCAATCTATGTGAGAAAGAGCCACCTTGTCAATACATCACCTTTTAACTATGTTACATGTGAAGTGGCCATCACTAATTATTATGAAAAAAATCCCAGCCCAATATATAAACCTGTATCTTACACTTTTTATCAGATTTTTGGTACAGTATAATTGTATGTAGATCTCTGTGATACAGCTTGTAAATCAATTATTTTTTATTAGAACCAAGAAAAAAAACAAACACAAGATCCAGACACAAATATTTCTCCACTTGCTTAACTCATCTATGTAACATATATACTATTTCAGGCCTCAAAATTTCCACTCGCCTGCTCACATTTGGCGAGTGGAAATTACATGAGGGCGAGTGGGAATGCAGAGGCAATGCTGGATAGAGGCTAGGTGGGGCAACTAGTGGCGAGTAACTCTTAAGGCCTGGCTAGTAGCTCAGGACTTGAAATTTTGAGGCCTGTACTATTTAATTCAACACAATTTAAAAAAAAATATTTAAGAAGCTCACAGATTTAACTCCATTAATCCATTCACCACCCAGGAACTAGTACCTAGGTATCCAGGATTCAGCATGCCGTCCTCCACTTTGCTCCAGACTGTTTCTAATCCTGCATTTATTAATTTCCAGCTGCTTAGTTTGTCTTTTATTTTCCCTCTCATTTTGATAGCCTATTCCCCTCTGCTTCTCAATCCCCCTATGTTGTAAATACCTGATCACTCTTGCTAAACCTCACTGCTCTTCTTTCTCCTCACAGCACCAAACCCACAAGCTCATAGATTCAACTCCATTAATCCATTCTGCTGTCCCTCCCACCCAGGCCCTGTCCTTAATTTCAGGTCTCCATTTTAGCTATCTCCACTTCTCTCTCTAATTACTCGTACTAAACCCAAGCTTCTGATGCTTCCCATGCAATCCCTGCCATATTCTTTCTGGCGACCAGCTTGACCTTCCCTCTGCTCCCATTTGTTTCACTTACCCGTCCCTTAGATTGTAAACTCACGGGATGTCTGGCTGAGCACTTGGTTAAAGTGCTGTATTACCTGGGCAGGGTTGTCTTTTCCTCATTTATCATGTATGTCACATGCTTGTGCTCCCCCATTGTAAAGCGTTATGGAATATACTGGCGCTGTATAAATGTCTGTAACTACCTTACTGTACAAATTCAATGTTCTTGAACCCAGGACATACCTGAAAATGAGAGAAATTTCAATGTATCTTTCCTGGTGAAATACTTTATAAATAAATAAATATTTAATATTGACACATTAAAGTACAGCACCGCTATTGGTATACTTCTCAGTCGGTCTTTATGGGAACTGCATAGATAAGGGTACCCAATCTTACAGGTGCAGGTTAAAGCTACTGATTGTGATGTCAAGATTAGAACTTAAAGTACCATTTATGTTGATTATTAGGCATTTATTCTGTTCCTGTCGCGCTTTCACGTTATAGTGCTGATCTTTTTGTGCTAGGTCTCCCCCTAATGGCTTAAATAATATTGCACCATTGTCCGTATTGGAGAAGCCAACCAGGTGCAAAACGTCTCAGAAGCCATAGGCTTTAATGACCTCCTAGACAATTTAACCAGTACACTTGGTGCACTGTCATGAGAAAAACATCTTTTACCTATTTGACAGTGGATTCCTCTCTTTATATAGAGCATAATTTTTCCTCTGATTTATATATATTTATTTCCCAGTCACCTGCGGACTGAGGCATGCTGCAGGTGGGAGGACCACTGCAAGCAGAATGCGGTCATTGATGGAATTTACCTATCACGATAAGGCAGCCTGCTATCAGTCATCCTACAGCACAGCCCTCCGCTCAATGAGTGTGCTGTGTTAGGCTGGCGGCACACTAGCAAACATTTTGCGTCCGTCTGACCGTACTGTTTGCTGTCCGTCGTAGCTTTATAAAGGAGTCAATTAAATACACCACACGAAGCACCTGCGCACTTGTTCACGGACGGGCAAAGCATAAAGCCACGGACGCAAAAATAACATTGACGTGAAAAAGCTAAACGGACGCAGAAACAACGCTGCCATGTATTTTCCTAGAGTGTGGAGACATCAGACATTACGGACGCACTTTATGCAGTACTCACTCTCCCGTGAAAAAGTGCGTCCGTAATGGACGCAGTACAGTATGCTCGTGTGCCGGCTGCCTTAGCTAGCAATAATGATCTGATTGACAGCTAACGCAACACATTAACTGAGCTGGTGGTAGTTCTGTAAGGTCTCAAGCAATCAAAAGTCAATGAGTGATTGTGCATCATGGGAGATGTAGTTCCAACCAAAACATCAAGAAGGCCAAGGTTGCAGACCTCTGCTTTAAAGCTTTGTCTTCCTATTCCAGTAACACAGAGGTGAAATAGTCCTGAAAGATCTTTCCTTGCTATACCATGAGACTTTTCAAATGGTAATGGTCAATAGATTCCAATGGAACCTGAGATGAGTACTGCTAATGGTGTAATGGCTGAACTCTTCAACTGGAATTATTGCAGGTTAATACTAGAGTCAGAAAAGGTCTATCTATATATAGCAGGGCTCAAAATTCTGGGTTATACATTACTAACCAGTGTTTGGGTGGCACCTGGCATTAGCCATGGTGGTACCTGAAATATGGGGTCAAAAGTCCAATCAGCAGCTGTAAATTGAAAATCGTATGGAGATAAAAGTTAAGATATAAACAAAGCAGAAAGTCTTTAGGCAATATATACAAGTCTCTGATGCAGGATAGGCAGAGTAATAGCATGTGTCTCTTGCTTGTGAACACATGAATCCTGTTGTAGAGTCACTGCACAGGATGGACTAAGCACTAGGCAGTGCACTCACAGCAAAGCAGGAGCAGGCAGTGGAGTCACAGTAGTGCTGGCAAAGGTGCACTGGAACAAGAGTAAATTTATCCACATCAGACTCAAGTGTAATGTAGTGGTTCTTGGGAATAACTCCTTTATATAACAACAAGTCTGACGGCACAGGTGCAACAGTTACAGGCATTTATACAGCATATTTCGCAGCGCTTTACAATAGGGGTGCACAAACAGGAGATGTACATGAAACATGATGAAAAGATAACCCTGCCCTTAGGATAATTGTCCAGGTAGTACAGCACTTTAATCATGTGCTCAGTCAGACATCCCATGAGCTTACAATCTAAGGAACTGGGTAGGTGAAACAGATGGGAGCAGAGGGAATGTGAAGATGGGTAGCAGGGCTTGCATGGGAAGGACCACATGCCTGGGCTTAGTGAGAGTAATTAGAGAGAGAAGTGGAGACAGCTGGAAAGGAGACCTGAAATTATAGACCGGGCCTGGGTGGATGAGACAGCAGATGGTAAAAAGCAGTTCAGTCTGTGTGCTGCGGCGAGAAAATAAGGATTTGTGAAAATGCATAGCGTGTTAACCATTTACGACATATGGGGGAGGGAGGAACAGAGGGGGTTTTCTAAGAGAAATGGAGGGAGATTTAAAAGAAGCCAGAGATTAATAAATGCAGACATAAAATACAATTGCAAAAATATGGCGGTCTGGAAAATAGTGTTGGCGGGTATGATGGATCCTGGATACCTCGATGCTTGGTTTGGGGCGCAGAGGGTAAGAAGCAGTTCAGTCTGTGTGCTTGATGCTTGGTTTGAAGTGTAGAGAGTAAGAAGCAGTTCACTCTGTGTGTCTCTGTGCTGTGGAGAGAGACCTGATGAGCAGGATGATGTGGCAAAGTTCCAGACTGAGTGTAGAGACTAGGCCACGAAAGAGAAAGAACCTCGCTTGGCTCAACCGCAGGATTTCCTGTAGGCTTCAGGGATGAAAGCATGACAATCAGAACCAAGATGTACTTGCCACCAATGATTTCAGCCATTAATTTAACTTGACATGAGCGCAGACCAAAAATTGTTTCATTCTAGCAAATGTCATATTCAAAAATTTGGGCATTTCAGAATTTTCCTATTAGGATCAATACAAAAATTCTGGTTGTAATATTTTTGATCCGCTGATCGTTCCTACTAGCAGCCGTACGGTACACTGCTGCTGGTATCAGTTTCTGGAGTCCGTAAAACTTGGAGAAACACAGCCCTGTACTGTGTTTTCCAGTTTCCTGCGCACCTGTGGCAGCAGATTCTCCTGTGCTCTGCATTACAGCACCAAAGGTAAGTTTGAGATTAGTTTTTTTTGTAGCTAAATTGCTTTTGTAATATACAGGGTCTTAAATCTTGTATTCTTCGCGTAGTCTATATATTAGAATATCTCTTGCTTTCTCTGGCCAGTCACAAATTAAATTACTTTGTATAGAAGATGTTAAAGGAACACTCTAAAAAGATAAAATGGTCAGGATGTGTAGAGACTATCCCCCTCCTGGTGTAATCACTGGGTGAAGTGCAAGAGTTTTCTCCATCCCACCCAGCAGCTTTGAAGTTCCCGGCTGCCGGTCACCAGATCTGTTACTAGTGATGTTCGCACACACAGCATGCTGACGTCACCCGTTCTGAGACTGCCTCTGATAGATCGGTTTGGCACAGATGCTATGGAACTTGTGTAGGCAAAGTGAGCAAGTCCCAAGTGATGCACAATTTTCAGATCCTACGCTATGCAAATTGCATATCCAAGCTGCAGGGAGTTCTTGAGTCGGCAGCACCTGAGTTGACGAGGAGCTGCAAGCGCCTAGGGAGAAAAGTTGAGTAAAATCACAGGGGGAAAAAAAAAATTGGCAGATGCTGTCAGCAGCATTTATCCAATTTAAAAGCAAAGAAAGGGGGTCTATTTTTAAGAGTATCCTTTTAAATTACTGTTAATTTACAGTAAGGAACCACAACATACATGAAGAAAGCAAAAGGTGCAGCCTGGTTGGAATATCGGCCCCAATCATTTGCTTAATGGCTCAGATGAAATAAGAGCCCAATAGACGTGTTCGGCCAAAATGGATGCTATGGTTTGGGTTTATATTAGGTTTAGGGTTACTATTTCTGTTTGTATTTGTTTAGGAATAGGGTTAATAAATTTCCATTGAACAATGAGTGAATTTTTTTCCATTCTTCTGAGTAACAACAAATTGATCCAAATATACTCTGTGGATCATTTACATTCATTTGGGAAAGTTTGGTTCGGTGACGTGAAATGTCAAATGCTCCTGAAATTCCACATTTTGTCTGAATTTCAATGTAGTTCAAAACAAAAAAAAACCTGATTATGCCCCCAATCTTTTTTGGGAGAAATTACATAGGTAGCATCCGAAACATTTCGACCAAGATTCTCATACTCTAATTAGTGACCAATAGCTTGTAGAGTTTATCAAAATACAAAAGTATGTTTTGAGTGTGAGAATTTCTTTTTTTCATATGGCTTAAGTAACCTGAAACTGAATAAAAGGCAATAAAAAATACGTGAAGATGAGAAAGCAAGTTGTTCATACCCTCAGTATGCAACCCCCCCCCCCCAAAAAAAAAAGAAAACCCAACAAACTTTCATCTGAGTAAAACACTTAAAAAGATGAAGTTCTGGAAGACCTGTTTCATGTCGGGTGTATCGCTTAAACCAGAGTATTCAGTGTGGGCCTTTGTTTTTCCATGCATTCAGAGAAAACCCAGATGCTGCAAATGCCCATCTTTACTAAACACCCTAAAACGTGAGAAACTATGCCCCATCATCCTATATCTCTTTACAATTGTAGGAGTTTGATTTCCCTTTCTGCTCACATTGTACACAACAAAACAGAAGGCTGACCTTGGTTGTACGTTAGACGACAACTGGGAATCGGGGGAGGCAGTCACGAAATGATCAATATGTGTATCTCACCAACAGTCTTACAAGATGTTTTCTGTTCTTATTTTACACCTGCCTCCCTTTCCCTTATGGAAGTCTCAAATAACCAATGCTGGACAATATACAGCCTCCAATTTTCTTTTTTGCAGATGTGAAGTTGCCCCAAAATGGTCACTTTTTGGCAGTCCATTGTAGATACAAGTGAAACTCGAAAAATTAGAATATCGTGCAAAAGTTCATTTATTTCAATAATGGGTCGGCCCAGGGGTGCCATGCATGCAGCTACCATGCCTCTGTCCGCATACCTTGTCCCTGGGTCACCTGGCACCTTCCATCGCCTCTGGTTACCAGTTGGGGCACCAGAGCGAGCCAAGAATGCCATAATTCTGGGCAGTTTCCCCACTTTTTCCCCTTCTCCGCATTGTTTTTTCTGTACGGGACCCGGCAACCCCAACGCCTACACTTCTGCGGGCTCCGCAACCTTCCTGCACCTAGTCTGTGTATTTTACACCCCCCCCCCATCTGTGTCACTCAATATTCCTATGTCTGATAGTGTGGTGTTGTTTTCCTTTGGTGTCTTACATTTTACTGTTTCTTATGATGCCTTCATTGGGTTCCTGCCCTCTCTGCTGACCTTTTATTATTTGTCTATTGTATGATGTCTTTATGTATACTCTTCAAAAAAAAAAAAAAGGAACATCTATCAAGTAATCCGATATTTTGTCTAGGAGCGGCTAAAATCGTTAGATATGGCTACATTCAATCAATACCCACTTCCGGCACATCTTGAGAATTCAAACTCTGCACACATCTACCCCTTGTTTTATTACAGTGTACCCAGAGATTTCGCATTAAAGTCACGCTTTGGATAATGGCAGTGATCATATTCGGCCAGTCTGAATCCAGGACTGTTTTGTCACCCAGTATGTGGAAGTAGATTTCCTTTTTCAATGCGCACAAATAAAAGAAAATCTTAAGTGGACCTATCAACAGCAGGTTCATTTTCCCCATAATGTTCCATCAAGAGATAGATATCACATTAATCTGAAAGGGAAATGTGATCCCTTAAAGCACAAGGTGTGGCCACGTCATTCCTCTGTAGACGATGCCTGACCTCTTGGCTGCCAGGATCCAGTGGATTTATGGAATAATTTTTGCATCATACATACACTGAAACTGCTTCAAATAAGACTCATATCAAAGCAGTTTCATATGCATGCATCATATGCCAGACAAAAATTTTAATTACATTTTCATATGACAACTTGGGATCTGTTTTTTTTTTTATTATTACTTGCAGGAAAGAAAGGAATCTAAGGGCCCTATTACAATTCTCGCGCAAGCGTCAATGCGTTTTTGCGCGCGCTAACGCGAGGGGCAAAGCACTTTGCGCATAACGTCGTATTACAATGTCAGCGCAACAAACGCGCACACTTGTCTAACGCGGGTGGACCTGCGCGAACCCTTTGCGTACGTACTGTACTGTGCGTGTCCTATACTTAACATTGTGAGCACAAATGCATTTGCGCTCATACGCAGATGGTATTACAATCTGTTGCTAAATCAACCCGGATCATCTATGGAGGCTCTGTCACTGGTGGCACAAGCAAAAGAGCCGGCGTCTCAGGTTGACATCGATGGCTTCCTGGTTGGAGGAGCTTCCCTGAAGGCTGAATTCATTGACATCAATGCCAAGAACTAATCCGTTTCTTGCACTGTATCCCTTTTCCCTTCTCTCCTGAACGGTTTGGGGTTGAGGTGGGGAAATGCCAGTCCCGTCTTAACTGCTTAGAACAAGGTCCATGATGGTCTTCCTGTAGGATTTCCAATCTGTGGTGACAGCACGGTTTTATTTACAACCCCCAGTGTAAAAGGAAACCCTTCTAGTGAACCTGTCGGGGGGGGGGGGGGCGGCGGCGGCGCACTGTCTAAAATATAAAATGACTCCAATGAAAATAGAAACCCCCCAAAAAAAACAAAACAGTCCGCACACTGATTTCTGCGCGCAACATTACTGTGCGTGCGTATTGGCACATCCGTTTTATGTGCGTTATTTGACGGATGAAAAGATGCGAAGATTGTAATGTGCGCGTTAACGCTGTGCGCAAAAATTCACACGCTGCGAGAGCGTTTTTGCGTTAAGAATGTAATAGGGCCCTAAGCCAGAGTTGCTAAAAGTTTATGGACCCATTCTGGAATCACTGGGGGGGGGGGGGGATTCCTTTGCATTGCTCCAGTATTAGTACACATCAAGACTACTTTATATCAAGGCACAAACAAGTGCCTTGCAGATTGTGTATACCCGATCTTGGTATTGAAGGGGTTAACAGATCGTTGCGCAGTGCTCTGCATGATTGGTCCACTGCAGTGAAAGTGGTGCGTGGACTCAGTACGTTGGCGCAAGTTAAGCTGTCACTAACACTACATGCCAGCTGAACTGAGCGACATCAAATCTTTGTTAAAGATTTTTTCTAAGTGATTCCCCAAGAAATGAGCCCAACTTGCGAATGGCCTGACAGGGGACCTTTAAAGGGCACTACCACCTAAAAAATGAAATGTCCTTATTTTGTTTAATTTTAATGTTGCTGATATCTTACATGTTGTTTTTCTCTTGTATGTTTAGTTAAAAGCTTAGAGGATTTGGTTTACTTCAACGGCCATTAAAGTGTAAGCCCACCCGCCACATCACCTCTGGGTCAGGTCGGTCCTACCTAAATGAAACCAAGCTGTTTTCTAAGCAACCACATATCCTCATGCCGCTTATCAGCTAAGAGGCAAACTGATGGGTTTATATTTATAACCTCACAAGGTTCAAATCCACTTTGGGATTAAAAAGAAAACCAGGAAAGAGGCAGCAATGGCTGGGGATACAACAAAACATACTGTACATACATGCAGAAAAAATGATTTTGCGCCTATTCCCTATCAGGGCAGCTGCGTAATCCAGCCCACTTCATGTATAAGACAAAAGAAAAAAGGTTGTCAATTGCGCTTCAGAGGTTTTGGTTTACTTGAATGGCCTTTAAAGTGTAGCCCACCCGCCACATAAAGGCACCTCTGGGTCAGATGGGTCATTATTGCTGCTGCTGCTTCTTTCCGGGTTTGCTTTTTAATCCCAAAGTGGAATTGTTCCTGGCGAGGGTATAAATATAAAACCATCAGTTTGCCTCTTAGCTGATTAGAAAGCAGCTCTTGGTTTCATTAGGAAGGAAAAAAAACAAACCACGCAGCATGTGTTTTATAAGGTGGTTTTGTTTGTAATGCACAAGTAATCTTGTTACATCTTATGCAAGTGGTCGTGCCCCTTTAAACAGGTAAAGGTATGAAGGCAAGTAAAGCATCTGTAATTTAAATGATCGATTTGCAGCATCAAAATCTCATGTTTTACTGTTTCTCAACACACTTTGGTAGGGTGCATGTAGCAATGAATTTTAATGGTTTTAATGCGTCAGGTAAACTGGACATGTTGGCTACAGCCATGTTACACACATTCATGCATCCACCTGCACAAATGTATTATTAATTGTATTATTTATTGCTGGATTAGAGCCCCGAGTCAAACTTAGAGGTTGTAACTGCAGGGTTAACTTTATTATATTACGTAATGTAAATAATTCCTTGGATTTTTGTTTGTATCACAAGGAATTATTACATACAATATCGATTAGTACTAGGATGAAATAAATATGAATATGAAACATGAGGAAAAAAAACACAGTGGCATATTTACTTTGTCAATCTTTATCCAACAACATATACTTTATATTTACATGCATGTTTAATTTACATGGTGTGTGCTGCTGCAGTTTATTATTACATGGACTCCAGGAGAGCAGTGTTTTTGCTTTTGAATGTAGTCTAGAGGAAAATATATTTCCACCGAAAATAATGAGGATCAAAATTTGTTGAGCATCTACCACAGGGATCTCAAACTCTGGCCCCTCAGAGGTTTCTGCACTACAAATTCCACGACTCTCTGGACATCTAGCGCTTTCAAAGAATTCTGGGAATTGGAAGGCTATAAAATTCTAGGGGGCCAGAGTTTGGCCGAATTTTTTTGGGTTCTCTTACAACCAAGGGTGTTTCTAAATTAAATCCATATCAAGGTGACTAAAAGAAACATTAACCTCTTCACAGCTTTGTTTACTGACTGGTGGCAGATGTCAGCAGCAATCCAAAGTGAGGCATGTCGATGTGTCCAATCCCTGTTAATGTCGGTTTCATGTCACCATAACTGTGTAGGCAAAGTGATGGTCTCTCACATCAACCATAAGGCATTGTGACAGAGAGTGTTAGAGGAAAGCCTAGGTATTATACATTTGAAGATTTTTTTTGTTAGCATAATACTAAATTATCATAAATGCAAGGCCTTGTTTTGGGATTTAAGATAAAAGGAATGCTTCCAGTCGCTCCTATAGCTTTCCCCAAATACAAAATGGTTTATAAATAAATTGTAGAAGTATCTATGAAAAGCTTGGTTCATCAAAATATATGGTTATTCAAAACTGCAACATAAAGTCTATCAGGGTTATTCAGAGAGTGGTGAAAACCAGGAGAATGGAAAATTCTAGGTCAAAATAGCCAAACCAGAAAAAGTCTCCCATTCATCTCACTTTCCAAATCGGCTATTTTGACCTAGAATTTTCCATTCTCCAGTCATTCTCCGGCTTTTCACCGCTCTCTGAATAACCCCGTTAGTCTTTCTAGCCATCATTTCAATCATGAGAGGTCTTGCATTTTTAATGACCCATGTTAAAAATAAAAAATTGCACCAAGCTTTGCATGTTGGAAAATAGAGTGATGGACTGAGAAATGTCATCGCAGCTTGGGGAATATTCTGATGAAGAGGATCATACTGATAAATGTGAAGCAGACAAAAATGAGCATAATCCACAGGAGCCAGTTGACAGATTTCTTGGCATGCTGTTCCAGGCGGTCTGATTCAGTCTTCAGCTTTTCAAAATTTTGATCAGCAAATTTCAGCGATTGGTTGAGTGTCTACATGGAAACCGAACAAGGAGAAAAAAATATTAACGTGGCATTGTTGGTATACCTAAATAAAATGGTTAATGGAAGAAGTCTTTCATACCTGGTTGTCTTGCTTTATCACACTCTGTGCTGCCAGGGTATTGTTTTTGAGGTTCTGGGTTAAGCGTAGCATCTCCTCAGCTAGTTTCTCCTGCAAGTTGTTATGGTGCTGTAGAACAGCATCAAGTTCTGCTGCTGACTGCTTGTCATCTGATGTGGAGCCCCTAAGAGACATTGAAAATGTTAATGTTGCAAATACCTGTATTATGAAAGTCACTACAGGCTCCAAATTAAGGCCCCTTTTTAAAAAGACACTCTAGCCACCATGATCATTTAATAGAATTTCAATGGTTATGGGTGGCTGAGTGTGTCCCCTCCTCACCAGATGTCCCGGAAGGCCAATTCAGCCTTCCGAGCAGGGAATACACCCCACTGCTCAAACGTCAGTTAGCTGATCAAAGCCTTTTGGGATTTAGCTCAGGAATGTACTAAGAGGGGCATTCCTCACCAGCCACTGGATTGTCTGGACGATTAAAAGGGACACTACCACTTTCATAAGCTGTAACTAGATTAAAAAACCCAGCAGCATGAGTTTTATAATATTTGTTTGAAGTAATTGCATATAAAAAGGAAAAATGAAAAAGTTACTTTAGGTCTTGTTTCTGGTTTTTGTATTTTTTACATGATGCAACATTTACCAAAATCTTTGCTTTGTGGCACTTGTTTATTTTATCTACATTATTTAACAGTTAAGGCAACAGGTGGTGAATTGTTCTCCAGGATACCTGAGATAAGAGCTGGCAGCTGAATGAGATATGACAGGAAGCTTTAAAAAAGACATAGAATTTACCCCCAGGTGATGTCCTTTGAATACATCCCACACAATACAATGATTTGAGTTAGTGATCGACCCATAGACTCCATTCTATGACCAAGGCCACCCAGTGAGGAGCAAGTGATGTAAAAGGTACGGGGGGGGGGCGACAGTTTACAACACAAAAGATCAAAGAATGAATGCACATGCACCCAGTGACACAGAGTAAAATATTTTCTTAACTAAATATACAATGGACATGTAAGATATCAGCAACAAACAAAATAAGGACATTTAATTTTTTGATGGTAGTGTTTCTTTAAGCAAATGTCCAGGCCCTTGCTTGCTTCAGCACTCTGGGTCTACAGGGTCCGGACAAGCCGAGAAATAGGGTTGTATCGGTATCGGTGCCGATACCGGGTACTGCAGGAGTACTTGGTACTCGATATTTTCCCCGATACCGGCATTGAGCCGGCTTGCCGGCATCCGAGGGGCTGGGGTGGCTGTCCGAATGGTCTATCGGCATTCGGACAGGCCCTGCAGCTGCTCTCCGCGTTCATACTTAGTCTTCGCGCGTGCGCTCGTTGGAAGGCCCCCAGCCGCGATCACGTGGGACCACATGATCGCGGCTGGGGGCCTTCCAACAAGCGCACGCGGCAGAAACTTTCCCGGCGTCGCTCAGGAAGATAAGCATGAATGCAGTGAGCAGCTGCAGGGCCTGTCCAAATGCCGATAGAGCATTCGGACGGGCACCTGGAGCTCTCCGCGATCATACTTCCCTTCCTGAGCGACGCCGGGAAAGTCTTTCCGCGTGCCCTCGTTGGAAGGCCCCAGCTGCGGTCACGTGGTCAGGAAGGGAAGTATGATCGCGGAGAGTGCCAGGTGAGCTGGGGCAGTATCCACGAGCTGGGGGGGGCATATCCACGAGCTGGGGGGGGGGCAAATCCACAAGCTGGGGGCAGTATCCACGAGCTGGGGGCATTTTTATATGAGGTCTGTTCTTATTGGAAAGCAGTCACATGACATAAAAAAAGTATCGGTACTCAGTATCGGCGAATACTTGAAAAAGTATCGGTACTCGTACTTAAAGGTGGTCTTAAAACCCCCCCCAAAAAAAAAAAAAAAAAAAAAAACCCTTAAGGATGGCTCAAGAACAGCAAGCACCCTCTGCAAAATTTGTGAATTCAGCTGTCAGCCTTTTCTCTGGACTGCCTGTTATTTTAATTTCTATAGACAGACAAATAATGATTAAAAGTAGCAAATTTAAAACATACATGCTATGTGTCTCGCGTGCATTTCACATAAAATGTAAACAAGTACGTGGTCAGATTGATGGATTGCTATATTAATATAAGCAACTCTTCTGTGGCTTGCCCACATCCAAGATGGCAGACCGTAGACCTTTGCCCATATGCATCTGGAACGGGCACCATCTTGGAACATAAAAAAAGTCATCTGCGCTTATTCCCATTACACCGTGTGAAACAAAAACACAATTAGAGGCTTTGGTTTCTGTTAATGGCATTAAAAGAGTAAGCTCACCTGCCAACGTCAAGGCACCTCTAGTGAAGGGGAGTCGCATCCAAAAATGAAACCACAGGTTGCTGTGTAGCAAACCGTAACTGCTCATGCTGCTTTTCAGTCATAAAAGGTAGACTGGTGGGCCTTTATGCCCTCCCAGAAACAAATACGGAACAGAACGTGCAGCAATGATGACCTGGCTGGAGGTACAATCAAACATACATAGTACAGGAGGACCAGGGTCGCGCCTATTCCCCAATGGGGCGGCTGCAACCACCAATTGTATCCAGCCCAACAACATGTATAAAAACAAACAAAAAAAGTGTCATCTGCGCTTATTCCATTATACCGTTTGAAAAACACAATTAGAGGATTTGGTTTCTTCTAATGTCCACTAAGAGAGTGGAACATGTGACAGGAAGCCAGTGAGATGTCACGACTGGACGCCATCTTGGAAGCACCAAGGAAGGACACAAGTTGGCCGAGTACTCCACCCAAGCCTCATTTCAGAAAGGAAACAAATAGTTCTTCCTATTGGCCAAAAGTACTTTCGCTTTCATGCACACAGGAAAGCAGCAATGTTATTAATGGGTGGAGTAGAGGTAACATCACTGCTCTGCATGGAGAGAGCCTGTGGAGACATGGGTTTGATCCCGGCAAGAGCTCCTCTCCAGTAAGTGTCCTTGGGCAAGACACCCAACGGTACATACTCGCTACCCAGGACATACTTGAAAACGAGAGAAATCTCAATGTATCCTTCCTGGTAAAATACTTTCTAGAAAAAAAATAATAATTATGGACCAATTCGATGTATATATGGACAAACCAATAGAGAGGACATTTACTGATTGTAGAAACCGAGTTCACCTCGGCGAAACGCATATCAGCACATCCTCTTATTTGCTTTTATACCTATTTTAGCTTTAATAAATCCATTTGGTTTTATACAGACCAGCCTTTGGATATTTTCATTCCAGCCCCATTACTATTTTACTCATTTCCTGCCTGTGCAGCAACTCCAGCATCCAGGAGAGACCATACAATAGGAATTTCACCAGGAAAGGGTAAGACGTTACCTTGACAAGAGTGACACAGGCGCTTTACCCTCGAGCCAGAAAAAACAGGGCTCTTGTCTAGGTGAGCACCCCATTTGCATATGATCTCTGGGTAATCTTGTCTACCGAATAGATGCCTGACAGTTTGTCTTCCGTCTCTTTCTCATGGAGGAGAGGACCACCAGCCGGTTAGAAGGATAATGCTATCCCCGGAATAGTCACGCCGCCACTAATACAGAGCCAATCTCGTATGAATATTAAGTTGCTATATAGTCTGCGTTTTAAACTGTATTGTCCTATTAGATGTATAGGTTATATTCTGCGATGATGCCGTTTACTGACTCAGAACCACTTGAGTATTGTCTACATAATGTTTTCACTATGTTGTATGAATTCACCTCAATATGCAAAATCGCATGTTTTATTAGAAGCATATATTATTTCACAGGTAACCCACACACGCCCTGCGTTAGGGAGTATATGTTTATTGCAAGATCTTGTGATCTCTAGGATAGGTCACGGTGCCACTCCCCACCAGATAGCAGCAACGCAAATTAGATTTTCTGTTGCACTGTATGTACATTTCTGCTGTTTGTCACTTCCACAGATATATATATATATATATATATAATTTCAGAATGGGTTAGCCTTATTTCTAAATGCAGCCTGATCCCTACAACTAACACCAATGCCATGAGAAGAGAAATTAAAAAGAAATACAATCCTGCTGAGGGGGTTCCATCGCTACTCTCAATTGCGCCATTTTAAATCACAGCAGCCTGTCTTCAGGTATCCCTGTAGCCACCCCGTTTGAGCGCCTGGCGATGTGAAGCTCGAGTATGGCTGGAGCGATTTCCCTTCTATACGCTTTTCTCCTTTCCCCGTCACTTGATTGCCCATAACAGCAGCTGTGGGAGAGGGATGTGGGTCGCCCCATACCTCGAGAGGAATAGGAGGCGTTGACAGAGTCCTCCATGGGGATCACAACCTGTATCTTGGTGAAGAAGAATTGTTACAAACTCCTCTCCAGGTGGTACTTGGACCCTGTCAGATTACAAATAATTTACCCGGTGTTGTCTGGCCTCTGTACTAGGGGTTGTGGCCACCACGGAAAGTTCTAATCATATGTGGTGGGAGTGCGGGTCTGTCACTGTTTTGTGGTCTTCAATCCTTATGTTACTCTCACGTGCTATTCGTCTGCAGATAGTCCGTCCGTAACAATGTTACGGTTGTCCCGCCATTCCCTTAAATTTGTTCGAGTATGTACGGCCTCACGTATATGCATAGCACATTCGTGGAAACTGGCCCTCCCCTCCGTATCGGAGGTGGTGGTGAATGTGTAGTACAAGATGGAACGGCTGACAGCGCAACTACATGACACTGTTCCGCAGTGCACTAAGATCTGGGAGCCGTGTCTCGCGTCACAGCCAGTTCTGTGAACTATGCTCTATCTATATGACCAAGAGACCTTGATTTTCTTGTGGTTTTTTTTACTCTTTACTCTGGGTTTTTATTACTTTATTATTTCGGGTTTGTTTTTGCTCTCCTTTTTATGAGGATTACTCTGCAACTGTTCTACACTTCCTTTCAAGGCATTGTTTCGCCACGATGATAGAATGCTGATTTCACACCTTTGTTTACTGATATTTTGTGCTGCTTCTTGAGGTAATGACTTGTTTTGTGCTTCGCATGGTGCCTTGCAGCTGTATTATTTTATTATAAAACCAATAAAATTGTGTTATGAAAAAAGAAAAAAGAAAAAAATACAAATTAAATTGGTTTTGTTCAGACCTAACAAAATTAGTAAATGAACCTTCGCACGAACCCTAAAAATATATGGATTCTAAAAAGGCTCCAAATTGAGAGCAATCGAAAGGACTTCAGATGGAGTAGAATTTTTATGATAACAATTTGATCCCACAAATTTCTTCAATTGCTCCCAAAAAAACGCAGCCGAAAATCACATGAGGTGTTGTTTTCTGCACGTCCAAAAATGGAGCTATTATTTTTTTTGCCCCATTATCTTTGAAGCAATTTTTTCCCATCATTTCAATAGTAAATACTTGAAAAGGCTTGCCAAATCTATGCTTTTTACATTTTAGTTGAATAAAGCGTAGCTACAGATTTTTTTTGGTTTAACAATAGAGATTTTTATCACTCCATCTCTCTATAACATGATCTCAATTCCCCTCACCCTTGCACAGAAGGCAGACCATGCCATTCCCTGCCGTGATCTAAATACAACATCGCTGCTTTCGGATTAATTCCATGCAAGCTGAAAATCAATTACTAAACACGTTTCTTTTACCAAGGAAATCGTCTGTTATGATCCATTCACATTTCCAAAATAGATAGTATTACACAGTCAGATCAAGGAAATATTACCTCTCCTGGAGGTGTGTTGGATAGATTTTATGTTACTTTCCAAACATTTAAAATCCAAAAGACAAATTTATAGAGGTAAACACAAACTAAAATGCTCTTATTTGACATATGACAATCCTTTTATATATGTGTCTTATGTCTATGTGATGCTTTTTTCTAGCAGGAAAGTTTCCTGCTTTGATATTTTCATGTAAAGCTGGGCACAGGATACACTCTGTTAGCTGTTGTACAAAAGATCAATGACACACTATTGTTGTGTAGGGAATTGTTCTTGTTTGCAGAAAATGTTCAGTTATAAATTCTACTCACTTCCTTTTCCTTGGGTAGAAATCAGCCGAGTCTGTAAAAGAAACAGAATAATGTATTGCATTCTCACCCTCTTAAAAACATTTAACGTCAAATTAAATTCGATTTCTCCTCCACAAATTAAATACGGAACATTGGGTACTCGTCAATTCTATGCTGCAAGGAAGCTACAAATGAGAAAAACAAAATTAAAAACACATTTATCATGTGCAAACTGGCTGTGACCTATTAACTCATTCTCTTCCAACATTGGCACGGCTTCCAAAGCATTCAGAACTTTTACGGCTGAAACAGCACCAGCAAGAAGGAGGCATTCAAAAAAAGGGGCATGTTAATTTAGCCTTGCCACTTGGCCAGCTGAACCAGACCCTGCACAAAACCAGACAAACTGCTTTTTGTGCATAATTGTATATTTTGTTGTATTCCCAGCCTGGTCATTTTTCCTGCTCTTTCAATCCTAAAGTGTAAATGTTTTTTGTGGGGGTATGAATATAAACCCACCAATATGTCCCTTATCTGAAAAGCAGCGGGAGGAGTTGCCGGTAGGCAAATTTTGGTTTCATTAGGTTAGGTTAGGACCCACCTTAAGAGGTTGCAGTGACGTGGCAGGTAGACTTATCACTTTAATGGCCATTATAGTAAACTAAAACCTCCGTTTCGCATGGAGCCATAAGGGGTGAGTGCAAATTAAAACCCTTTTTTTGTTATGTTTTATACATTAATTGGGTTGGATTCTCATGGTTTATGCAGCCGCCCAGATAGGGATTAGTGTGTGAAACAGCTTTCTGTGCATAATTGTATTGATGTTGTTCAATATTTACAGTGACAACACTTATGTTTTACATTAATACAAGGTCTGAAATCTCTGAGTAGGCAGGACAATTTCATGAAATTTGGTTATCATTTTAGGCAGGGCCTGATTATCGTAGGGGCGGATGGAGCGGCCGCTCCATGCCCCATTCCAAACATAGGCCCACAGCAGCCGAGGCGGCAGCTGGATCAGGACGATGTGGCCCAGCAGTCGAGTGTGGAGGACCAGCGGCAACTTTGATAGGCTGTGCGTGGTGCAGAGGCGATCTACGTGCCATGTCACGTCTTATTTAATTACAATGGTGGTGGAAGGAAAGCAGTCAGTGCGCAGGCGTGCAAATGAATCCGCTCAGCCTGCACTGTCGGTTGCTTCGCCCTTGTGAGAAGACAGGCCCGTCAGCGTGCCAGCCAGGTCACAAGCAGCAGTGTAGCCAGGACGAGGAATTGGCAAGAAGCTGTAAGAACCAGTAGGCAGTGCCACCAGCCTGAGCTTGTGTGCCAGCCTCCAGCTGGTCAGTGTCACCAGTTGAACTTTTAATAATAGCAGTGCAGCTCACGCCACCACAGGCAAGGATTGGATAGGATATGTATAGGTCATGCTCTGTTGCATTGGTATAACTACATAAAAACAAAGTGTAAATACCCAGATTTCAATCATTGCCCTTGCTCTATTTGGTCTGGGGCCCCTGCCGCCCCATGTATTGCTAGTCTGACTCATATATAGACCACACACACTAATCCAGCAAAAGGTTGCGACCCAGTGCACTGTAAGTCACACTATGTCATAGCACACCACGTCAGAGTCAGCAGTCAGGTTTCCCAGTCGCATTGACGTTGACATAGTGTGACATAAGCACGGTGCACCGCCCGACTCTCTAAACGAGAAAGCAACGCGGACCGAATTTTGCCTCAGTATGTGCTGGCCAAGGTGCCGTCCCATTCCTGGTTAGGTGTGCATACACTGGTTTGGTGCGGGTGTACCTACAGTAGCAGTTAGGTGTGCACAGGCAGCTTTGCGTTTTTCATTGTATTTCTATAAAACACCCACCAAAAGTCTCAGCACCATGATACTCTTAATCCAGCCATGATTTTAGGACAAAAATATGGAAATGGTTTGAGGACAACCTTAATCAAGAAACAACACTTCATATGCCTAAACTCTAGGCATTGCTTGTAGCTCAAAGGATGTTTTATGCTGAAGTGACAGCAACGTTTTGAAAAGGTAAAACGATCTCTGGGTTCAAATGGCAATGTTAAAAAGATAATCAATACCAATGGAAGGCTCCAAGAAGGACAAATCTTAGGTCTTGCCATAAAATAACCTGAGATTTGTTGGGATTAGAGAGAGAAGGTAGAATGTGCTGTGACGTTTCATAAACCCATAGAGTTGTAAGGCGCTATGCAACCAGACAGGGACCTTCTTACATTAAAATGTATGCAATCAGCATTGGTTATTAGGCGAAAATGGCCCAGGTTATTTGTATTACATGTGTAGACTTTCTTACCATTAGGAGACATTGTTTTCTGCAGAAAAAGAAAAAGTAGGGATTAAAACTGATGAAAAGTGTGCCAAAAATTTTTTTTTTTTAAATAGCATGATGAGGAACATGACATCTTTTTCTACTAGAATATAAACATAGACCCAACACATTTGTTTATGTTTGTAGAAACCAAGTAAGGGAATAGAGCTGGTGCACAGGTAGAAACTATACACATCACACGATGAGGATCACCGGTTCCCCTTATATTGTCGCTGTGATGTTGCACCATGGGGATCGTTACCAGCTGTGACATAAAAGGGATTGCCTACCAACAGCGTCTCAAAGCTTGTATCACTCAGCACTGTGACATAATCTCCGGATAACTCGACTGTTAATCGCGCGGGGGGGGGGGGGGGGGATAACAAAAAAAAATATTAGGGCTGAAATACAATCAAGATGAAAAGGCAACGGACTGAAAGGAAAGGAAAAAAAACACAAGATAAAGGAAGTGAGTATAGCCAAGAGTGCTATGGAGAGAGATTTATGACATTGATAAACCATGCAATGAGACATAATGATTTAGAAATAGAGGAGTGGTACAGGAAATAACAAGAATAAGGAACAAAACTTTGTAACAGGCTTCGGCTCTCACGTTCAATGATTAGGTAATGTCTACATTCATCTTTAGAAAATAAACGTTTATTTTTTATTCTTTTTGCATCCCGATTCATCCTGCAGGGTGTGAATGTCTAAAGGACATCAAAAACTTCATTTTTAAATGTAATTTCTTTTACATGTTTAGTAAGCACAGTAACATTTGCAGACTACAACAGGAAAGCGATAAAGAAGGGGTGACGGCACATCACGATAGGAGACAAGAAAAAAAATAATAAAATTCTATAAAATGCCCAATTCTTCATTATACTGCAGGGTCGCTCTAGTCCGCAATTTGAACAGGCAGCGGCTCCAAAACCCAGGGTACACTAGAAAAATGGATGGGTAACTAGATTAAACATGAAATCCCCACTTAAATGCGGCTGACCTCATAATTTGCCAACAAATAAGGGCTCCAAGCTGATAAACTGTTCGACAGTAAAGCTTTAATTCAAACCTTTATTAAAGGTCCATAGTTTGAAAACTAATAAATGGTCTCAATAGATATTCTGTTCAGTTAAGCGTATCTCAACATTAACCTGCTGTAATAAAATACATTGTATGTATTTGCAAGAGGATATAGCACAAGGTTTAATTTTTCATATTTGTCTAAATTTAGGTGAAACGGTTTTCTTTACTCAAAATAGCAAAGGAGACACCGTTGGGATATCCTCTAATGCAGTGTTTCCAAACCCTGGTCCTGTCCCACAAGACCATCCTAGGGCTGGCCGCCCACTGGGGCTGTATTTTGCGATGGTGCGATCATCTGATGTCGTCTGAAGTTGTCCGACCGAACCTAGAACAAGCAGGTGACTCAGTCCTCTTCCACTGCATCTGACTACCGACGGACGATTTCAAATGATTTTTTGCGATTACAACAGCCTAGCAATCTTTCCAAATTTTTTAGATTCATCGGACAATGCTGGGGCAATCTGGTGCAAATTTACATTAAATATATGCCTTGTATAGTAAAACCACCGAACTGTGGCAGAGAAACGTGTAAAAGATGCATCGTATAGGAAAACTGCGGTATGCAAAGCCCATAGGATTCAATGGAAAAAAAAGGTTTTTTTTAGTCAAGCATTTTTTTTTATCTGCAGCAAAAAGCCTTAACTTAAAATTTTGCCTAAAAAATTCAATAGAGTAAAAAAAAAAAATCTATATTTTATTTTCTTGCGTGCTGGCTAAATTCAGCATTGCTGTTCCTGGTGCTGCAGCCTATTCAGCACCAGGGGGGAAGGTGCCCCCCCCCCCCCGCAACCTGGAAAGTGTTTTTTGGGGGGACTGTCCTTGGTGCTAAAACTCAAGTTTCAGCATCAGAGACAGTTTTGTTTCTCCTGAACTACTTTTTTTGGCAGCCTGTCCTTCAGCTGATCTGGGTCATCCAAAGACACTTCCATTGGACGTTGGACGACCCTAATCGGCCGTTGTCCGTAGTCGGGTGACCAAGTCGGTCGCCTGACTACGGTGCCTGTGGCGGCCAGCCTAACACCCCAGATTTGCCAGATATCTGTAGCACAGGTAATATGATTTGCTGTGCAGTGTTTGCAGGACTCAGTCAGCATTTGGGAACCACTAACCTAGCAGACAAATTTAAAAAATGATATTACTGGAACAAAGGGCATGTATCTTCAAGCATCTTTTTTTCAGCATCATTCTTTGTGAAGAGAAACAGATTTACACCACTGTACAGGTTGTAGTGAAAGTAGAAAACCTGTACGGATACACCAGAAGCACAGAATAAAAGGTTGCAGTCCATGATGTGGAAGATTATGCAAATACAAAATTACACAATGAGCCAGAGGCCAGACATACAGATGTTAGGGTTATGTATATCACAAGACCAAAGTGATACCTACGGTTATCCCTTCCCCCAAACATTATCACTTTTAATATTTGGCCTTTGTGGTTTTTGCTTTTTTTTGTTCCTCTATAGAGGAGACCTCGATCCTTGGTATAGTATACAGCAGAACAGCCAAATGACCACATTGCTATATGGTACATAAAAACAAATCCTTATAAAGCGCTGCATGGAGAGGTTGCTGTAGCTGCTGCATGAGATGGAGCAGACTCTTTGGTTCCAGGTGGCTTCCTATCCACCCAGCGTCACCTTGTACTTGAAGCAAAGCAAAGAACGTGGGATGGCTCTTTAGACACAATGTGCACTCCGCAATCTCACGAGGAGCTTTTAGATGGCAGATGTAGGTGGTAAAAACTGAACTATACTACAAGAAATCAACTGATTACTAACCCTAACTCACATTACACTGTATAGGACAGTGATTTTTTTAAATCTACATTTACACACAAAATTGATATAAAATGTACTGTATGAAAGCACTGAAACAAATCACAGCTTAGTGATAATATTGCATCCAAAAATCACAGGTGTATCCCATGGTCCCCTGTCTCAGACTCTATGCAGACGTTCCAAGGACTTAACACAAATTAACCATTTATATTCTCCATAGGACTACTACTTCGTCTTGCTGCCTCATGGCTTATATAGAGAGATACACTAAATTGCCAAAAGTATTCGCTCACCCATCCAAATAATCAGAATCCGGTGTTCCAATCACTTCGATGGCCACAGGTGTATAAAATCAAGCACCTAGGCATGCAGACTGTTTTTACAAACATTTGTGAAAGAATGGGTCGCTCTCAGGAGCTCAGTGAATTCCAGCGTGGAACTGTGATAGGATGCCACCTGTGCAACAAATCCAGTCGTGAAGTTTCCTCGCTCCTAAATATTCCACAGACAACTGTCCGCTGTATTATAAGAACGTGGAAGTAGGGATGCACCGATACCACTTTTTTAAGACCGAGTACGAGTACAGATACTTTTGTTCAAGTACTCACCGATACCAATTACCGATACTTTTATTTTATGTCATGTGACGCTTTCCAATAAGAACAGACCTCCTATAAAGCCCCCAGGTCTCATGGATTTGCCCCAGCTCATGGATATCCTGACCCCAGCTCATGGATAATTGCCCCCCAGCTCATGGATAATTGCCCCCCTTGCTCATGGATATGCCCCCCAGCTCATGGATATGCCCCCCGCGCTCATGGATATGCCCCCCCGCGCTCATGGATATGCCCCCCCGCGCTCATGGATATGCCCCCCCGCGCTCATGGATATGCCCCCCCGCGCTCATGGATATGCCCCCCGCTCATGGATCCCCCCACTCTCCGCTCATACTTACCTTCCTTCAGCGCCGCCGGTAAAGTCTTCGCGCGCGCGCTCCTTGGAAGGACCCCAGCCGCGTCCACGTGGGACCATGTGATCGCGACTGGGGTCCTTCCAACGAGCGCGCGCGCGGAAACTTTCCCGGCGTCGCTGAAGGAAGGTAAGTATGAGCGGAGAGCAGCTGCAGGGCCTGTCCGAAAGCTCTATCGGCATTCGGACAGGCCCTGCAGCTGCTCACTTTGTTTAATACTTACCTTCCTTCAGCGACGCCGGGAAAGTTTCCGCGTGCGCACGCTCGTTGGAAGGACCCCAGCCGCGATCACATGGTCCCACGTGGACGCGGCTGGGGTCCTTCCAAGGAGCGCGCGCGCGCGAAGACTTTACCGGCGGCGCTGAAGGAAGGTAAGTATTAAACAAAGTGAGCAGCTGCAGGGCCTGTCCGAATGCCGATAGAGCATTCGGACAGCTGCCGCAGCCCCTAGGATACCGGCAAGCCGGCTCAATGCCGGCTTCCGGTATCGGAAAAAAATATCGGGGTACTGCACGAGTACCAAGTACTCCTGCAGTACCCGGTATCGGCACCGATATCGATACTAGTATCGGTATCAGTGCAACCCTACGTGGAAGTGTTTGGGAACGACAGCAACTCAGCCACGAAGTGCTAGGCAACGTAAACTGACGGAGCGGGGTCAGCGGATGCTGAGGCGCATAGTGCAAAGAGGTCGCCAGCTTTCTGCAGAGTCCATCGCTACAGACCTGCAAACTTCACGTGGCCTTCAGATTAGCTCAAGAACAGTGCGCAGAGAGCTTCATGGAATGGGTTTCCATGGCCGAGCAGCTGCATCCAAGCCATACATCAAGTGCAATGCAAAGTGTCGGATGCAGTGGTGTAAAGCACACCGCCACTGGACTCCAGAGCAGTGGAGACGCGTTCTCTGGAGTGACGAATCGCGCTTCTCCATCTGGCAATCTGATGGACGAGTCTGGGTTTGGCGGTTGCCAGGAGAACGGTACTTGTCTGACTGCATTGTGCCAAGTGTAAAGTTTGGTGGAGGGGGGATTATGGTTGGGGTTATTTTTCAGGAGCTGGTCTTGGCCCCTTAGTTCCAGTGAAAGGAACTCTGAATGCTTCAGCATACCAAGACATTTTGGACAATTCCATGCTCCCAACTTTGTGGGAACAGTTTGGAGCTGGCCCCTTCCTCTTCCAACAGGACTGTGCACCAGTGCACAAAGCAAGGTCCATAAAGACATGGATGACAGAGTCTGGTGTGGAAGAACTTGACTGGCCTGCACAGAGTCCTGACCTCAACCTGATCGAACACCTTTGGGATGAATTAGAGCGGAGACTGAGAGCCAGGCCTTCTCGTCCAACATCAGTGTGTGACCTCACAAACGCGCTTCTGGAAGAATGGTCAAAAATTCCCATAAACACACTCCTAAACCTTGTGGACAGCCTTCCCAGAAGAGTTGAAGCTATTTTAGCTGCAAAGGGTGGACCAACGTCATATTGAACCCTATGGATTAGGAATGGGATGTCACTGAAGTTCATATGCGAGTCAAGGCAGGCGAGCGAATACTTTTGGAGATATATATATATTCTAGATACACACACGCAAAATAAAAGATCTGGAGCTGGGTGGCCATGTAAAGTATGGAAGTAAAAGTGGAGCCACGCTAGCATGAGATAATTAGGGAAGGTGATGATGCCCACAGCACGGCCTTGGCACAAAGTCTATACAGAAATTGACAGGATTTGAGAAGCACACCCACATTAAATTGTCAAAACACCGTATGCCTCATCTGAAATGCCTGGGACAGAAGGGTTTTGGATTTCTGATTTTGGCTTATTTGCATATAATGACTACATATCTTGACACGTTATGCAGTATTTTTAATAACATTGCCCCTGTAACAAGGTTGGGTGAAGAATTTTCTACTTTTGCTGTCATGACGGCACTCAAAACATTATTTGGATCATATAACTTTAGATAACGGATACGGAAACTGTACACAAATTACACATTTATAAGTACACTGTGGCTATTTCTCATTTTAAAGAAAACAACTGCACCATTGAACCTAATATCAGAGGGTTGTACGCTCTCAATGTGAGCTATACACTGCATTAGTAATTCACTTCCATTACCACAAAATACTGAACATAGGCTTTACACTGGCCACTATTAATATATATGTTGTGTTTGCTCCAATTCCTTCATGTGTATGGTCATGATAATTAGACTAAAAATTGTGTAAAGCAGAGGAACGAATTTTGATGTCTTTTGCATCAATACTTTCCTACTTGGAGTCCATTTCAGTAACATGGAGCTGTTCGGGGTAAAAAGGATTGCGAGCCGACAACACTCATTGGCTCCCTGTTACCTACTATATTAAGACCAACCCACTGTATCAGCAGCTCGAACCATAATAATAAAAGGTGATGCTACTTAGGAGCGCAGAGTGCTGCTTTGGGTATTGGAACCAATAGTCCTTTGAGCCAAACCTGGCCCTGCTCCAGTTCTACGGGGTTGCAGTGATGTTGGAAGGACATTGCGAAATCTGAGATCAGTTAAAATAGCCAAAAAAATAAATAAAAATCATAAACTGTTAAGGGATTTTGCCTTTGCAAAATCCCTTAACACCAGGTTCTGAGAGGCAGTATCCCCGCCCCCTTAATACCAGCTTCAGATGAGAAGAATGTGTGAAGTTAGAATAGCTCATTCTTCTCATTCTGGTGGCAAGCTAATGGCTCCTATACAAAATAGAGCTCTTGTGGTGAGGTATAGTCAAGGTAAGATCATTGGATTGGAGCAGTAAACCCCGCCAAACTCAAACACCAGGTGTTATGTCTCAACCCCGCCCCCGGTGGTGAAGGGTCTCCATGTCGGTTTTCCCCTGTGGTGTGTTTGGCTGTGCTGTCTGGGGCCGATCTGGGGTTCTGATGTGATCTCCTGGTCTGGGGTCACATGGCTCAATCACACAGGCCCACTCCCTATTTATTCCCAGCAACACAAAGCCTCATTGACGGTTTGTGGAGGTTGATGGTTGTGTCCTGTTTGTTCCCGAGTTGCTGCAAAGCATTCTAGTCCTGATTATTCTGGTTTTGACCTCGGCTGTATTTTCTGACGTTCCTTTCCTGTCTGCTCCTGGTACTCTGCATTCTGATCTATTGCCAACCTTTGCCTGCCTGACCATTCATAGGTTAGTATATTCTCCGAGGCAATTTCAAGGACGTCTTTAGTGCAGGATTTTTGTATATTGTGTTTACCCTCGCTCTTCCTTGTTACCACTGCTCTGTTATACTTTGTGAGGTATTCTCCCTAGTTAGAGGCCAACTAAAGGGCCTACCCCAGCTTAGCATTCCTTTAGCTTTCCTCCTGGCCCTCCTGTTCCTTGTGTCTCAGTCTGGTTCCTGCATAGCCCTGACGTGGAGTTCAGTTCCCGTATCACAAAATCTGTCAGTATGTTGACTGCCCTGCAGTCTGACCAATTCATCGCCTGTTCTGCCGAATGTCTCAGCTCTAACGTTTCAGTCTCGAAATCTGATGTCTTGGTGTGTGCTCCAAGTTGTCCATTGGTCTCGAAACCTTTTGGAGCTTAGTAGCAGTTCTCTTCTCTTGTCGTGCTCCTTGGTTTTGGTAAACTAGTTTGTATTATTATCTGTCCTGTGTCTAGTAAGTAGCTCATCTGCCTAAAGGGCCTCACTCCATGTTCCAAGCCACCACGATGGCCCAAGCGGGGAAAACCGTTACACCAGGTCCAAGCTGGAAAGAGAGCCCTGTGGTCATGACACCCTCTGCAAACTCCTCCCACAAGACTGAATGGTGAGGAGTTGACAGAAGTTACTGGTGATGGCCAATCATACAAGATTGTGTGATGACCTTCAAAGTGAGCCACCCAGGGAGGGACAGAGTGGAACCCGCCATTGTAACTGGTTGAGTAGTGGCCTTTTATTTTATCAAGGATGTGTCAGCCTTCGAAAGTTGCTGTTACCAGGCAACGGAGATGATGGTTTAGAATGTATTTATTATATTTTCAATTGCGCTGTTTGGGAGTGAATTATGACCAATAAAAAATAATAATGCAATGGAAGAGTTTTTACACCAACTTACCTTGCCAAGCAGCTCATCCCTCATTTCCCCCGTGCAGCGAGCTTGAGTCTGAAGATGGACAGTTTTGGTTACTGGTGTCCGTTCCTTACTGATTGTGGGAGTGCGTCCTGGGGCCAGGAACTGGTTTGCCAGTGCTTTTTCAGTGGATGAAGCCTGAGAGAGAATTATAGTGGAACATTTTTATCAGAGGGTGTAATATATTAGTGAGCCCTGCAAGACATGCTCTTCAACATAATCTTACCCAATTTAACACAAAACAAACAGACAGACATCAATGCATTTAAAAAGTCAATTTACCTTTCATGAGGAGGCATCTTCTGCCTGAAAGAGTTCACATGATCAGCTGCAACACTAGCAGCTAGCAAGAATAGAACAACTGATCCAAAACATATTGGACCAATGGAGCTAAAACTTTGCAGAGACTGGAGAAGCGAATTACTAACACTGCTATGGACTTTAACTTAGGCCGGGGTCAGACGAGCGTTTTTAAGAGTGGAAGAACGTCCGTGAGAGTGGACGTTCCTTCCACTCTGACACCCGTCTGGCCACCTCGCTGAGTGCAGTTTGTGCAGTCAGCGCTGCAAGGCTCAATCCTCCTATGGAGGAATGCGCTTTGCAGCCCCGAATGCGTGTTGTAGCATTTCGATGGGGACGCTTTCAGCACGTGCGCTACAGTGTGTGGCCCGCACCGAAGCGCCACAACACTGCAATGGACACCAGGAGGCACGACAGTAGGGGCGTAGTGTGGCACTCGTCTGACCTTGGCCTTTACTGTTGTTTGTCCTCCATGTCCTCATACATTCTGAATTGCCCTATGTACATATGCATAGATCAGTGATGTTCAACTTTCTCATCTCATGGCACACAGATAAGGAGCAAAAATTGTTGAGGAATGCCAGTAGTGTATTAAGAATTTTTTTTTTTTTAAAATGGGAAAATATGAGTATTAAGATGTTAAATGTCTATTTAAAATTATTTTCAGTAATCCATTTAAGCCATTGCTCCATTATTCCCACCTCACAGGTTACCATGCAACCATTTAAAACTTCTCGTCTTGGTAGCATGCAGCAAGCTAAAAAGAGACCCCCAACCCCCCCACCCAACACCTGTGACCAGCAGTTGAGGTGTTTAAATCTGCTCCTAGCCACCATCAGCTGATGTAATGGTGCAAAATGAATAAACAGAGGGGATCGCATTCCCTCTAATTACCCACTCCTGACATTTTGATTTGAGATTACGATTTATCAAGATGACATTTTTTTCCGTGTAAAGACCTTCGTGAACTAAAAGACAGACAAGTGAGCAGGGTCTCGAAGCACATACTGCTCCATGCGGGAGTTCTCAAAGTCCAAATAAATTTCATTTTGGTTCTGGCACAACAATCTGGACTCTTTCGATAAGGGAATGTAACCTGATACTTGGTCAGATGTACTGCCTATTGCTATAGTATGCAAGGCAAACTACTTTAATTTCCCACTAGAACATTGTGTAACAAAGTATTGTGGCTTCAAGTGGACACAAAGTCATGATGATTATTTAAAGAGTCATGGAGTCATTAGTCCCCATACCCAGCTGTCCCTGAGCCAGCTTTCTGCAGTTAGATGCCAGGAGGAGAAGACGTTGGAATAAAGTGAATTTAAACCTCCGAGCAAACCCCCCCCCCACACAAATAAAAGGGGGTGGGGCAGGGTATGGGTTCAGCAGAATTATTTGGTTTTTGCACCCTCCCTCTTGTGTTTTTGTCAGACATGTCTCTTTAGATCATCTGTGGCTTTAAGTAGTATAACATGCATGCTTGTTTTCATTCCATTCTCTTTGGTTCTGCACGTTGGCCGATTGGCCGATCCAGTGTTAATCTTCTTTGCTAGGATATACTGTGTGTTCTCAGTGACGCACAGCTGTTTTGTATAAACAAATGATCCAGCAAGGGAATATATTATTCCTATTCCTCCCAAGTGGTCCCCACAATTATGATCAGTTATACATTTTTTTAATCTTGAAAAGAACAGAAAACTACAGCTCAAAATATACAGAGTTCTATAAACAGTTATTATTTATAAAGCACAAATAAATGCCATGGCGCTGTACAATGAGCGAGACAGAATAACATACACATTACCACGTGGAACAGAAGGAGGGAGGACCCTGCTCGAGAGCTTACAATCTACGAGGAGAGGGGTGACACATTAGGTGAGGGTGAATAGGGTAGGTGAAGTGGGTTGCAGGAGGTCTGAATGGGGGGGGGGAATCATGGAGTGAGCTGATAGGCTTCTCTAAAAGTAATGCGTTTTCAGAGACTTCTTGAAGGACTGGAGAGATGGGGAGAGTCTAATGTTGCAGGGGAGGGAGTTCCATAGAAAGAGGGCAGCTCAGGAGAAGTCCTGAAGGTGAGAGTTGGGCGTGCGGGTACGAGGAACTGATCGCTCTGCCAATGATCTGATGCTGGTGGTCAGGATGGGATATACTTGTTAATAAGGGGGGAGATGTAGGCAGGGGCACGGTTATGGAGAGCTTTGTATGTGAGCACCAGTATTTTGAAATGGATTCTAAAAGGAAACCGGGAGCCAGTGTAGAGATTGACAAAGGGGCAAGGTGCGAAAAGTGCGGGATGTGAGAAGTATGAGCCTGGCACAGGCGTTCATTACAGACTGCAGCGGGAGAATATGGGATCTCCTAAGGCCAGACAGAAATATCTATGCAGATCTGAATGTAAACATTTATGGGGTTATTCATAAAGAGCTGGTATTTGTCAGTGTTGCATAAACCAGTGAACATCTCTAGTACTGCAATGCTGAGAAACGCCATCATTTCACAGAACTGAAGTCCAATGAGCAACAGGAGACGCTTTATAGTTCAGCTTCTCCCAAAATACCAGATTCATGCTCTCAGTTTTGTTTAGGAAGTAATCTTCCAGGTCCTATCAGAAGCAACATCCCAACACAAGATAGTAATCTACCACCTCCACTCCCAGAAGCCCCCTCTGCCGCTTCCTCCCAGCCACTGAGGAGGAAGTGAATTCCTTATTGTCCTCACATCTCACTACGTGCCAGCTTGACCCCATTTCCTCACTTCTAATACCTCCACTCTCCTCTTCCCTCACAGCTTCAAGTTTTCTCTCTCCACCGGCTCCTTCCCATCCACCTACAAAACATGCACATGTTACCCCTATACTAAAAGAAACTCTCCATCCAACTACCGTCCTCTATTCCTGCTTCCGTTAACATTTAAGCTCTTGGAAAAACTAGATTTCAACCGCCTCTCCCTCTTCCTGTCCTCCAATTCCCTTCTTGACCCCCTGCAATCAGGCTTCCGCCCCCTACACTTAACAGAAACTGCCCTCAAAGTCACCAACGACCTCCTAACTGCTAAAAACCACAGCCACTATTCCATTCTCATCCTGCTTGACCTCTTGGCTGCTTTTGACACTGTCGACCACCCCCTCCTACAAACGCACAGCTCTCGGTCTCTGACACTGACGCATCACTTGGGTCAACTATCTAACAGGTCCTTCTCTGGTAACTCCTCTTCATTGCTTTTATCTGTTGGTGCACCTCAAGACTCTTTCCTATATCCTTTGCTCTTCTCCATCTCTAACATCATTAACAGCTTTGGCTTTAATTGCCACCTCTATGCTGACGATACTCAGATCTACCTCTCTACCCCTGATCTCTCTCCTCCTGTCCTTTCCAAAGTCAGCGACTGTATCTGGCATTTCCTCCTGGATGGCCTCTCACCTCCTAAAAGATTAATATGTCCAAGACTGAGCTCCTACTAAAATTCCCCCTCCTAACACCTCCCGACTTTTCCATCATGGTTGATAGTGAACCTGGTTTGATGGGGAGATGATATCACTGTCTCGGGAGTTACACTTGACTCTGCTCTTTCCTTCAACCACACGTTCAAATCGCTTTCCTCCTCCTGCCGCTACCAACTACGTAATATTTCCAGAATTTGGCAGAATTAAATTCAAAAGCCTTACCCTGACCTACAAAGCTCTCACTAACTCAGCTCCCCACTAATCACCAAATACAGTGACCTGCACCTAGCTTCTCCCTGCATCGCCTCTTCCCATGATAGACTGCAGGATTTCTCCCGTGCAGTCCCATCCTCTGGAACGCACTCCCTCATACGGTCAGGCTTTCCCCTAGTTTCTCTGCCTTCAAACGCTCCCTTAAGACTTTCCTATTTAGGGAAGCCTACAACCCGACTCACCGACGCAACCAGTCCATCACTCACACCTTGCTGTCCATCACTCACACCTTGCTGTCCATCACTCACACCTTGCTGTCCATCACTCACACCTTGCTGTCCATCACTCACACCTTGCTGTCCATCACTCACACCTTGCTGTCCATCACTCACACCTTGCTGTCCATCACTCACACCTTGCTGTCCATCACTCACACCTTGCTGTCCTCTGTTTCCACCCCAACCCTTCTAGATTGTGAGTTCCCACAAGAATAGGGCCCTCGTTTACTCCTGTACTGGTTTAATCAAAATGTTGTTCTATGTATTGTAACCCTGTCTATACTGTGCCTATTATACAGCGCCGTGGAATATGCTGGTGCTTTATAGAGATTAATAATAATTAATATTCATGCGTTCTTTTTCCATATTTCCTTGTATACAACCCCATTGTTAGTGGCCAGAGTTCAATCTGATTATTGTAAGATTAGCAACTAAAATGGATTGACACAGGAGCATCGGCTTCCTCAAGAACAATCGATGAATCGGAAGCTCCTTGACTTGGTGGACCAAGAGAATGGCAGCTGCAATCCATCTTCTGCTAATGAAAATAGTAGCTGGCCCTTAAGACCTCCAGGACGAAGAAACCGTAGTTGGACAATCCACAAAGGATGTCTTTAGATATATATCCAACGCACTACAAAGTCCAAGGAAACCTTTTGCTTCATTGTATTTGAAGCAGAATCCTGAAAAATTACAGCATGCCCTTTCATTCGATGAATAGCAGTGTCTGTGCCCTATTGATGAATCTATCTTTATCCCAAGCGTCAAGATTGCGCATATAAAATTCTGCATGACAAAAATGCTTCCCACGTGAGATTATGAAGCTGCATCATTTTTGCTGTATATTTATACATCTATAGATTTGCTTATTCATGAACATCATGTGATATTTTCTTAACCCTTTGCAGAGATGGACTATATAGTTATGATGGGGATGACACTTTGTACTTCATCTTTTGATGCATGTGACATCCTACGGTCTACTTTTTGATGAAAAGATATTAGTATCATTGTTACTGTAAAGCTCAATCTTTGCCTAGGAGAAAGCACACGATGTAATAAAGCATACTGTCGAAAGGGCTGGTTGCAGTCAGGGTCCACCATGAGAACAGCAGACAGCCAGGCTCTGCTGCTCCTTCAAAAGACTTGACTGGTATTGAACCCATGAACTCAAGCATTCCAGCGTAGATCCCCACCAGGTTACTGCAGGAATTGACAAATCCAGATGTTCTTCATACCCACAAAGACACTCTGTTGAGACCATAACTCATGGGCTCCAACCTGCAGTCTAACCACCACACCCAATGGCACTTCCCTGGATATATAAAATCAACCACCGTCAGACCTCAGCACTCATTCATCTGCAAACACTGGGTGATGTGAGCTGCCTAACTGTATCTTATTGTTGCTTCTCTGGATTTGACCTCTGCCCATTAGAGACTCAGAACGTATTTTGTAAGTTCGACAACTGCACCACTGACCGCTACTGTGTGCCTGGATTTGCCACGTCTCAATTCCCACTACTCCGAAGCCATAACCTCCCAGTAACTCTGCATAGTGCAGTTTTGCAAGGGTGTGCATACAATCTTTTACATCCTGGGCTCCTGTTCTTGGCACATGCTGGTAGCAATACGGTATGCTCACAGACTAATGGTATAGGAAAAAACTTCTGATCGTTTAATAGCTTTATCTTTGCCAAGAATTTCTTGAGTTCAGGTATTTTTGTTCTGTCTAAACTATGCAGCAAAGAGTGTAAAGTATTTCAAACTCCTGTCCTTGAGGTCTTCTGCTTAAGGCATGACCATACTTATGACAATAGAAAGCCAGAAAAAGCCTTGGCTGTGAACTTTAGAGTTTCAAAAGACATCACACAGTTAGTCTGTGTAAAAAAATAACATACGTCAAGAGCTGATGATTAAAAGATCAGAGAAAAGCTAATACCTTAGGGCTCTATGTTGGCACTTTAAAACATAAAAGGATACTTTATAATTCTATGATTAGCCACCATTGTCTTCTCAGCGAGGTAGTTGAAGTTTGTCCTCCTGCTTCATGAAGAGAGTTGCCATTTCTGGAAACTGCAGTGTTCATCTTCGTGCTGTAGAACACTCGTTAATGTACTCTTTACAAAAGGAGAAAAAAAATGCCATAAAAACATGATTGTTTACGTTGTCATTGAAGAAGCTTTAAAAGCTTATGAAAAAAAGACCTTGGGATTTTCTTTGATATCCAGAAACAAGCTCATGATTTAAAAAGGGATTTTGATCATCCGGTCCACACAATGAAACAACCAACCTTGTCTAAATGCTGAAAGAAAGAAGTTGTTTTCTTTCATTATGTACGTCGAATGAAAAGTAAAGAAGCCTCAAACTTTTACTGGAACCTATCAATGACAGCTCGACTGAGGAATGGTGAGTGTCACCCCATAACTGCTCAAATTGTAGAGGCCTGTGCTACCTTCTATATTGCTACCCGCATACATGACCAATTATTTTAGAGATACAGTCAGGTCCAGAAACATTGGGACATTGACAATTCTAACATCTTTGGCTCTATACACCACCACAATGGAGTTGGAATGAAACAAACACAATGTGCTTTAACTGCAGACTGTCAGCTTTAATTTGAGGGTATGTACATCCAACTCAGGTGAACGGTGTAGGACTTACAGCAGTTTGCAGATGTGCCTCCCACTTGTTAAGGGACCAAAAGTAATGGGACAATTGGCTTCTCAGCTGTTCCATGGCCAGGTGTGTGATATTCCCTCATTACCCCAATTACAATGTGCAGATAAAAGGCCCAGAGTTCATTTCAAGTGTGCTATTTGCATATGGAATCTGTTGCTGTCAACTCTCAAGATGAGATCCAAAGAGCCTTCACTATCAGTGAAGCAAGCCATCATTAGGCTGAAGAAACAAAACAAACCCATCAGAGAGATAGCAAGTGCATTAGGCGTGGCCAAAACAACTGTTTTGAACATTCTCAAAAAGAAGGAACGCACCGGCGAGCTTAGCAACACCAAAAGACCCAGGAGACCACGGAAAACAACTGAGGTGGATGACCGAAGAATTCTTTCCCTGGTGAAAACACCCTTCACAACAGTTGGCCAGATCAAGAACGCTCTCCAGGAGGTAGGTGTATGTGTGTCAAAGTCAACAATCAAGAGAAGACTTCACCAGAGTGAATACAGAGGGTTCACCACAAGATGTAAACCATTGGGGAGCCTCAAAAACAGGAAGGCCAGATTAGAGTTTGCCAAACAACACCTAACAAAGCCTTCACAGTTCTGGAACAAGATCCTATGGACAGAGGAGACCAAGATCAACTTGTATCAGAGTGATGGGAAGAGAAGAGTATGGAGAAGGAAAGGAACTGCTCATGATCCTAAGCATACCACCTCATCAGTGAAGCATGGTGGTGGTAGTGTCATGGCGTGGGCATGTATGGCTGCCAATGGAACTGGTTCTCTTGTATTTATTGATGATGTGACTGTTGACAAAAGCAGCAGGATGAATTCTGAATTGTTTCAGGCAATATTATCTGCTCACATTCAGCCAAATGCTGCAGAACTCATTGGACGGCGCTTCACAGTGCAGATGGACAATGACCCAAAGCATACTGCAAAAGCAACCAAAGAGTTTTTGAAGGGACAGAAGTGGATGTTATGCAATGGCCAAGTCAATCACCTGACCTGAATCCCATTGAGCATGCATTTCACTTGCTGAAGACAAAACTGGAGGGAAAATGCCCCAAGAAAAAGCAGGAACTGAAGACCGTTGCAGTAGAGTCTTGGCAGAGCATCACCAGGGATGAAACCCAGCGTCTGGTGATGTCTATGCGTTCCAGACTTCAGGCTGTGATTGACTGCAAAGGATTTGCAACCAAGTATTAAGAAGGGAAAGTTTGATTTATGATTATTATTCTGTCCCATTACCTTTGGTCCCTTAACAAGTGGGAGGCACATCTGCAAACTGCTGTAAGTCCTGAACCATTCACCTGAGTTGGATGTACATACCCTCAAATTAAAGCTGACAGTCTGCAGTTAAAGCACATTGTGTTTGTTTCATTCCAACTCCATTGTGGTGGTGTATAGAGCCAAAGATGTTAGAATTGTGTCGATGTCCCAATATTTCTGGACCTGACTATATTATAGTAGTTGCAGTTTTCAGATCATTCTGTAAATGATTTCTAAAATGTTAAAGAAACTTCATAGCTGTAGCCTATTCTAAATCAAGTACACTTCCTTATACAGAGGTTCTTTTTATCGCAATCAGATATGAAATAATACGAATAATAAGTGACTTTCTGTAAAAGGCCAGATGGGTCAATATAAAATTACTCTAGAGATGTGCAAGATCTTTCTGCATTCTTGAATACACTGACAGATCTAGCTAAAAACACATTTTGCCAGCAAAGTTAAATTCTGAAGAAAGGAACACCATACTAGTCTCTTCCCTACCATGATTGAGTATACTCAAGCTTTGAAAGCTCATGCATGAGCCCAACATTGAGTTCATTCAATCTGATCATATTCTGGAGCAATGCAAAGGGATATTTATTTGCAAATGGGCTTCAGATTGTACCCCCAAATTGTAAGCACCTTGGACATGTCGGCCAAGGTGATGAAGCTGTTTGAACAGCTTAGAGCTTTCTTCTTTCACAGAGACAAGCAACTCCAAATGTATTCTTATACAGGTAGAAGTGCTCTTTGGCCACCAGGGAGAGCCTCTGTCAATTAACCCGGTAACACCAGGGCAGCGTTGGGAGGCAGTTTGGGGTGGCAATTCCCCCAGCCAAACGCCGCAACTGGCTGCAGGCGGGACTGCCTAAACATGAGGGGTTAAGTTATCTCTAAAATGAACATATATACCCTCACCGGCCACTTTATTAGGTACACCTGTTCAATTGCTTGTTGACACAAATTGCTAATCAGCCGATCACGTGGCAGTAGCGCAATGCATCTAGGCAATTAGACGTGGTGAAGATGACTTGCTGAAGTTCAAACAGAGCATTAGAATGGGGAAGAAAGTGGATTTAAGGGACTTTGAACATTGAGTAGTTGTTGGTGCCAGACAGGCTGATCTGAGTATTTCAAAAACAGCTGATCTACTGGGATTTTCATGCAGAACCATCTCCAGGGTTTACGGAGAATGGTCCAAAAAAAAAAAAAAAAAAAAAAAACCTCCAGTGAGCAGCAGTTGTATTGTGGATGAAAATGCATTGTTGAGGTCAGAGAAGAATGTTCAGACTGGATCAAGATGATAGAAAGGCAACAGTAACTCAACCTCTTCAACCAAGGTTTGCAGAATACCATCTCTGAAGGCAAAACACGTCCAACCTTGAAGCAGATCTACAGCAGCAGCAGACCACACCGGGTGCCACTCCTGTCAGCTAAGAAAAGGAAACTGAGGCTACGGATTCGCACAGGCTTACCAAAATTGGACAATAGAAGATTGGAAAAACGTTGCCTGGTCTGAGGAGTCTCAATTTCAGCTGTGACATTCAGATGGTAGGGTCAAAATATAGAGTTATTCCTGCTGACCAGTGTACCCATCTTCTGAAGGCTACTTCCAGTAGGATAATGCACCATGTCACAAAGCTCAAATCATCTCTAACTGGTTTCTTGAAAGTGACAATGAGTTCTCTGTACTCCAAAGGCCTCCACAGTCCCCAGATCTCAATCCAATAGAGCACCTTTGGGATGTGGAGGAACAGGAGATTTGCATCATGGATGTGCAGGGGACAAATCTGCAGCAACTGCGTGATGCGATCATGTCAATATGGACCAAAAACTCTTAGGAATGTTTCCAACACCTTGTTGAATCTATGCCACGAAGAAGAATTAAGGCAGTCCTGAAGGCAAAAAGAGGAGTGTTGAACCTGGTACTAGCATGGTGTACCTAATAAAGTGGCAGGTGAGTGTAAATGGTATATCTATTTTTATACTGTAATGGAAAGGGAGGCTGTCAGCAAAATGGTTTAAAAGCAAAAAAAGGAAGCTATTTTTGAATACAGTGTTCTTTTAACAGAGTTATGTGCACCAGTAATATAATCCCCCCCCCATCCAGCACACAGATAAGCAAGGTTACCAAAAAAAAGAAATAGGGGAAATTATGCAGGTCTTGCAATGAGGGAAAATAAACTCCAGTAGTGGCATTCAGGTAATACTGGGCAAACCCAAGATAAACCTGGCTGATTTATTCCCTTTTAGTTTATACCCTTAATGGAGACAGTTGACTGCTAAAATATCTCCCGTTGAAGGCAAAGGATAGATGAATGGTTACAATTAATTTACAGGAGAAAGTGTGGAAAATTAACAGATGTACGTACCATGGCTAATGACAAAAACAGCAAAAAGCCTAGGAAAATTACTTCCTTTAATATGGTTTAAAAATATAAAAAGCATTTTGGCATCCGGTTACTTTTATCGGATATTAAATGTTTCAGAGCATTTTCTACCATAAGTGTTTGTTAACTTTCACTTTTTGTGCAATGTTTAGCATTTAGCCTGTACAGAAGGAGACACACATGCCTTACATTGGCTGTCTAGCTTTTGGCTCCAGAGTATCACCAGTTTTGGGATAAAGGATCTAAGACAGTTTTAATTATCAGATTTGTGACCTTATTTTGGCTACATATGGTCTCAAGGCTGTAAGAAGATATGGCCCTCAAATCTGCCTGGAAGGCTAAAGTGCTCTATGAAACCCTGATAGCAGACATTTCTTCTATAGCCAAGCTTTGGAAAACTACAACACATGTCACATCAAGAAACTGTATACGTCTATATTTTGTTTATTAATCAGTTTGCATACGGGGTCCGGACTGTACCCCTACAGTACTGACACATTGGACTATAGGAGACAGGAGACCTGTCAAATAATATATTCAGTAGGGAGATGTGCTGTAGGGAGTCTACTACAGATATATACACTATATACCTACTGTAAAATGGAAGAAGACAGTGTGACATGTAAAATAGGAGATGGGTCCTCAGGTTCGGATCCATACCCAAACCCACTACCGGGCCTTATTCCAACTCCACCATTAATAGAACAGCTATACTGTACTGTAGCACATATTTATAAAGTATTTTACCAGGAAGGACACTGGGCGCAAGAACAAATTTTTACAATAGGTCCAGAAAAACAAAGTAATAAATGCAATATATTAAAAATAAAACACAGAAAATAAATATGTAGGAAATATAGTCCCGTTTAATGGTTTACAGGTGCATTGCGTATTGAGGAATGTTAATAGGGAGCTCGAGTGACAAGACTGGGGGAAAGATTTGATGGCGCCTGGGACGTTAGTCCATAATTGTGGTGCTCTGTAGAAAAACGAGGATTGAGCCACTGTCTTTTTGTATTGTGGTATTGCAAGTAAGGTGCTGGTCCTGGATCGGAGGTTATAGGATGAGGGAACTGCTAGGGGAAGCAGACTATTCAGGTAGGGCGATAGCTTCCCACAAAAGCTCCTAAACCCCAGGTTGGAAAAGTGAAGAGTACATCTAGATTCCAGCGATAGCCAGTTTAGCTCTTTTAACATGTCACAATGGTGGGTCATGTAGTTACATTGTAGCGCAAAGCGGCAGAATGAGTTATACAATGTAGTAAGTTTCTGAAGGTGTGTTTGCGGGCCGCTGCATACACTACATCTCCATATTCAATGACTGGCATAAGCATTTACTGTACAATCTGCTTTCTTCCCAAGATTTGTTTCTCTACAGGGCACCTAGTTTGGGGTAAAGTTTAGATGAGCGTTTTTCAATGTGGGGGCCAAAGGATAGATTTGGGTCTAACCACATAACTAGATATTTATAGCAGTATGATGGCAAACAACAGAAGGAATAGAATTACAAACACAGAGCAGACCTTACCAGCTTTTCAGCTTCTAATAGTCCTTTCAAGAAGTCTACCTTTCTGGAATATTCAATTAACAGTTCAGGAGCAGGCTTTCTGTTGATGACAAACAGGAACAGGAATTAATTTAAGATATTCTGCTCACCAGAATTCACTCCATACCCATGTGTGAAGCTTCTTGTAAAGAACGTCTGTAAACATCTGAGACATTGATTTTCTACAGCAAAGTACGACATCCTATATGAAGAACTACGGCAAGTGTGCACAAGGAAGACTCTTTGAAACATAGGTTAAAAGTATTACATTTGACAGCCTCTGACAAATTAGTTAACCCCTTCGCTGCTGATATGTGGGGCATGTCCTCATTGACTCCTGCTATATGCGAAGGACGTGCCCCACACGTCATCCGCTTGGGTAGCCCCGGCGGAGATACTCACCTCTCGGCAATGCCAGGAGATCGCCTGGAAGGGAGAGGGGGATCCGTTCGGATCCCTCTCCCTCCCGATCGGGAAGGAGCAGCGCCACAAACCAGGCACCGCTTAAAAGGGGAGAGTCTCCCCTTTTAAGCGGTGCCTGGCTTTAACCCCTCAAGCACCGGGTCGCACTTCAGCGCCGAATTGCGGCCTAGCTCCGGTGGGGGCCACCATCTTGGATGGCGGCTCCACCCCCGGGTCCCCCCTCGCTGCCCGACGTCATCGCGCATAGTCTGGGGAACACCTAGCTGCCTGGGGATTTCCCAAGGAAATCCCCTGGTGGAGATATCGGGGTTCAAAGGAACCATCTCCAGAACAGTGCAGCTAGGGGGTCATGAAGGGTGTCATTTGAAAGGCCTGAGCAATGATACCCAACATGACCATGTTCAACGTAAATAAAAAAATAAAAATAGGTTTGTTTTTTTGTGTGTTTTTATTAAATGCAATATTGTTCACATTTCAATTATAATATGAACAATGATGCTGCACTAATTATTTTTTTCTATGGGGTGTGTTGCCTAAAAATCACGTAATTCCCCCCAAAAAATGTAACAAGTCCCCATTTCTAATTTTTGTACAAGCGCACCCCATAGAAAATATAACCGCAAATGCTCATGGGATAAAATGTGGAAAAAAAAAAACACTTTACACGCTGCAGATGATTAAAAATTCAAATTTTATTGCATTTTTTGTTATAATATACAGGCAGGACATGACGTATACATATAAAAATTATATGAATCTGCCGAGTCTGCCGGAAAAACGATATATAATTTGTCTGGGTCGTATGATAAAACGTGGCTTCTAAACATGAGTGAAAGCGGTAAAAATTAGTTCAGCACACAGCGGTGAAATGCCACAGCAGTGAAGGGGTTAAAAGGGCAAAATAAGGGATACTCTATTTTGATTAGAGTATCCCTTTAAACATTTCCTTTGTATTTTGAGAATGGCAATTGTTGGGATAGGTTGCCACAGCCTGCCCAGATAACAGCTGTTACTTATTGTCATGCGAGACAATTAAGCAAGAGCGAAAACTGACTGCTGAATGTACTACAACTCAGAATGGCATTTTTAGTTGGTGACTGCTGCACCATAGCAGGGTGTTAAGAGCCCCGCACCGCATGCAAACATTGACCGTCACAGGGAAATAAGGGGGGGGGGGGGTCAAAGAAAGTCTTATTAATTCCAGTTTAGCAAAAAAAGGAATAATAGCAATTTAAGCTTTATAGTCATTTCCTGAAAACAAGGACTTAAATCGTACACTTCAGCAAACGGATGATCTGCTTTGTTCGAAGCAGTAGAGGGATTTCTTGAACTGTGTTCAAAGTTGAGTAGATGGGCGGTTGCTGAAGTTAGAGTGATAGAGGACGAGAGATGGCAGCAGAAATGCTTCCTTTTTCAGGCACTTTTTTCTCGTAGCATTAAAATTGTCATTGGCATCTGCAAGACTGCACGAGAAGTGAAAGCGTGATTTGATCGGATTTTGCAACACAACTGAAAACGTGGCTCCAAGACAGGATAAAACACCCTCTTAACCCCTTCACTCCCAAGTGTGAGATAACTCAAATCTTTAAAAGACAACTCTAGGTCATGCACCTGATGATATCTCAATACGTAGGTCGCAGAAAAAAAAAAGTATGTGAAATTTGTTTGTTGCAAACAATTTGTTTCCATTTGGACTCCAGATATCCCCAAAAGGTTTTAGCAGCTGCCCCAACTGATCCTGCACGGAGTGCAGAACTACAGTAACTCCATTTGGGTAGCAGATGGTGACCTCTGCCTGCCAAATATGTTATTAACTCCTTCCCTTGGCTGTAGATGATGTGCAGGAGAGGTCATCTTGGTTCCCGCTTGACCCCATATCTCCGAAACAGAGGGTAATGTGAGGTATCATTGAAAAAGGCCAGAGCATGTGCTTTCCAATAGAATCAAACATGACGAGGTTGTATGCAAGAATTAACCCCTTCACTGCTGAGCCATTTCACGTCTTAAAAAAACACTTTTGTTTTCTGTATTATTTTTTTTCTTTACTTTAAACATGGTCATATTTGGTATCATTGGAAAGGCCAATGCTAGCTGAAAACAGTCGGGAGATATCTGGGTTCAAAGAACCCTGATCTCCACACCTATCTTTCTTTAGGAGTCAATGAGGACGTTCCCCACACGTCCTCAGCAGTGAAAGGGTTAAAAGAATATTTTTTTTATTCTAATGCATCACTATTGTTCACGTGTCAGTTATAAAGTGAAAAATTATACTGCACTAACTCAAGGAAGCGATGGTACAAGGTGTTATTACAAATTGTAACATCAAAAACCTAAACCGCGGCACTGCAGTGAGGGGCCCTGGGGTCCTTTGGAACCCTGTGTCTCTAATCTGTACACTGCACAAGGTCAAGTGAAGCGGCATTGGACAGGACAAAGCCTGGCCTTTCCATTGATATCAAACATGACCACGTAACCTGTAAAAATTAGAAAACCAAATTTACATATTTTCTCGCTCTTGGTTCTATGAGAGGGGCATTATATGCTTTTACTTATAAAGCAAACAATGCTGCTGCATTTATCTTCTCATTTCCAAAGACTGAAGCAAATGGAGAGGTGATGGCGCAATGCGGTATTATACTTTTGTCGATCTAAAACACAAGCGGCTGCACCACTGCGAAAAGAGTGAGAGTAGTTTGACCTGTCCAATGACACCTAACTTGACTTTGTGGGGTGTAAAGCATGAAGCTAGAGGAGGTACATAGTCTGAAATTTCCAAATGATACCAAACACGAGCATGTAAAATCTAAAATGGGGAGGGAAATATCTACGTTTATTTTTGTTCAAAAGCATTGTCCATTTGTCACATATAACATGAGCAATACCACTGTCGTTACCACCTCAATTCCCATGCGGGAAGAAAGTTCAATGTTTTACACATAATCATAAAAACACAAGTGAAAATTCCTTTTTTTTTTTTTCAGTTTTGGTTAAAATTTTATATTTCCTTAGGACAATGCCATGTGTGGTTTCCATTTCAAGAGTACCCATAGAATATATAACCACAAATGTTTGGATGATAAAATGGCAAAATAATATTTTACATGTTGTAAATGACTGAAATTTGAATGTAAATTTACATTTTTTGTTATAGCATTCTGACGGGACATTACGAATACATATAATAATGATATATTTTGATATTTTGAATTTGCTGAGCCTGCGGAAAAATAGAATATATAATTTTTCTGGGGCCTACAATAAGGCTGGGTTCACACATGCGCGTTTTTTGACGCGTATTACGCACGTTTACGCGTAAATGTAAAAACTCTGCGTTCACACTGCAGTCTATGGCTGCAAACGCACTGCAATACGTCCCAAAGAATCTCCTGTACTTCTTTGGGCGTAGGAGGTTTTACAGCGTGTTCCTACGCACTGTAAAATGCCCAGGTGTGAACAGGCCCCATAGAAAATCATGGGATTTCCGTGTTTAGGCATTTTACAGCGCACAGGAACGCACTGTAAAACGCCCAGGTGTGAACGGGGCCTAAAACATTACTTCAAGGTGCGTTTAAACACGACGAGCACAAAATGGTCAAAAAGGAGATGAGCAAATGTGGGGGGGGGGGGGGGGTCAGCAGTGAAGGGGTTAAACTAAGGAATGCATTGGGAAGATTCTCTATTTCTTACTGTATAATGTGAATTGATCTTCCAAAAACCCACTGGTTCCCGGTAGTGGCTGTTTGGGACATCACTTTGTAGTAAAGGAGTTAATGCTTAGCTTAGGGATAACGTTTGGAAAGAATCAGCTGTATTGAGCAAGTGGATTCAAAAATTTACAACAAAAGGGATGGCATAGTGGTATGTAGAAATCTAAAAATAAAAAGGTGGCAGCAACATTTACCAGGTAATCTCCTGGATATTATTTATTATTGCATAACAGTACAGAGTTTGGAACATTGGTAAATAACCCATGCAAAACATTCGGTATTGGGCTGGTCAAATCGCCAAAGGATCCAAATCCTGTATTTATGACTAGGGCTGCAACTAACAATTCTTCTCATAATCATTGGCCAACTAATCAATTCAATGGATAACAAAAAAAAAAAAAAATTGGTTTACTTAACCTCCCTGGTGGTCTAATTTTTTCAAAATTTTGTTTCTAAAAGCGTCAATTTTTTTTTAAAGGAAACGTGTTTTTTTTATATAGTAAGCCTGTAAAAATTAGGTATAACTCAATGAAATCCGTGCAACCAAGAGTCTAGTAAACACACTGAGTCCGATAAAGTTTGAAACGACAATTTATTATCCCAAAAATAATGCTAATAAATTATATTAAATAATAGAATCAAACCAAAAACACTGAAATCTTTCAGAAAACAAGGGTGCAATATTAGACTGTATGTATGGTCTGTTTCTGATCCTTTAGTGCCACCTAGTGGCCATTCATGAGAAGGTCATGCTGCTGGAGATTTTACATTGCTGCCTGGTCCCGCCCCCTGCATCGTGTGACTCGCAGGGAGCGTTACCAGGAAGCAAGTCGCCACGATCACACTGCGGCGACAGCGAGGGAGCGCAGGATGAGGCGAGTATGCAGCCGAGTGTGGCTCGGGGTTACCGTTCGCAGTAGCGAAATTTAACCCGGAGTCACACTCGGGAATACCGCCAGGGCGGTTAAAACAGAATTTCATATAACAAAAATATAAATAAGCAAATTGCGTATCTTGCGTACTTTTCACACGAGGTATGCGAGTGCTAGGTCAGAGGGATGGGCTGATGCTGCATGCGCGCAGCTTAAGCCCAGGTTTGCTTTCTCAAATGAACGCAGCTACGAGCACTTTGTCATAGATGATGATGTCAGCATGAAATCGGGGTTAAGAAGCTAAAGTGGTCAGGGTGCGTTGAGTGTTCACAAAATTGTGAACAAATGGAGTGGGAGGTGGGACTGGAGGTGGAAGGGAGTGACATGACCCAAGTGTGAGAGGGAGTGGTTATGGACAAAAGACTGGATCTGAGTGTGGGAGTGAGTTTGGGGAAAGGGACCAGACGAAAGAGAGGGAATGGCAGTTCAAAACCAAAGAGGGTGTGGCAGGGAGGGTGGTGGCACAGGACTCCAGCTTCAAGGATAAAACACAGGCATACAGCTCCTTCACCCAGTAACAGTTTCCTATTGTTTGTATTATAGTTCTGCTACCTGTTGTAAACGGAATAAAAACAAACTGGTTGTATCGGACATAACCCTAGAACTAAAATCATGCCTAGTAAAGCAGCGGCGCCTCTTCTCCAATCAGTTCCGAAGCTGAGGTTATTTACATTTAACTCAATCTGACGCTAAACAGTATGTGCTGTACACAGGACGATCAAGCGACACCGATCGTTGTTTCAGCCCTATTTATGACTATATACTATCCATCATAATGTATTCTGTAAAGTGTTTGAATTGTACACGTAGAATTACAGATTAACACAATTTCAATATAAAACCCATCAACAGATTCACTAAGTGATCGTTATCTATATTTTAAGTAAATTTTAATCCAGCAACAAGGGAATATTAAGGCGGTTCTCCAAGCACAATTCAAAAGCTACGCAAGGAATACAATTAAGAGCAGGAAGCAAAAGACGTTTCTCAAACGTATCTGACTACATCATTATCAGAGATGTTCATTTTCCCCCCATGTTGCTGAGGAGACCATTATATGTGCTATTTTTAAACAAACTTCCTATAATTCATTCAGTCTCTAGTATCTCAGCCAGACTATGGCATGTATAGAGAATAGAACAACAAAACCAGATTATTGCGTGGAAATATATATATATATAGTTATCCACTTAATGTTGGGGTTAGCTGGCATTGCAAAAAACAGCTAAAAAGCACCAGCTTGTTTTAGTTTTAGAAACGCCAGCACTGCAATATCAGAATACATTTGGATATATCTAGGGGGGGATTATCTACCATTTCAATAAGCCTTTCCACCAAATGGATTGATAAAGTTAATCTGTCCACTGCTGTGTCAATTCACTGTGTGCGGAACTCATCTTGACCATTTTTTGGTTATCATGTTGAAACACTTTTTTAGCAGATTCAAAATACATCATTGCATTGTTTATATGCCATGTGACCTTAGAAAGCTAGATAAAAAAAAAGTTAAAGTGTACTCAGATTTCAATTATTAACTGGATGTAAATCTTCTCCCTCACACCTTTTCATCCAAACACTTGTGGTTATGTACTCTATTACAGTATTTTAAAATTAACACCTAACTAAATATTAAATTTTTATCTTACAACACCTAGGGCCATATTCCATTGTTGACGTTAAGCAGGATAATGTGCGCTTGCAGATTTTCCCATACAGTCTCCATGTTAACATTGTAATCTGGGGAAGGAGCTATCTCCGCACCATTTAGTTTGCCCTGGGCCTGCCATCCTACAACCCCCCCGGTCATGATACACTGCACTAGAGAATTTATAGGCCCTCAATGATGCTATGTAACCCTGTATTCCGCTTTTGCAGCACTCACATTTTAATTCAGCTTCCCAGGCCAGGCTCCATAACGGTGTGCTTTTAGATCCCAGCTGGACTTGGATCCCACCCTCCCTCCCCTCACCCACCCATTTGGTCAAGTGATATTTTCAGCTAGCAACCTACACCGCTCTAGAACTTCACCTACCAGACTCCCTTTCGTCTTCTGTTAACCTTACCGGTTCCCTGCCTGTCTTCTGTTTTGTTTTTTTCTTCCCTTCATCTTCTCCCCTCCACCGTTTCTAGAAATGTTTTCCCTCTCTTGCTGCTTCTTTCTTCTACCACCCTTCTCTCTAAATATACCCTCCCTCCCTATACACCCTACAAATTACACCAAGCAGAAAAAGAAACCCAAATACACCATAGCCATGGATTCTCTCATGTCCTGATAGAATACAGGAGGCAGGCGTTCTCGCTAATAGCTTCAATAATCACTGTCTAGTGTACGGTGTGCACAAAATAAAGGCCACAAAATCCCCCCCAAAAAGGTAATAATCACCAGGTCCTTCAAGAAATGTAATCTTGAATCCTTTCTAAAATGATCTCAAACGGCTCACGTGGTACAGGCTAAACCTAATCCTAGACCTGGACTGTGCAATTGAATACTTTCAGTCAGAGCTCCTGCAAGTCTGGAATGCCCATGCCCCGCTTTGTAAATTGCGAGTCAAAGGGGCACATCTCCCCTGGGTTACAGCTGACCTCACACACATTTACCAGCTTAGAGATTCACTCTGGTCAAATTTCAAGACTACTGGATCCATGGACGATCACTGAATACCGAAAATGGCGCAATGCATGCACAAAGCAAACAAAAATGGCCAAAACCCAATACTATAATGAAAATCTAATAACATATCAAACCCGAGAAATTTTTGGAAAATCATAAATAACATACAATTGCCCCCTGTCCACTCCCAACCAGCTGCTGTCAAAAGTAAACAACCAACTAGATGGATGCGCCAACACCCGATTGCTAAGCTAGCAATTGAAAACACATTCAGAAAGGCAGCACACAAGTCAGATCCTTCCAACTGTGCAAAAACCCTGTATCAAAGGGAAATTCAGTTTTAGACCGGTGCCTGTCAGTGCCATTACTAAACATCTCTGTAACCAAAAAATGAAACACACCAGTCAGGACCTGACCAAATCCCAGCAATGCTGCTGAAAATCAGCACGCCGGCAATTGCAAAACCTATCGCAACCCTAATCAATGAATCACTGGCGACTGGCGTCCAATCCAGGACCAGCACCTTACTTGCAATACCACAATACAAAAAGACAAAGGCTTGATCCTCATTTTCCTACAGAGCACCACAATTATGGAATAACCTCCCAGACACCATCAAATCTTCCCCCAGTCTAAAGTCTCTTAAGAGCTCCCTATTAACATACCTGAATAAGGAATGCACCTGTAAACATGTAACATAGTGACTATATTTCATACATATTTATTTTCTGTTAATCTGTAGATTTGTTTGTTAATTTCTTGCATTTTACTACTTTGTATTTCTATAACCATGTTCTTGAACCCAGGACATACATGAAAACGAGAAAAATCTCAATGTATCCTTCCTGGTAAAATCCTTTATAAAATAAATAAATTTATGGGGGGGGGGCCGGGTTCATGCCTTGATAGTGTTCTGAATACCAGTGCTGAGCACAGTTAAAGCTCAAAACACATGACACCATCCTGACCTGAATAAAGGGCTACGCCCCACTATCCTCAGAGTTTCAGCCAGCATTGACGCTCCCTTGCTCATTGAGTAAAAAGACCAATACCTGATTTTTTTTTTGAGATGACCTGTTAAAGACCTGGAAACCCAACGAATCAAGCCTTTGTACCGCACTTAGTTCCCCCTTCAGCTGTGTTCCTTCACCCCAACTCCTACCTCTCCTGGATCCCTCAGTGTCTCCAAGTTCCAAATACCTCATTGTGCAAGACCCACGTATCCCTTACAAGTTCCTCGCTGTATCTACAGACACTCCTGGTAACCCCTCCCATCATTCAGGCTGGTCAGCCCTCTTCAAACCCTGCCCATCATCACAGCTTGCTGGCTCTCCTGCTTCTGCCTCCACCCTTTCACTCAACTGTGTGTATTGATTACATATATATAATATCACTGCATACTGGACTCTTATCCACAAGGCCGGTACCTCTCCGTTACGGATCCTGACATATTGATTGGCTTGAAGCTACAATCCGTCTTGCTCCTGTGCATCTACAACCTGATCCAGTCTAGTCTTGAGTTCCATCTGCCAGCATTGCTGTGACTGTATGGCCTGAGCCTGTATCATCCCATTTACCACCTGCTCAAGTACAGCCGTGAGATCGCCAACTACCATCATTGAGTAGTGTCCGAACTGGGCATTGTTTGCTCTGCAGCACTACCAGAGCCAGTTTCCATGTTCAACGCCACGTTCCAGCTCACACCTGCCTTGTTTGGTTTCTAGAAATCAACTGAAGATGTGTACAAGAGCACTAAGAAGTAATACACAGATAGTATTACGGGAGCCAAGGTCTCGGTTTGTCCCTTGGTCGTCGTATTCCTCTGCTATTCCCTGATTTCTTCTCTCAGCAAAGCCAAGGAACAATCAGCAACAGGTCTCGGGACATGCCTTGTCTGGGGCATCCCAGACGTATGCTTTTTACGCATAATAATGTGCCAAAGTGCCATACACTCCCCACTGGTACTTGACACCCCCGTGCGAACACAGGCCGCCACCTCCCAAAGCTTAAAGCACCAGGAGGGTCAAGAAAGTCATGATATAGCGTCACTGAAACAGAATTGAAAGCAATGGCATCCCAAGCTGCAAGCAGAGACATCACTTTCTGCTTAACAGACACTTCTCTGGCCAACGCAGTATCATCTCACAGCACCACTGCTGATTTCTGAATGTGGAATGCCAAGCCAAAAACCTCCTGTGCGCCAGAAAGGAGCTGTAACAGGTGGCTTTCCAGACTGTTGGTGAACGTAAGAAGTGTCTCAGGCAAAACAGCCTCCGGAACACCCCCCCCCCCCAGACGTGAATGTTGCGCCAGCGATGTCTGGCATCCAGCGTCTCCACAGTCTGAGAGAGTCTCCACCTGCACCTGGAGGGAGTCAACTTTAGAAGACACGAGGAGCTAGAAAGCACCGAATTGTCGTTGACATTCCCTGCACTTTGGGGAAATCAAATTTCCCCACCCTGCAGTGAATTCACTATTCACTGCAGGGTCCTAGAAGTGCAGGGTCTGTTACAGAAAAAACACTATATAAAAATCAAAAGGGACATTTTACTGCAGATTAAAATAAACAATTAGATTTTGCATAAAATCAGGAATATTTTTAACATTGAAGCCTATGGGGTTCACTCAATATGCCCCTTGGTAGAAGGCAGTGGATCTTCCTCCGGGTCATCAGCCAGGGGGTCAGGAGTGGCAGCCGGGGTCACCAGGAGCTGCAGAAAGGGGGGGGGGTCCGCAGCCTTGATGCCACTTTCGAAGAATTTTTACCGACCTTCTGCCCCAGGGAGCGGCTGCGCGGGTGGGTCCGCATCTTCACCGCTCTCCCGAAGCCAGGAGAAGCCATCCTCGTCTGAGGAGCCATAGCCCGAAGGTAGAGCAGGGGATGGGAAACACTCCAGATTTCCCACTGATGGGGATCCTCCGCCTGCCCATGCCTCTTTACCAAGTTCTTGCCCATCTGGCCTGAGCGACGTGCAGAGGGACCAGAGTCCGGCAGGAGATACAGAGAGGGTTCCGAAATGGCCAACGGCACTAGGCCACAAGCAGCATCCAGAAAGTCCGAAACGCATCAGAGGTACTCCCCGGGCACCAGAGAAGACTGATCGCCGGATCTGCCAGGTAAGCAGAGGTGTCTGGGCTGAAAGATGTCACCGCAACGCTTGGAAAGTTTTCAGATGTAAGTCTCTGATAGCAGAGCTCTGGAAGATGCGGCCACGTCAGGCTCCGCTCTCGCTAAACTATTTTAAGTAAATTTTTATGCATTGTGTGAGCAACTTGTCACATTACGTTTTGATTACACTGATTTTTATTCACACATTTATACCATTAGTGGGTATAACCATGAACTAATCTAAACAGTGTTGGCAGTTCAACTAAAAATAAAATGTAATGGGTAATTCCCCCTTAATTTTTCAGAAAGAGGGTTTCAGGTTAGGCTAATGTCAGACGAGCGCATTCTGAGCACACTGTGCGTCCGTGCAGAACTGACTTACTTTCTGACTGATGATACTGTAGACACCACACGGTTCATTTTTTTTTTTTTTTTTTTTTAACTCGTGCAGATGGGAAATAAAATCTGTAAAATGAAAAAAATTGATGATACATGATATGAAAAACCATTTTGTCCATCAAAAATGCAGTCCGTCTGACTACGTTCCATAACTCACACACAAAGCTACGCGGACGTGGTGCACTGTGCGTCCGTCCTAGAGGTTTGACGTTCTTGCCTAAATTGCGTCCGGTGCCACGTGCGTTGTGCGTCCGCCTTCGTGTGTGGGTCTCTATTGATAATAATTTTATGCTACGACGGATGTTAAAATGTGCAGCAACACGGACATGATCACTGCGTCCGTCTGACACGGGCCTAAGATCCCACACCAAGACCTGGACAATCAGTGATACACAAGGTGTTTGCAGCCCTGTCATTATCCGCCAGTGTCACAATGGTAGGCCACTACACAAGTGGCACCCTGCTCTGGTTCAAGGTAAGTGCCAGATTGCAAAATCACCCCTCTGAATTCAACAGCTTTTGGACAATTTAACCCAGGCGTAGTAATGTGTCTTCATTTTGTGGTTTTGACGTTGCTGTATGGCAGTGGCTATCACCATCCATTTATTTGGTTTTTTTGGGCGCTGTTGTATTTGACTGCCTTCTGTCTCTAACTCATTTATATACATATGAGGATTGAAATCTAGGGATGCCGCAGAAATCATGGAGTTTAGGGCCAGTGATTTGGATTAATATTGTCTTTAAATTTCATTGAAGCAATCTTTATCTGCACTTTCTCCCTTTAACCCTATTTAAGTACGTGGTTTGAGGGCATATATGGTGCCCCAGTGCTTATATGCTAAATATACCAACATTAAAATTGTATGGGATTTTGTTTGATGGTAAACACACATGCTCAGTTTACAGGGGAAGGATAGAAACCTATATTGAATGTAGGGTCAGTGTGGCTGTGGATAGAGTGGTTAATTGGTCCACCAAAGGCCTACACCCATGGTTTTTACTTTGGTTTTTCTCCCCATTAATCCTATTAGGCTAGGGTCAGACTAACGCATTTTTCACGTTGTCCGTGAAAATGTGCGTTCGAAGAATGGACGTATTTTTTCACGGAATACGCAATAGTGGTCATACGATGCGCAGTTTCATTCGTGATTTTGGACGGATCATCAATAAAACACTTCTTGCGTCTGGACGTTATGTTGGCCGGACATTAGCAGCGTCTGATGTCTCCAATTCACTCACACACGCCTCTAGCGGACGCAGCGCACTCTGTACGTCAGTACTAGTGGTTTAACGTTCTCGAAAAAATGCGTTCATTTTCCACTTGCGTTGCGCAGCCGGACTTTTGTGCGACCGTACTTCGTATATTGGCCATCATTGCCCGGCATCTGCTGCTAGCACGGCCGTGATTAAGTGCGCCAGAACGCGCGTTCGCACTGCCTCAGTCTGACCCTAGCCTTATTGGTGCAGGGCCTCTGCATGTGATATAAGCACACGTCAACCAATAATGTATTAAAATAAACCTAATATCCACAGTAAGTATTGATTGAATAAAGCTATTTTTTTTTTTACAATCCTTTGTACCAAGCAATCTGTTGTTTCAGCAGTCTCATTCCTTTTCAGAAATACAGCTGGTTAAATCCCATACTTAGTGGACAGTTAAGCCCCCCCCCTTTCTTTTTTGTAACCCAGGGATCTGAAATGCTGTCCCCACAGACTTTAAATAGAATCTGAATTCTAGACCATCATTTATTTATAAATGATTTTACCAGGAAGGATACATTGAGATTTCTCTCGTTTTCAAGTACGTCCTGGGTTCAAGAACATTAAAATGTTAGTTGCAATAGATGGCCAGGGAATCGTGGGAGTTGTAGTCCAGCAACATCTGAAGGGAACCGAGCTTGACATCCTTGATCCAAGTGTTCTAGGACTTTCAGTGGTGCCTCAATATAAAATTAAACTGATAAGCATTCAAGGATTCCACATGCTTGGCAAAGCACACTGTGGACTTGCTGTCTCTGCTCTTTCACCTCTCATGCACATTCCACTTCTCAAACGTAAAGTCAGATGGAAATCGAAGCCCTGACTTCAAAAAACTGTATCCCGGCTTTTCTTAACATCCACCTAGTTTTGGAAAGTAACTATGCTGGCTAGACACGCCATTTTTTGAACACATGTGTTTAAATGCGGATGTCCAATAAAGCATGCCATCAACACTATAGTAAGAGACCATACCAACTGCCTTAAACAAGTTGGAAAAAGAATTAGATATCAAGATCAATAAAAACGATTGGTATCGATCATCAGTAGAGGAGTTTCAGTATATCCGCTGCTTAAATATATGTGAACTTCACTATAAATTACTGAATAGATGGTATTTAGTCCCAAAAAAACTTGCCAAGATGTATGGTAACGCGCAGGCAAACTGTTGGAGATATGGTGAGGAGAACGCAGATTTTCTGCCTATATGGTGGTCTTGTTCAGTGATGCAGCCTGTTTGGCAAAACTGTATCCATAATTTGAATACTTGTGTGGGCATTACCATCAATATTACACCCGCTGCCGCCCTTCTGCATATCTTCCAAATGTTCCCATCCGGAAAAGAAAAGTTATAATTCACTATCTAACGGCCGTAAAACTAGCAATTGCTAGAAATTGGAAATCGGTGAACACTCCTAATTGGTATCATAAAAACACAAATCATTATTCCAATGTAAAATGGAAAGAGGTATTTGTGCACTATCTATCTAACCATAGAGATATAGTTTATGGGAAAGAGTGGATCGACATCGTGGAAGACAAACCTTTAATAACTTGTTAATTCCAAGACTGGAGGTATAGAGATTATTGAGAATAGCACACTTCATCACTATTAATAAAGCTGGTAAACACCTTGAGGCAAATATGGATGGTTAGGTCCGGTATTCAGGAAGGGAGAAACCTGGGGAGAATGGAATTTTTTAAGTTGAGGAGAGGTCAATAAAAGGAGGAGAATGACTTTACAGAGAAATGGTAAAATAAATAAATGCTCGAGTCTGGGAATATCAGGAAGAGATAACGGTTTTACGTACCATAGCTAGCGTGTAAGGTCTGTATATATGGTTTTTGTTTTTATGTAATTGAAGCAGATAACAGTGGAGGAAACTAGGTAATAATGTGTAATTTGCATATTCTCTAATTGTATATGTTTTTATACGTTTTATGTTTGTATATGTCACGACAACTACGCGTGCCGCAGCGAAAGGCGCAGAGTTAAGCAACTCACTGTCTAGCCTAGACCCAGATAATGACTACGCGGACAACAATCCCCCCTGCGTGCGCTGACCCAACCGTTCCGGCAAAGCCTCCGCCCGCAACAGGCACGTAGAGCGTGAGGAAGTGGTCCCAGGATTGCAATGCCGTACCCGTCTTCTCTCGACCTGGGGTAGCAACTACGTTTCCCACAATCCTTACACCCACTTTCTTACTCTATTCGTTATGCTGCCACCAGTTCTCACGAACACTATGCGCGCCGCAGCGAACGCCGCAGGGTTAAGCAATTCACCGTCTATCCTAGACCCAAATAATGACTACGCGGACAACAATCCCCACATGCTTACCCAACCGTCCCAGTAACCGCAACTCACACAATCTAGTAGATAGTCGAGCTTAAAACAAAAGGCAATAATCCAGTCCTTTCAGTTAACGTGGATCGAATCAGTCAGAAGCAGAACTTAAGTTGTATTTATTATGATGACCAAAATTATCTCAGTGCATTTGTTACAGAAAAAAATGGATATGATAAATCAATTACACACAAACAGCAAGAAAATAAAACGAGCAAACACAGAGCCTTACTTTACACGTCAATAAGCTAATCAGACCATTGTGACTCCGGGGACTGGAGATGGAAGCATGGGCAGATCATCGCGTCGAGTGAACCCCCTATGACCCGCAGCAGCCATATGGCGTGCTCCAGAATATATAGGGTTTCCTGGTCATAAAAAAAAAAAAAAAAAAAAAAGGTACAGCCCTCTGCACTACATGTCCCAGCATTCCCCTTTCCTGGGCACGCTCAGTGCGCTTCTTCGTTGATTGATATCTTTGGGCAATTAGAATTATCTCCAAAGACCCCCTCAAGTAATTACATACTTTGATCACTAATTTGAAAGGCATGGCCCCTTGCAGCTTGGTGTCGTGCCGTCTTCAGCAAGGACTCCAAGGTGTGAATAGAGGACACAGGACTTTCCCTTTCACCAAATAGGCAATTTCCAACCTGATCCTGGATAAAAGAAATTCCACTTCGCAGCCACCCGTTATATCCCTCCCAGGGGAAGAACAGATAACCATTCTAATTACTTTCTAGCACCTACTCAAGGCAGCTGTGGAAACTGGGCACTTCCCAGATATGAATATGCCTATGTAGAGGAGATATGTAATGTACAGGTATATAGATACATAGACACAGGTAGATACTTATATACATAATCACGATAGATATACAGATCTAATCTGCCACAGTATACTATTAATTTGTTGTTGAAATTTTCAAAAAAGAAGCATGTCATCTTCTATCCTCATGGGTAGGAGGCAAACCAAAAATACTAAACGAGGAATTTCAGTGCTCTCGTTTGGCGGCAAATGCGCCATTTATTGAATATCCTTTAAATCATTTTTCAACTTTCAGCTTTTCTCAATGAATATTTTACTTAACCCCATATCCGCTATGCTTCCCCTACTAGCGCTTGACTCCAACGTTCAGTTAATGTCTTCTTCTGATCAAACCAGTCACTCTGTTATACACGGAGTGGCCAGATTATTAAAACACCTGACTTTAGGCAAATTAGCTATAAATTTCACACTGAAGTTGTTAGACCATTATAAATAGGGAAGCAGGTTGTTTACGACAGTAGAAGTGATTTTTTTCTGAAGATATGGGTAAACAACACGATTCAACAGCCTTCGCACGATTGTTGGTGCTGAGCCATGGAGTATCAGCAAAACAGCAGAATTCGTTAAATGTTCAAGAGCAGCTGTTAAAGTGTTTAAAGCCTGGACTGTCAGATCGTCTCAAATGATCTCTGAACGCACTGTTCGCCGTACACTGCATCGTATGGGATATGGAAGCCGAAGGCCTGTTCGAACACCTTTGCTGTCTGCAGTTAAGATAAAACGTCTCCAATTCGCACAGGAACACAAGGATTGGACAGTCGAGCATTGGAAAAAAGTCATGTGGTTCAATGAATCACATTTCCAGTTGCATCATGCAGATGGCAGAGTGAGAATTTGGCGGAAACAGCATGAAAGCATGCACCCAACATGCAAGAGTACAACCCTTCAAGCTGGTGGAGCAGTGTTATGTTTTGGGGTCCTTTAATTCATGTGGAACAACGTCTGAATAGCACAACATACTAAAGTATCGTTGCTGATCAAGTTTATCCTATCATGTTGATGGCGTATCCCAATGGAGATGGCGTCTTCCAACAAGACAATGCGCCCTCATGTCACGGTGCTCGTATTGTGCAGTAGTGGTTTCAAGAACATGAGGGAGAATTTACCTTGCTTAGGCGGTCCCCACAATCACCAGATCTCAATCCAATTGAGCATTTGTGGGATGAAGTTGAAAGAGCAACCATCAAATCTCACAGAACTGGACAGTGCTATTCCTCAAGCATGGTGTCAGATTCCTTGCATCACCTTTCAACATCTCGTGGAGTCAATGCCAAGAAGAATCGCCGCAGTATTGAAGGCAAAAGGTGGCTCAACGAAGTACTGATGGGGTGGTCATAATAATCTGGCCACTCCGTGTATATTTTTTATGTTAAACAGTATGTCTCATGTAATAAATAAGCAAACACAAAAATAAGTTTCTGAATAGATAACCAAGCAACACATTTGGTTGAAAAATTTGATTTTTTTCTACCTTCCGGTCCATAGAGCAGGTCTGGCCATCAGACGCAGGTGGTAAATGAAGGATGTAGCCATGCTGAGCACAACGTGATGGTATAGTTCATAGATAGCTGCTTACCAGAGGTTTGACATCCCTCTCCCAGAGCTTGCAATTTTTACCTAGACCTTTCATATAAACCTCATTCCTGCATTATGGAACAGTTCATATATGGTGAGGAAAAAAAACCAGGTCTATTCACTAAAGGGTGGAGTCAGGAGAATTTGAAGAAGTGAAAAATCTAGAGGGGTTATTCAGAAAGCACTGAATTGCACCAAACTGAATTTCCCCCGGCCATTCAAAAAGCTGGAAATTTGAAAAATATAGGTGAATTGCCAGTGAAATACAGTGCTATTTACTGGCAGTGAAATTCCCAGAGACATACAGGGTTATTCAGAGAGCGTGAAAAGCAGGAGAATTCTGATTTTTTTTTATTCTGCAACAGACCTTTTTATTGTTATTCACAGGACCTTATATATTATTTCCAGGAATTTTCATGCACTCGTTTTTTTGAAACCGCTTTTTAAAAAAAAAAACTGGATTTTTTTTTTACCCCTGTTCGGCGGGTGGTCAGTTTTTTTCTTTCCAGCGTTCAGCAGCCTCTCAGCAGCGTTTGGTGGGTTGATTGGCGGCTCCCTTCAGCGAATGCTGAATTCACCGGAGGGTCAACGAATTAAGGGTACCAAAAGAGAGCGCACTGAAATTTCTCCTTAGGGCAAAATAGCCAAACCAGAAAAATTCTATTTATCTCACTTTCCAAATCTGCTATTTGATCTGGATTGTTCTCTTCTGCCAGTTCTGAGTTTCACCTTTCTTTGAATAGACCCTAAGAGTTACTGTTGACAGAATTAGAAACCTGCATAATTACCTGACATCTTCTTTTATTGAAGTCAGCATCTTCTCCAAAGCACCAACAAACTGGAAATGAGAAAAACATTAATGTTATCAAAAAGAAAGTTTGTGCAAACAATTACTTTCGAAAAAAAACTTGCAAAGAAAAAAAAAAAGTTTGGCATTTTTTAACCTGTTTATCCAGTCACCTTTTTTCCAGTGCTATCCTGAGGATTAACAACAAGTATGCACCAGGCTATAGAAGCATTGCTTTCCTTTGAGAAGTATCTCATTTCGATCAACTAACCGACTCAAGTTATCTAGGCATACACGGCAAAACTATAGGGGTTATTTAGAAAACACTGAAATTTCAATGCTTTAGGCTAGGGTCAGACGAATGCATTTTTCACGTCTACCGTCAAAAAGTGCATCGATGCGTCCGAACGCATTTTTTCACAGAAGACGCGATAGCAGTCATACGATGCGCAATTTTGGCCGTGATTTTTTATGGATCCAAACCAGGAAACTTTGGGTGTCTGGACGTTATGTTGGCCAGACATGAGCAGCGTCTGACGTCTCCTAATCACACACACACACACGTCGCTATGCGGACGCAGTGCACTCTGTACGTCAGTACTAGCGGTTCGACGTAATTGCAAAAATGCGTTCGTTTGCCACTTGCGTTGCTCGGCTGAACTTTCGTGCGGCCGTACTTCGTGTGTGGGCCAGCGTTGGACGTCATTTGCTGCTACCGCAACCTGGGTGGAGTAGAGGTAACATCACTACTCTGCGTGGAGAGAGCCTTTGTAGTCATGGGTTCGATCCCAGCGAGCAACCTCTCCAGTAAGTGCCCTTGGGCAAGACACCTAACGGTACATACTCGCCACCCAGGACATACTTGAAAACGAGAGGAATCTCAATGTATCTTCCCTGGTAAAATCCTTTCTCAAAAAAAAAACAAAAAAAAAAAACACAGTTTGCTGAAAATGAAAATAATAAAACGGTTGGAAAAAAATTAAAATATTTTCTCTTTTACATGGAATCCTAAGCCTGTTTAAACCTCTCAAACTGAATCACCAAAGATCTGGGAATTTCACCAACATGTCTGCAGTTCGGCGTTCTCTGAATAAATGAACCATTACTTCTCTATGGGATAATTTCACAGCCACTGAAGATCACCGAACTGTGACAAACTTCAGCGTATTTCTCTGTCGTCAATTAGTCTAAGTTGTCAATATGCCAAATACAGTGACTAGACAAACTGCCCCGAAATTCAACATTCGGTGCAATTCAGTGGCAAGTTCGTCACTTATTGAATAACCCCTTTAGGCTAGGGTCAGATGAAAGCATTTTTCCCCGCGAATGTGAAAAAGTGCGTCCGAACGCATTGACGTATTTTTTCACGGAATGCGCAAAAAACGGTCAGACGACGCGCATTTTTGGGCGTGATTTTGTACGGATCGTCAATAAAACCCTTTTTGCGTCTGGACGTTATGTAGGCTGGACATTAGCAGTGTCTGACATCTCCTAATCACGCAAACACGCCGCTATGCCGCAGCTGCGGACTCAGTATGTCAGTACTAGCGGTTCAGCGTTCTCAGAAAAATGCGTTCAAATTCCACTTGCGTTGCACGGCCGGACTTTTGTGCGGCCGTACATCGTATATTGGCCGTCATTGCCCGTCATCTGCTGCTAGTGCGGCCGTAATTATGTGCGCCAGAACGCACGTTAAAAGTGCGCTGGTCTGACCCCAGCCTTAGTGGTTTAGGGCTGGGGTCAGTGTTCGCTCAAAACCCCAGAAAACCACCCAGTAGCTCCAATGGACAACCTGAAGGGTGGTGTTTAGACTTCCACTTGAAGAGCATCGCAGAGGGAGCAATATAGGCGAGTCTCCTGTCACCATGCACACTTAACATATATTAAGTAACAGGGCTCATACCGTCCATTAAGCAATAACAAGTAGAAATCAGGAGAGTGGAAATGTGTAACAGTCAGATCCACAACAATAAAACTCATCTGTATCAGAGTTCCACAGCTATAAACCTCACAATATTTGGGGCTATTAGGGACAGACAAATAAGCTTATACAGTAACTGTATGTAGCATTACTTTAGTAAAAGGTCTATTAAAAACCCAGTGACTGCAGTGTTTTACTTCTTGCAGTCAAAAGAGATTAGGTTTTGTGGGTGGATTTTGTGTGAAATGGGTGTGGTTAGTAGTGGAGAGTACTTTTCAACATGGCGAGTACCTCAGTAAATGCAATGAGGTTATTGTTTTGCTTTTACATTAGCACACATTATATGGCTTGGCAACTAATAATTTCATATTAAAGTGTGTTGCGCCATTCAAAACAAGTTAAAGACCTTTAATGTTGCCATTTAACTTCCCTGTCAATACATAATACAAAATAAATAAAAAAAAAAAATCCTTAGGTTCCGAAACAGGGCTTGACAATTAAAAAAAAATAAAAAAAAAAAAAATTGTGGAATTTTCACTATGCCGAACTGCCAACTCTTGACTTAACCAGAATAATTTTCTTTTGTCTACAGTACCGGCTGGGTGGAGTAGAGGTAACATCACTGCTCTATAACCGTGGAGACGCAGGTTTGAATCCCGGCAAGAGCACCTCTCCAGTAAGTGTCCTTGGGCAAGACACCCAACGGTACATACTCGCCACCCAGGACATACTTGAAAACGAGAGAAATCTCAATGTATCCTTCCTGGTAAAATACTTTAAAAAAAAAAACAAAAAAAAAACTGTAACTTTCAAGTTGGAAAGAGTTCTGAGAGTTTATGTTCTATGAAGGGATAGTGTGAAATGCCAGCAGGCCAGGTCATAGGTTGACGTGTCCATCATTTGGTTTCTTCTCCGGCTAGTTGTTTCATTACTATGGGAGGTACAGGTTTCGAGGTAGAGAGTTGAAGAATGAAAACAAATATTTTGCTTCTCACCTGCTTACTTTCCATGCGATACCCCCTGTCTTTCATCTATTGTATAACCTACATCAGCATTCCATTGATAACACTTGCTAACGTACAAAGCTTTAACCCACAAGGTCAGTGACATAGGAGTGGTTAGATTTCTATTCACATGACGCTTGCAACTCTGCTACTATTTGCTGTTCCGAAGCAGCACACCATGGCCTTTCTGTTAACGTACATGTGCACTGTCTCGAGGCTACTCGTTTACATTCGCTAAGGAATATTGTGCAGATATGGTGGAAAACACATTTTCCCTTCTTCGTCTTTTGATAAGAACATTTAAAAAGGGACACCACTATATCCAATCATAACACAGTGGATGGAGGCCATCCTTTCACTCCCCCCCCCCAAACTATCCACTACACACAGACTGAGATCCTTATCCTCTGCATCTTTTCTCAGCAATATTGGCCCTCCAGAGTTCCAATGGGGCTTTGACAACCTGATCAGTGGCTGAGCATCATGGGAGTTGTAGTTGCAAAACATCTAGACGGCCTAGGCTGCTGACCCGTGCTATCCAATAAGCGGAGGTGAGGTAGCAGTATCTCCCCTTCAATAATCACTACAATTACCACACTCATTGAATACATACGGCTTAAATCACAAACCTCTACATTAAGTTATGCTTGGCTGCTTTTGCTGTGCGTACACTCAAATGTCTGCCGTCGAGAGGTTAAAGGGACACTCTGAAAAATGTACACCCACTCTTTATTTGTCCTTAAATAATTGGATAAAAGGGTGCGGACAGCATTTGGCCAATTATTTCTTTTTTTAGATTGCTCTTCGTTTAGGAGAAAATACTCACTTTTTTCCCCCCTTGGTGTTGGGCTACTGCTCCTCTTTGGCTCAGGGCTTCTGAAACCCGTACGTCACTGGAGCTGCTTACGCAATTTCAATAGTGTACGTATCCTTTTGTACTTGGGCTACTCAAATTGCATATCTTGCGTTCGTCCCCAGCTGCATTCTTCAAGAACACACGTTGCTTCCAGTGTTAGGACATCACTTATGCCTGAGTTGCTACCCAGCGAGCAAGATATTCAAATGCCAGCTGTGTGGTGCAGGAAACTCCTATGCTTCACACAGACCTACCAGCAAAGCGGGACTGGAAGGGAGCACGCCATGCAGTCTGGCCACTTTAATAAGGTAGAGTAGTCAGGGTGCGTAGAGAGTCCCATTAATCTGCCAAGTGTCAAACAACACTTTATAGCGGTATGGAAGGATATAGTAATAAAAAGCGTAAGGTTCAGGTAGGTCAGTCGGTTCCTTCTATTCCCCTAGCAAGAATATAAACAACAAGCCATACCCTCGTTTTTAAAAAACACTTATTTTCATTCATATAATGATGCAGCAAGTCCTGCAAAACTGTGCATGGATAAGGTACTTTGGGTGGAGATGTGTAAAATATTAAAGATATTCTATGTGCAATTTTGGTGATTTACTGTACAACATCTCCATCCTTCATTCGAAGCAGTATTATCACAGCTACAGATAAAGAGCACCAGGTTTCCACTAGTGAAAGAGCAGCTGTGACCACCGTTTTATCCAATTTAGGGCTCGATTCCCTAGTAAACGCTGAAAGGTAGCGTTCAGATTAGTAAGCGTTAACACTAGGATAAGTGACTTTATCGCGTGCCCCCCATATTAAGTCCAACATTAAAGCCGAAAAAAAAAAAAATCAGTTTGCACCCCTAAACCCCTCCCAATATATCCAATACTCACCGCTCAACCCACAGCGAAGACGGTGGTCCGATCCGCTGCATCTCCTGGCTGCGAACAGATTGAGACTAGGGACCAATAGTCCCCAGTCTCCCTCCGGGATCACTCCGTGGCCGTGAGCAAGAGCATGCAGGGCATGCGGCCTGGCAGTGTATGCCTCCATGGAGTCCTATGGGCTCCAGGAGGGGATACTCCCAGCTAAAAACAGAAGTATCACTGAGGGTAGTGCTTCGTTCCGTGACAAGGTGCGGAGGTAGTGCCTGCCCTGGAATCAAAACGCAAAAATGGGGATGCTATGGAGAAACCTTCTGACACAGGTTTTCACGATTTTAGGCTGGCGTCAGATGAGCGCACTATGTGCGCCCGAACTAAACTGCTTACCAGCGTCCGTCACAGCGTTTTGACGCTGCAACAGGGCCAGTAACACCCTTGTGTGAGCGCACGAAATGCGCGTGCAACAAGCGGCCAATATCCGGCCTCTCCGTCAAAGCGCTAGGACGCTCGTTGATGGAGCTGCAAAGCGCGATTCTCCATAGGAAGATCGTGCTTTGCAGCACTGAACGCAGTGAGTGCGCTCAGCGAGATGGCCAGACTCCAAAGATGCTTGTCTGACACTAGCCTTAGTGTTAGGGAGGGAATAGGGCTCTTAATTGTTCTACCCCATTCCTGACCACTGGGGTGTGTCCATGTATTGTAACTTAAATTTTTTTTAAATGGAATTTTAGCCATCACAATGCCAGAGACAATCCTAACGAGTCATCACACTAGAATGTTGATGTTGCCACGTAGGGCCAATGTCAGAAGTCAATGGCAAGGCTGCATTAAGTGTAAGAAATTCCTGCAGAATACCTTACCGACTAACCCATCGCTGGTCACACATCTGTGTTAAAAAAAAGTAGGTGACAGGTCTGTGTGTGGAAGGAGGGTACACGTATGAAATATATAGAGAACCGTTAAAACTATGCCAACTTGCTTGCCATTGGGCTAGGAAAATGCATAAAGTAGAATTTAATGCCCTTTCACACGGTCACTTTATACTACGTGTAATGCTGTTATTCTCATATTTATGTTGTATTTCAGAACTACTAGGAGGGGAGATACTGCCACCTAGTGGCTGAAACCTGAATCAGCACACAGCATTGAGAACAGGGCTGAAACAACTAATTGATAATATAGTCATCTGTTCTAATTGTCGATTAATCTATGTACAGAACACACTGTTTAGAGTCAAACTGAGGTAAACATTAATAACCTCAGATGCTAAAGAGCTGATTGGAGAAGATGTGCGGCTGCGGCTTTACTTGGCGTGACTTAGTTCCCGGGTTATGCCTTTAATTTCAACCAGTTTGTTTCGATTTAGTTTACAGCAATGGCAAAACTAGATCACAGACCCTGGGGTACCGCCACTGGGTGAAAGAGCTATTCCATTGATGTTTTATCTTTACTTATAACTGGAATCAGACGCATTATATTTCCATTTACGGATCTCCATTAAGGACAACGTTGGAATAGGGCCCTATTGGTCTGCTATTAAAAGTGTGGTTTGGCTTCATCCTCCTCTTCCTCAGGGTCTCTCCTCCTCTCCCTCAGTCTTCCTTTGGGTCTCTCCATCCTCATCAGAGCTGTCACACTCACAGAAGCTGCTGAGGACCTTTTGGATGCATTACATACATCCCATAAGCATATACCGTCTGCATTCTACATCTTTGCAATAGCTGCTAAAAGGAAAAGGGGTTTTCCATCGAGGAAAGCATATATTGAATCTTGGGAACAATCAAGTGTCTCTTGCAGAAAGAGAACAGCCTCGCACACGTGTAAGTCTGTGCTGGGAGTCTGTCGCCAGCAGTGTTTAAGTGTGCACAAAGATCCTCCAGCTCGGTTATGCTGTCCTGAAAGAAGTCATCTCCCTGACAGTTCTCCTCATAGTCCTCTTGTACTAAGGAGCTCGGTGTCGGTGCGAGCACTGCATGGAGACACATCTACTGCCTGGAAGATGCTGAGGGGTTAGCGAACATGGCAACGGACCTACCCTCGCCTCTCACCTTGTCAAGTCTCCACTCTCCTTCCTGTCTCTTCTCCGAAGCTATAGCCTCACACCGAGACAACAGCCGAACGAAATTAAGTTCTAATCTGGATTTCGCCATGGTCCACGGATGACTTTGTGACCCGGAAGCAAAGTTATCGAATCGGTCACGTCACGTCCGGTCTCCATCTTTGATAAGGCGGAAGCATAACAAAACAAACCTCCAATGTACTCACAGGTCTGTTTGCGTAGCTGTATGCTTACTCACTGTTATTTTTTAATACGTCACAATCAAGTACAAGGCAGGACCCAAAGCTGCAACTCACTCGAGGTGCTTATCCCCCAGAAACACATATATATTGTACAGTTAAACTGAGGAAACATATTCCCCAAGAATACATTATATTGTGCTATTGTGTGTGTTTTGAATATAGCTATGCAGTTTAACCCCTTAGTGACCGGGCGGTTTTACAAAAGTCTGTCCTTTAGTGGCCGTTGCTGTCTAGGTCATATTTTCCGCTTACTTGTTTATGCAGCCCACACCTGTTATATTGTAGCCGGAGTCAGACAGGTTCACTTCATTAACGGCGCCGGACCAGACACAAGCAAGGATTGTCCAAACACGAGTCTCTTCAGGAAAGGCAAGAGTTTATTGTGTCGTCACACAAGTGCTCACACAGGATTGAATCGCTTAGAGTGAGCCCCGATTACACAGAGACATGAGGTTTTATGCCCCAAATACATAATTAGGTACATCCCCATTAGCCCACCTCCCTATGACACTCTATTCCACCCCACGTGGGTTAATACCTCCCATCATTAATTCGAACACAAAGAACATTCCACATATAACTATAAATTGATACACTTCTCGTTAGTTTGACAGTCTGTGATTTGTTTGTGCTGTCTCTCTCCAGGCAGTGCCTCCCTCCCTATCGGCTATGTTTATTCAGGTGGCCTGGGGCCTGGTCTTCTATGTTTTCTTTATTCTTCGGCACATCTCACTGACCTTGTCCCATTCATAAATCTTTCTGTGTCAAGAGCCGGCCGGATTCTGCCTGGTTTTATTGCTAGCTTTCTAATCTGCCACGCATTCTTGGAATCCTATGTAAACTCTTCTCTGCACATCTAGTAAAAATCTATTCTATTTACTGGTGAACCAATATTCTGCACAAGATGGCTGCCTGGTTCATAGTAGCAACCATCTTCCAGCCTAATTCTCCTTCATTCCCCCCTTGGCTCAAGTGTCAGTATCTTTTTCCTGGCACTTGTAGCCATTACACTTCACTATTCCGAAACTCTGCATACTGGGGGGGGGCTTTCCATTCACTGGGAACATTCCCTGTGGAATTATCAATGGTATCTTCTGTGTTTGTGTGGGTGTCAGTGCTGACTTGCATAGTGGCCATATGCATAGCCCTATACGGTATATCAGTATCCCTATGATCAAAATCACCACTATCATGAGTATCATGGATCCAATCTTTGAGATGAATCTCAAGATGGAACCAAACCATTCTCCCATTGCTCCAAACCCACGGAGCGGATTCCAGCCTTCGGCAGCAATCCTTCTGGCTGTGCCCTGCAACTGTGCTACCTTCTCCTGATGATCTTGAATTACCTGGTAATAGTCTGGGACTTCGTGTGTAGTGTTTCTGATGAAGGTGCAACATTCATAGTGCATTGTCATTTCACACAATCCATTCAAGGCCGCACTGATCTGCTCAAGCGCCATTTCATATATCATTTGCACCTTTCGTAACTCACGCATTTCCAGATTCAGCAGCTGGATATCCATACTGGTTCTATTCAGAATCTCATCCATCAGATTGACATAGCTATTCAATCTCCTCATCATCTCTCCTCCCCATCCAGTCCATGCTGGCAACCATGTCCATATTCGATCCATCTTCGTAAACAATTCTCTCTTCGGTCTTTCAAACACCAGTGGGTACCTAGGGTGTAGTTCTGTGTCTGTGTTTGTGTCTTCTCCCCTTAGTTTCTGGATTGGGACCAGCTTAGCCAAATAACACATTCCCGTTATTGTTGGTGGTACCTATGTGTAACACACCCTTTCACAGCACACCTGGTACCCTCCTGTCACTATAAATGGTGATGAATGTAGTGTTCCCTTTGATATCTCTATCGCAAGGTGTCTCAGCCGTCTCATCATATCCACTGCACCCTGCCTCCCATTGGTCACATTCCCAATCACCGCCTCTTGGTCTCTAGTGAGTTGCCTGCATCGTAATATAAAATAAGTCGCCTTTTGTCCTGCTTTGAATATGTAAATGTATAATGTCCAGTTGAACTGACTTGAGTTACATAACCCACCCTCGTTATTTGTTTCTTTATCTGGTCCTAGTTGAAAACACCATTCTGGTGGATACACTGGTCCTATTATGGGGTACCCGGGACTGACTGATTCGGTCTTTTCCCTTTGTGCATCGACAGCATGTATTGTGACATTCCCTGATACAAACATACTCAAATTCATTGGAACAGAGGCAAATGGTATATGAATTGTCTCTGGGTGCAGTCTACTACACACCCAGCATGCAGTTTGCCCAGACTTTTTAGCATAGTCATATTTGAATTGCACAAGTAAGTGTCCTCTTGGGTTGGTTCCAGATAGCGCCTCTCGTTTTTGTCTCCACATGGTACGGTTCTCCATCACCGGGTGCGTACCATTCCAGATATGGGAAATATCCACTTTCCCCACATTGCCCGTACAATTAGAGCATACTCCACGCGAGAGTCCATAAATCAAATTAGCAAAATATAAAATCAGCACCACAAATGCCCCGAGTGTCAGAATTCCTTGGGCAATTCTTTTTACAGTCACATAAACCCAATCCCCCCCACCGGAATTTCAAAAGTAAAAAACATTTCTGGATGATCAAGGGTGGGGGCCGGGCCCTAAAAAGCACCCTGTGGTTATCCCCGTTGGCAGGTGGTCAGGGTCTGTGCCCATCAAGACACCCATCTCCGCTGGCGGGTGGTCAGGGTCTGTGCCCATCAAAACACCCACTTGTTGATCCTCTGAATCATCAGGGTTAGGATCATTTAGGTGCTCGTGACTGTGGTCTTTGTCAGCTTCAGCCTCAGCGGATTGGTCTCGTTGGCGACGACCTTCCATGTTAGCTCAGGACTGGCAGCTGCTTTTACTCTGGAGTGATGTATCCACGGGACCACCTCGGCAACCTTTACTGCTGTAGGGGTTGATAACAGGACAAAATAAAAACCTCTCCATTTTGGACCTAGTGGATCATTTTTCCACTCTTTTACCCATACTGAGTCACCCGGACAATACTTATACAGTGAAGGATACAGAGAATACGGTATATTATCCCCCACCCAAATATTTAACTTCTGCATTGATTTACCCAGCATTACTACCTGATCATTTAGTTTAATTTCTCCCAATGCCCGAAGGTCCCCCCTTAGTCCATTAATCAGAGGGGTTGGCTGTCCAAACATAAGTTCGTATGGACGTAGCTTCAATTGGGGGTTGGTCTGCACCTAATGTGCAAAAGGACTATCGGCAGTAAGTCCAACCAGCCTAGTGACGTCTCTTGGCACAGTTTGGACATCAAAGTCTTTAGGGTACGGTTCATTCTTTCAACTTTTCCCGAACTTTGGGGCCTGTTCTCGGGTTGTTCTTGGCACATGTTACACACTGCTGAGCTGTTGCTTTGCAGATTGCTGACAATCCTGGTACGTAGAAATGTGGCTCCAACTGTTGCTCCATCATTTCTCTTCCTCCATGGGTACTTGCGTGAAATGCTCTTACGATTTCAGGAGCCAGTGTTGCTGGTAGGACTATTAGTCCGTTCTCCATCTGGAACCATCCATCTTCTCCATACCCTCCGGGTTCGTCTGTCAGCCACTTCTTTTCTTTCTCTGAATACACAGATGTCCATTCGCTCAGTGGCGCCGGTAGGAGTGCAGCCACCACTGGTTTTGGTTTGTATCGTGCCAATTCTCCATAATTTCCCCAGATGAATTCTTCTTTTGGGAAATAGTATCGCCATGCGAAAAACAATAAATCTTGTCTGTCTTGTGAATCTCTTACTGCTGGTATGAAAAAGTCCATTGCACTTTTCTTCATTCTTGGCAGTCTGTTCTTGATAAGGATCTCCTTGAGGAAGAACCTCACCAGTGGGACTTGGTATTCTTCTGCTCCCAATTCTCCCAGACTGTGCAGTATCCGTGTGATTCGTAGATTATTGTGAGGATTATTTATCAAATTTTCAAATCGTGACGCGAAATTTTCTGCTCGTTCAACTTCAGTTGTTTCTTTGTCTTCCTCCTCCCCCACTATTTTTACGCCGAAGAATTTCAGCATCATCTTGTAAACTCTGCGTAGTCTTTGCTGAACTTCTGAGGTGTTGATCATTAGGCGTGTTTCTTGCGGGTTTAGGGGAGTAGAGTAGAAATTCCGGCCTTGTGTCCTTTTTGGAAAAAGCCATTGGATATAATCATAATTGAGTTCTAACAGTTCATAATCATCTTGCCATTTGTTCAATATTATTTCAATGAACTCCCCGTGGGGTTCAAATTTTTTTTAAATTCATATAGAACTCGTAATTTGGCATGGAAGATTGAGGCTCTTGCTTGCAGATCAATACTTTAGCTTGAGCTTCTGTTTGCGGTGGTGGTTTCGCAGCTGCTTTTGCGGCCTGGTCCGCGCGTCTGTTACCTTTTGGAATTTCATCACGGCCTTTTTGGTGGCCTCGACAGTGCATGATGCTGACAGCACTTGGTTTCCACACTGCTTCCAGGAGGGCCGTGATTTCTGCAGCATATTTAATTTATTGTCCTGAAGACGTGAGTAGGCCTCTTTCTTTGTAGAGTGCGCCATGTGCATAGACTGTCATAAAGGCGTATTTGGAATCCATATAGATATTTACTCTTTTGCCTTCAGAAATTTCAAGGGCTCTGGTTAAAGCTGTTATTTCAGCTAGTTGTGCCGATGTATGGCCTGGCAGTGGCTTTGCTTTGATAACTTCTTCTGTTGAGACTACTGCATAGCCGGAGACTTCCTTCCCATCATCCATATAGCTGTAGATCGTATTTGTCTAGGGGTACGTCTTTCAAATCTGGCCTGCTACTGAACACTTCTTCCATGACTTGGAGGCATTCATAATTTGGATCCTCTTCACAGTCAGGCAGTAAAGTAGCAGGGTTTAAAGTAGCGATGAGGTCCAAATGAACCCGTGGATTTTCACACATCATGGCTTGGTACTTCGTCATCCGGCTGTTGCTAAACCAGTAACCTCCTTTGACATCCAGCAGAGCCTTGACAGCATGGGGCACCTTGACATAAAGAACTTGTCCAAGGGTCAGCTTGTCTGCTTCTGCTATCAGCATTGCGGTGGCAGCCACTGCTTTCAGGCATGGGGGTAGGCCGCAGACCACAGGGTCGAGTTGCTTGGAGAGGTAGGCCACAGGCCTCAGCCACGAGCCAAAGGTCTGGACCAATACTCCTGTTGCTGTTTGGTTATATTCATGTACGAACAGCTGGAAAGGCTTGCTATGATCTGGCAGACCCAGCGCAGGAGCTTCCATCAGCAGAGTCTTTAATTTCAGAAACGCTGCGGTTTGCTCTTCTTCCCAATGAAAGGGGTCTAATTCTCTTTCCTTGGTTGCTTGATGAAGCGGCTTGGCAATTTCTGCGAAGTTGGGGATCCACAGGCGGCAGAAGCCTGCAGCTCCCAGGAATTCACGGACTTGTTTCCTGGTCTTTAGTTGGGGTATGCGGCACATTGCTTCTTTCCTTTCTGCCCCTAGTGCACGTTTGGTACCTGTTAACTGGAATCCCAGGTATTTTACACTCTGTTTACATATTTGTGCTTTCTTTTTTTTTTTTTTTTAGACACTCTGTAACCTGTTTGGCTTAGCAGATGTAGCAAAAATTTTGTGACAGATAAAACAGTCTTTTTCTGTGGGGGAAACCAGTGTAATTAATCAACATACTGTAGCGTGGAAGGACAAAAGGTCCTGGCTGAGCGCGCATCCATTGTAGATACCTCCCACTGAGAAATAAAAAAAAATAAAAAAGTTGTCTTGCTGGAACAATGGTGTGTTCCACGGTGACACGCAGAATTTCAATATACCGTAGTCTTTAAATCTCTGCAAATATATTTGTATATTCTGCTTGGCTTTCTTTGGGATATAATATTGTTTTAGAGCCACCGGTATTGCGCCGGACTTTAATTCAACTAATCTGGGCGGGTTGTCCTCCGCCCCCCACCTCAGGAATTCCAAGGAGTAGTGCGTGCGGATCCAGCGTGGCAGACAGAGTAGGTGCCGTGCGCCATTCTTCTTCCCTCGGCATAACTACTGCGATTTTCACAGATTGGGGGTTGTGCGGGCTGGCTGGATTATACTACCGAACAAAACTGCCACCCTCCGGCAGGTTTAATTGAACGTGACCCCCGGGAAAAAAAAAAAACATAATTTGGGCTTGCAATTTGCAAAAAATATCCCGCCCCAGGAGCTGGATGGGACATTCGGGCATATACATATACACATTGTGTAAATAATATTCTCAGAAATATTTTCCCATAGCCCAAAACAGACTCTTAATACTACATCAAAAAAAACAATAAAAATAAATCATTCCATCAAAAATCAAACAAAAACATACCTTGTAAAAACAGTAAAGAAAAATTACTTTAATTATTTCTCGAATTAATTTTTCTAACCGTTTCATATATTTCAATTTAGTTTGTTAATAAATTTTTATATTTTAGTAGGCAATATTGTATACCATTACATACCTATTATTATTTATATGCAATAATATAAAAAAACCAGGACTCCTTTTTAATAATATCAACACAAAATATAAACATATATCTTGCACTCAACCGACTTCAGACAAATATTCTATTGTAACACACTAAAATTAGCTAAACATAGTACGCTGCACAAGTACACAAAGGGTTATTTTTTTCCACCTTTCAGAGAGCAAAGAAAAACAAACTGCTCCCTCCTGCTCCTCCCTCCTGCAAACAGTCTGTCAGAAAAAGGAGGGGGCCTATTACACCAGGGACGACGCTCAATCTCAACTTTTAATTGAACAGTTTAATGATCAATTAAAAACACAATCGGACAAAATCAGTCTGAACCACACATATAAACTATACAGCACCGCAACTATCTCACTCCGTGAAATATTAATTAATTTATATATGCTCCCATCGGGCATCTCAATCTTTTCTGGTGGAGCCTCTCTATCTCCCTTATTTTGGGGGTCCTGTTTCTTATTCCTCCCCGCTATCATTATAAAATGACTCTGGTTTTTAATGCAATATCTCCATATATCTATATACGGGTATTGTTCAGGATGTCCATACTGCTCTGTAACTTGGGAATGTACCTTCTGTACTAACTCCGGGTCCATTGACCCCTGCTCTGGCCATCCTGGGACTAATAACGGCCACACAACTGTACACATTACTTTTAATTTCTCTTTTGTCAATTCTACACCATAATCATACGTTTTTATATAATGCTTCGAAATTCCGCACCATATATTCTAGGGGCATCTTACCCTCCTTTACCTTCTTGGGCTTAGATGACCTGTTACCCATTGTCACTCTTGAAAACAATACTTTTTGCGATACAATTATCTTATTTCAATAACAGTTAAAATCTACAGTCTGATACTTCAGTCAACAATTTATCCGCATCCACATACGCTTCCCCCTTCAGTAGCCGACTGCAGTCGCCTGAGCCGAAACCGTAATTATCTGGGTCAAATCTCGTATTTGCTTCCTCGTGGAGCGAGTAGGCGCACGTTCACTCACAGCACTCAAGTCAATTCATTCACAACACATTCCGTATCAGATACTTTCAGCATAATATAGAATATATATCACTTCAACTCTTTCCATTAGCCGAGGGCGTATTCCCTCCTTAGTGGCTCCTTATACCCCGTAATTTGAACTCTAACTCTTGACTGCTTGTGGCTATGTGCACCCCGTTCCTTGTCTATCTCTGTAGCTTTCGCTGGCTTCACTATAAGCCCTTTTCACTACACGGCGTACACACTAGGCACTGACTCAGGCTCTTAGCCCAGTCACAGAAAAATCCTCCTCCTTTCCCGTTTACCCACGTGGTGAAGCTCTATTTACAAACACTGAACTATGCAACTCCACGCAGCTACTTTCTCCCTCTCATACAGAACTACCCTTTGATTGGCATTCAATTCCCCCGAATCCAGACGCCCGCTAGCCACTCTGGCTCCTTAGCAATGTCAGCGCTACCAGCGGCGGGAAAGATATGCCAATAGGATGGTGGCCATCGCATCCTCTTATCCGTCTATCGCAGTCGGACGTTTCCCTTAGATACCGGTATTTCCTTTAGACATACAAAACATAGAAGACACGTTACCTATCGCCGGCGCTGCTTGCTGTTTCCCCAGACTCGTTGGTGTCTGTCCCAGCTTCCCGGGCCGGGGGGGTCTGTTTGGGACGAGATGAGGTCCACTGTACAGGAAATCCTGCTTGGCGCCTGCAGATGTCAGCTCACCTTCAACGGACGCCCCCAACCATCGGGATTCTCGTGCACCTGCAGTCAATATCGCTGCACTGTGTTCAGCAGCCGTTGCCTGTGTCTTGGCAAAAGGCTCGTTATCCCGGCTATCGAGACCCCAGAAAATGTAGCCGGAGTCAGACAGGTTCACTTCATTAACGGCGCCGGACCAGACACAAGCAAGGATTGTCCAAACACGAGTCTCTTCAGGAAAGGCAAGAGTTTATTGTGTCGTCACACAAGTGCTCACACAGGATTGAATCGCTTAGAGTGAGCCCCGATTACACAGAGACATGAGGCTTTATGCCCCAAATACATAATTAGGTACATCCCCATTAGCCCACCTCCCTATGACACTCTATTCCACCCCACGTGGGTTAATACCTCCCATCATTAATTCGAACACAAAGAACATTCCACATATAACTATAAATTGATACACTTCTCGTTAGTTTGACAGTCTGTGATTTGTTTGTGCTGTCTCTCTCCGGGCAGTGCCTCCCTCCCTATCGGCTATGTTTATTCAGGTGGCCTGGGGCCTGGTCTTCTATGTTTTCTTTATTCTTCGGCACATCTCACTGACCTTGTCCCATTCATAAATCTTTCTGTGTCAAGAGCCGGCCGGATTCTGCCTGGTTTTATTGCTAGCTTTCTAATCTGCCACGCATTCTTGGAATCCTATGTAAACTCTTCTCTGCACATCTAGTAAAAATCTATTCTATTTACTGGTGAACCAATATTCTGCACAAGATGGCTGCCTGGTTCATAGTAGCAACCATCTTCCAGCCTAATTCTCCTTCAATATACCGTTTTTCCCACCATTAAATGGACTTTCTAAAAATAGCATTATTTGCATCATATCATATCCTTTACGGTAATCTCTTATTTTAGCGTCTTTAATTCCCTATGGAGGAATCAAGCGTTTTAAATTCCAGCTGCTGCTGAACACCTTGTAACAAATGTTTATAAACACAATGTTGCAAGTTGAAGTAATTGCAGACAGTTTGAAAAAAAAGCTACTGTTAGGCTTTCCCTGCACAACTGACATTACCATACATTTCTATGAAGTATTTTGGCGTATTTAACCCCTTAGTGACCAGGCAGTGTTACGATTGTCTGTCCGTAAGTGCCCACTGCTGTTTTTTACGTTTCTGCACCGTTTGTGTATCATATCGAATAATTTACTTTAAATAAAATTTAAGAAATATGATGAAAAAAATGGATAACCCACACTTTTTCAAAATTTAATCCCCAAAATCAAAAACTTTCAAAATTGTCCTGAGATTAGAAAAACAAAATTTTTACATGTTTTTCCTTTTGACCCCTTCACTGCTGAGCCATTTCAACTCTGTGCGCCCTCATACACACCGCACATTACTGTGGAGCTCTGTGACACCCCGTTAAACTTCGCGCAGCAGTGTTTAGGAGGGTGTCACAGAGCACCACAGTAACATGCAGTGTTTAGGAAGGTGTCAGACTTCCATAGTAAACACTGCACATTACTGTGGAGCTGTGGCCCTGCGAACCTCTTTGGCAACTGGCCCCTTCTGCTTCCAACACTGGGTGCACCATGTGCCGCCCTAGGCCCAGGCGGCTGATGTCACACGGCGTGCCATGTGACCTAATCAGCCGGAGCGCCCGTTGAGTTGGTCACATAGTGTGTTGTGTGACGTCTGCCGCAAGGGCATAGGGCAGTGGACACCATGCCCTGTGACCTAATCAGCGGGGGCCGGCGGCCAGCCGGCTCCCGCTGATGAGATCATAGGGTGCACCGGATGCAATCTTAAAGTCAGCCTAGGCTGCCTCTCAGTGTGGCTGGTTATGTTGACGGCCGTCTGTCCCGAGAGGCTAGCTGCACATGCCCAGCATGCCCGATGGCCACTCTGGGCCAAAGCCTACACGTTAACCCATGAAATGTATACACTGAAGCATGTAGCCTATCCATTAACCCCTAAAATGGCATTAAGAGAAAAAGCTAAATTAATACACAATGTGATATACTGTATAGTCTGGGCGTTAACCCATTTCAACCATGTGGAGAAAAAAATAACTTACGCACCGCGCACGTGGCACCGGACGCAATTTAGGCAAGAACATCAAACCGCTAGGACGGACGCACAGAGTGCGCCACATCTGCATAGCTTTTTGTGTGAGTGATGGCACGTAGTCAGACGGACTGCATTTTTGACTGGATTGGAGAGCAGCGGAGGAGGTATCCAAAGGGGGAATCCGGCGCATGCGTGTCAGTATCTGGGCGCAGATCCAAGACTGTGATGTAGATTGAAGAGCGCACGATAGGTGGAAATTGAAAAAATCCCTCTGGAGCCCCCCAGATACAGTTAGATTGATATCTTGAAAGAGCGCTTTTGCTTCTTAGTGGGTTAATATAGCATGTGCTGAAAAATCTAAATTTAAAAATCACAGTTTAAAACAAACTCACAAAAATAGAGCACAAATAAATGTGCAAAACAGCATTTGCCACAATAGCCAGAACCTCCCGATATCTGTACTCCAAATCTCCACTCTGCAGTCCATCAACATATAGATCGAAGCCCGTTGGAATGGAATGGAACGCTGGCATTGTGGCCCGGCAGGATGTATACATATGATTATGATATATTATGAATCTGCCGAGTCTGCTGGCAAAAAGGATATAGGATTTGTCTGGCTCCTACAATAAAACATGACTTCAAATCTCGTTTAAACATGATGAGCACAAAACTGTGAAAGGTGAAATAACTCAGTAGTGAAGGGGTTAATAAAAGCAATTTTTTAGGGGTTAATAAGAGCAGTTATTTAAGGTAGTTTTGTGTAATGTTAGATGGAAAAACCCAATTATGTTATAACTCAGTAGTGAAGGGGTTAATAACAGCAGTTATTTAGGGGTTAATAACAGCAGTTATTTAAGGTAGTTTTGTGTAATGGTTAGAGGAAAAAAACAATTATGTAAAATACCTATAGCAGTGAATTTGTTAAGTCAGCAAAACTTGGTATGGGAGTGTGAAACTCAAAGCTTTCTTGCAACATTGTATAAATATTGACTTCACAGCAGCAGCTCTGAGAATAAAAGACGCTAAAATACTAAATTGGCTTGATGGTCTTAATAAAAGACGCTAAAATAAGAGATTACCAAATCTACAACCGCCAAAACAGACCCTGGCTAAATAGTTTCGAAATTTTGTCCCGAGATTAGAAATACCCAATTTTTACATGTTTTTGCTTTTTAATATCTTGCATTTATTACTTTGTATTTCTGTAACGACTAAAATTTCAATGTTTTTGAACCCAGGACATACTTGAAAATGAGAGAAATCTCAATGTATCCTTCCTGGTAAAATACTTAATATTTAATTATTTTTTTATTTATTTTTACAACAAACCTGGTCATGTTTGGTATAATTGGAAAGGCCATGATCAGAACTCTCCAGCCAGACCACTGCTGGAGCGCGGCGAGGGAGTTAAGTATCGGGGGGGAGGGTAGATGACCCTGACGTACTATGTACGTCCACGGGTCTAAGGGAGACTTCCTGATCAGACGTACATGGTACATCAGCAGTTGGGAAGGGGTTAAGGCCAGAGTCAGACGAGCGCATTCTGTGCGGACTGTGCGTCCGTGCACAACGGACGTACTTTCTGACTGACGACAAGGTAGTGGCCATACAGTCCGTTTTTGTGACCGACGTTTTTTTTGACTGATGTAGAAGGGAAAATAAATTGATATGAAAAACATTTTGTCCGTCAAAATGCTGGACGTCAAAAATGCAGTCCGTCTGACTACGTTCCATCACTCACACATAAAGCTATGCGGACATTGCAGATGCAGCACATTCTGTGAGTCTGTTCTAGCGGATTTACGTTCTTGCCTGCCTTGCGTCCGTTTGCCGCGTCCATTGTGCGTCCGCAGTTCGGTGCAGACGTACTTCGTGTGTGGGGCTCCATTGGTCATAATTATATGCTATAACAGACGTACAAATGTGCGGCAACAAGGACGTGATTAGTGCGCTCGTCTGACACGGGCCTAAAATGATAGAAAATGTAAAGTCTTGGGGTCAAGAAACAGGTGTAACCAAATCGTGCTGAATACATGAGGCTAGAAATGAAGCATTGTTCGGCAAGGGTCTGTCACGGTGTGACCTTGGTTAGCCCCCATATCAACATTTTTGAACAAAGCTCATGCAGCTTGTTAGATCGCACATAGAAAAATAAATAATAACAATTATTTTAGGGGGGCTAACCCATCACCAGCCCCCTTACTAAAAAATTTACCAATTCGCTATATTGAAAGCTTTTCTTTAGATCAGGTATGATCAAGTGGTTTTAATGTTCGATCACACATAATAAGACTTAAGTGATTAATGAGGGGACTAGCCCCCACACTACATTGGCCAAAAAACAGCTAGGCTTATAAATCTTTGTTAGAGTATGGTTAAGTGGCTTTAATGTTAGATCACACATAATTACAAAGATATTCCACATAAAGAGATTTTAGGTATTACATAAGGGAGGGGCTATCCCCTCATATTAAATTTTCAGGCAAAAAAACATTCAGGCTTATAGATCTTTGTTAGATCAGGTATGATCAAATGGTTTTAAGGTTAGATCACACATAATTACAGACTTATTAAAAACAAAACAAATATACAGATTAACACAGAAAATCAGAAAATAAATATGTAGAAAATAGTCATTATGTAACATGTTTACAGGTGCATTCTGTATTGAGGTATGTTAATAGAGAGCTCGAGTGACTTAAGACTGGGGGAAGATTTGATGGCGTCTGGGAGGTTATTCCAGAATTGCGGTGCTCTGTAGGAAAATGAGCATCGAACCACTTTCTTTTTGTATTGTGGTACTGCAAGCAAGGTGCTGGTCCTGGATCGGAGGTTATAGGATGAGGGAACTGCTAGGTGAAGCAGCATATTCAGGTAGGGTGGTAGCTTCCCAGAAAATCTCTTAAACGCCAGGTTGGAAAGGTGAAGGGTGCGTCTAGATTCCAGCGATGGCCAGTTTAGCTCTTTTAACATGTCACAATGGTGGGTCATGTAGTTACATTGTAATGCAAAGCGGCAGAATGAGTTGTACAATGTAGTAAGTTTCTGAAGGTGCGTTTGCAGGGCAGCTGCATACACTACATCTCTGTATTCAATAGCCTGCATAAGCATTTGTTGTACAATCTGCTTTCTTACCGCGGGGCTCAGGCAGGATTTGTTTCTGTACAGGGCACCTAGTTTGGGGTAAAGTTTAGATGAGAGTTTTTCGATGTGGGGGGTCAAAGGATAGATTTGGGTCTAACCACATACCTAGATATTTGAGTAGTGACTGTGGTCAGCGTGCCATTTGATTTTGTCCCCACACATAGTTAGGGATTTTGCAATTTATGTAGTTTAGGTGCTGTTCCAAAGAGCATTGTTACAGTTTTGTCAGTATTTAAAAAAGTTTGTTATCTGCAATCCAATGACGCGCACGCTCTGGAAAAAGAATGACACAAACACACAAGCAAGTATATGCCACCAAATTCATCTGTGTTTATTTAGACTAGAGTATTTATTAGACATGTGCACAGCCCAAAAATTTGTTTAATTTCAGACCATTTCGTTCTGGGTTTTTTTTGTGTCGGGTCGTTTGATATGTTAACTTGATTCGTATTTCGGACAGATCTGAAAATTCAGACGGCCGGTATTTTATTTTTCGGGTCCACTCATTTTTATTGGTTATTTCGTATTTTGGGTTAATTTGGACAGCCGGTATTTCGTTTCTTGGGTCCATTCGGTTTTTTTGTTAATTCGTATTTCAGGTTGATTTGTATTTCGTTTTTATTAGTTATCGGAATGTGAAACAGATTAATTACTTAGATTAGGGTAAAAAAAAAAGTAATCCCCTGCTACAGCGCCTGGCAGGGCTGCTGTCCTCGGTTCTGAATAGGTTTTAGCACCACGGAACGCAGCCAGACTGAAGGAAAGATAAAAAGCCTGGTTTTTAAAATAAATTAGGAATCCAAAAAATTTCACCAAAAAAATCTCAAAATTGCCTAAAAAATTAAGAGACTTTTTGCTGCAACTGAAAAGAATGAACAATTGAATAAATATTTAATAAAAAACAGGGATTTTTTTTTTTGCATTGAAACCTATAGGATTCGCCCAATCCTGTCGAATGAACCACCGTAAATCAGGGTTAGAAATTCTAACCCTAACTTTTACCATAGAAGCTAGGGTAAGGGTTAGAAATTAGGGTTAGAATTTCTAGTGGTTCGACATGTTTAAAAGGTACATACTCGCCACCCAGGACATACTTGAAAACGAGAGAAATCTCAACGTATCCTCCCTGGTAAAATCCTTTCTCGAAAAATAAAGTGAATCCTATAGGTTTCAATGTAAGACCCCCTTATGTAATACCTAAAATCTCAGTTTTTTATGTGAAATAGCTTTGTAATTATGTGTGTGACCTAACGTTAAAACCACCACTTCCAAAATAGCTAGTGGTTTAGTAAGTTTTTTGACAAGGGGGGGGGGCTGATGCCGGGTTAGCCCCCATAAAATAATTGTTCATACTTATTTTTCTATGTGTGACCTAACACAAACAATTGATATAACCTGATCTAACAAATTTTGATGGTGCTAACCTGGCAGAGGTCTGGGTGTGCTGTATTTTAGGATTGATTCCCTAGTAACTCTTTCACTATCAAGAGCTTTTTTTTTCTTTTTTTAAATGTTAGAACATTTGTTTAACACGTGACGCATAGTTAATACTTAAATGGACGGAAAAAAATAAGTTTTAAGACTGTGATTCTGAGATAATAAAATAAATTAAAAAAAGATTTTTACACATATTTACTGGAAGGGTTAGGCTAGGGTCAGACGAAAGCAGTTTTAACGTGCGTTTAGACGCACGAAATCACGGCCGTGCTAGCAGCAAATGACGTCCAATGCCGGGGAACACACGAAGTACGGCCGCACGAAAGTTCGTCCGTGCAACGCAAGTGGCAAACGAACGCATTTTTTCTAGAACGTCAAACCTCTAGTACGGACGTACAGAGTGCGCTGCGTCCGCTAGAGGCGTGTGTGCGTGATTGGGAGACGTCAGACGCTGCACATGTCCGGCCAACATAACGTCCAGACACAAAAAGTGTTTTATTGATGATCCGTACAAAATCACGGACGAAAAGGCGCATCGTATGACCGCTATCGCGTATTCCGTGAAAAAATACGTCCATTCGTTCGAACGCACTTTTTCACTGACAACACGAAAAATGCGTTCGTCTGACCCTAGCCTTAGGAAATATGCTTTGGAAAAGTTAGTTACAAGCATTTATAAAGCGCCAACAAGTTCCGTGGCGCTGTACAAAAGGGAGAGACTGTCATGCCCCGCTCTCGGCCCCGGCTGCCATGTTGGGACGCCTGCACTACTTACCCGAGTTCCCTCGTGGCGCGCCGCTCCACACTCTCAGCCCGCAAGCAGGAGAGAGCTCGAGGTCCGCCCCATGCCGCCGACAGGAGGAGAATGCCGAGAAACGAAGCGCACATACGCGATCGCATACCTCCTTAAGAAACGAAGAGCTTGGTACTCTGGCGCCCTCTGCTGGTAGTTTACGGGTACTGCATGACACCTGCACTGGAGATCCTCGTTTGCCTCCCATTAACCTATCAAGTACTCAGATATCCCAACTCCACCTACGAGTCCCAGGTGAACGGTGTTCCTGTCAGGGTTATTCAGAGAGCGGTGAAGAGCAGGAGAATGACTGGAGAATGGAAAATTCTAGGTCAAAATAGCCAAACCAGAAAAATTCTCCCATTTAGGCTAGGGTCAGACTAGCGAATTTTTAACATGCGTTTAGGCGCACTTAATCACGGCCGCACTAGCAGCAAATGACGGGCAATGACGGCCAATATACGAAGTACAGTCGCACGAAAGTCCGGCTGCGCAACGCAAGTGGAAAATTAACGCATTTTTTCGAGAACGCAGAACCGCTAGTACGGACGTACAGAGTGCGCTGCGTCCACTAGCGGCGTGTGTGCGTGATTTGGAGACGTCAGACCCTGCTCATGTCCGGCCAACATAACGTCCAGACACCCAAAGTTTCCTGGTTTGGATCCGTAAAAAATCCCGCACAAAAATGCGCATCGTATGACCGTTTTTGCGCAATCCGTGAAAAAATACGGCAATGCGTTCAGACGGCACTGTCTCCACTTGGGATGCATCTGCCTGCCATGCTGCAGCTGCAAACTCAGGTGAGGTGACACTACTGCAGGTGAGTTACTGGAGTGCAGTAAGATCCTGCCTGGTGGTGTCATCTGCAGGGTGTCACCCGGGTTCATCCTGCACCCACTTTCCCTCGATTTGTATCCTGCAGTTAAGAGCTGGGAGCCATACTCACAGTTCGCTTGCTCATACATCGCGCAATGCACTATAATGTTGAATTCTGCGCTGCGGATCACTCTCTCTCCTGTCTGTCCTCAGCGAAGGCAGCTCTAGACCTGGTCAGGTTGAGGCGAAACTGAAATGAGTGGCCATAGGACTAGAGATGAGACTTTTACCAAGCGTTTTAGATGACGTTACAAACCTATCAGGACCTTTTTTTTTCTCCCCTTAAAAAGACACCCACAGACCCTGAATATATGGAGGAGCCCCTAAAAACACACCCACACACCCTGAATATATGGAGGAGCCCCTAAAAAGACACTCACACACCCTGAATATATGGAAGAGCCCCTAAAGACACCCACACACCCTGAATATATGGAGGAACCGCTAAAAAGACACCCGCACACCCTGAACATATGGAGGAGCCCCTAAAAATACACCCACACACCCTGAATATATGGAGGAGCCCCTAAAAAGACACCCGCACACCCTGAATATATGGAGGAGCCCCTAAAAAGACACCCGCACACCCTGAATATATGGAGGAGCCCCTAAAAAGACACCCACAACCAGAATATATGGAGGAACCCCTAAAGAGACAACCACACACCCTGAATATATGAAGGAACCCCTAAAAAGACACCCACACACCCTGAATATATGGAGGAGCCCCAAAAAAGACACTGGCACACCCTTAATAAATGGAGGAGCCCCTAAAAAGACACCCACACACCCTGAATATATGGAGGAACCCCATAAAAGACACCCACACCCTAAATATATATGGAGGAGCCCCAAAAAAGACACCCGCACACCCTGTATATATGGAGGAGCCCCTGAAAAGACACCCACACACCCTGAATATATGGAGGAACCCCTAAAAAAGACACCCACACCCTGAATATATGGAGGAGCCCCTAAAAAGACACCTGCACACCCTGAACATATGGAGGAGCCCCTAAAAAGACACCTGCACACCCTGAATATATGGAGGCGCCCTTAAAAAAAGAAAATTATTGTACTGTCCCTAAAAGTGTCCCTAATTCTAGAATTAACCCAAAATTATCCCTAAGGCTAAACCTAGCACTTTTTGTTTCGGTAGGTTTTCATTTCATTTTGTCAATTCGGGTCGATTTGGCAGTCTGTTTCAATGGGTTATTTCGTTTTCCCATTTTGAAGCCTTATTTTAATATATGACCCAGACATATTATATATCGTTCTTTCCGGCAGACTCGGCAGATTCATAATATGTCATTATTATATGTATACGTCATGTCCTGTCTGTATATTATAACAAAAAATGCAATAAAATTAGAATTTTCAATAATTTACAATGTGTAAAGTGTTTTTTTTTCACATTTAAACATGCGGGCATTTGCTGTTATATTTTCTATGCGGTGCACTTGTTAAAAAAATTAGAAATGGGGACTCGTTACATTTTTTTGGGGGAAAATTTAGCTATTTTTAACAAACGCACCGCATACAAAAATCGTTAGTGCAGCATCATTGTTCACATTATAATTGAAATGGGAACAATATTGCTGCATATCGAGAAGTACCCCCCCTCCCTTTCAGGCACCTCCTCCGCACTCGCGGGGGGTGTGTCGCCTGAAATAGATGTCATCTATTTCCCCCCCCCCCGGGGTCCCAGAGTGCCGGGCTGACATCAGGGCCGGCGCTGCCACTAGGCGAGCTAGGCGCCCGCCTAGAGTGCAGCGCCGCCTAGGGCGCAGCCGCGACCTCTCCGCCGGCCCGTTGTCCCCCCTCTGCACGCTGCTGTCACTGATCACACTGCGCGCTTGCTCTGGGCGCAGCGTGATCATGGAAGACCGCTCGCGGTGACTGTCCAATAGAGAGTGAGGGAAGCGGGGATAACCCCGCCCCCTCAGCATGGACAGCCACCGCGAGCGGTCTGCATGATCACGCTGCGCCCAGAGCAAACGCACAGCGTGATCAGTGACAGCGGCGTACAGGGCGGGGGTGACAGCGGCGTGCAGAGGGGGTGACAGCGGTGTGCAGAGGGGGGGCAGCGGGCCGCCGGCAGGATCTTCTCGGGTGGGGAGCCAAGCACTGCAGACTGAAGGCGAGAGCTGGGGAAAATATACCCATATGAGCTGGCGGGCAAATATAACCACGTGTGAGCTGGTCTGGGGCAATATATCCACGTGTGAGCTGGTCTGTGGCAATATATCCATGTGTGAGCTGTTCTGTGGCAATATATCCATGTGTGAGCTGCTCTGGGGGCATATATCCATGTGTGAGCTGATCTGGGGGCATATATCCATGTGTGAGCTGGTCTGGGGCAATATAGCCATGTGTGAGCTGGTCTGGGGCAATATATCCATGTGTGAGCTGGTCTGGGGGCATATATCCATGTGTGAGCTGGTCTGGGGGCAATATATCCATGTGTGAGCTGATCTGGGGGCATATATCCATGTGTGAGCTGGTCTGAGGCAATATATCCATGTGTGAGCTGGTCTGGGGCATATATCCATGTGTGAGCTGGTCTGAGGCAATATATCCATGTGTGAGCTGGTCTGGGGCATATATCCATGTGTGAGCTGGTCTGGGGCAATATAGCCATGTGTGAGCTGGTCTGAGGCAATATATCCATGTGTGAGCTGGTCTGGGGCATATATCCATGTGTGAGCTGGTCTGGGGCAATATAGCCATGTGTGAGCTGGTCTGGGGCAATATAACCATGTGTGAGCAGCTGGTCTGGGGGCATATATCCATGTGTGAGCTGGTCTGGGGGTATATATCCATGTGTGAGCTGGTCTGGGGCAATATAGCCATGTGTGAGCTGGTCTGGGGCAATATAACCATGTGTGAGCTGGTCTGGGGGCATATATCCATGTGTGAGTTGGTCTGGGGGTATATATCCATGTGTGAGCTGGTCTGGGGGCAATATATCCACGTGTGAGCTGATCTGGGGGCATATATCCATGTGTGAGCTGGTCTGGGGCAATATATCCATGTGTGAGCTGGTCTGGGATAAAATATCCATGTGTGAGCTGGTCTGGGGGCATATATCCATGTGTGAGCTGGTCTGGGGGCATATATCCATGTGTGAGCTGGTCTGGGGCAATATAGCCATGTGTGAGCTGGTCTGGGGCAATATAACCATGTGTGAGCTGGTCTGGGGCATATATCCATGTGTGAGCTGGTCTGGGGGCAATATATCCATGTGTGAGCTAGTCTGGGGGCAATATATCCATGTGTGAGCTAGTCTGGGGCAATATATCCATGTGTGAGCTACACTAGGGGCAATATATCCATGTGTGAGCTAGACTAGGGGCAAATATACCCATGTGAGAGCTGGGGTAATATATTATATCCATCTTTTTTTTTGGGGGGTGCAAGTAGCTGGTCTTGCCTAGGGCGCAAAATGGTCTAGCACCGGCCCTGGCTGACATGCAGATGTCAGCCCGCACCAGGGGGGGCCAGCAATCAGCCGGAATCCCGGCTGATTGCTGCCTCCTGTGCTAGGACACGCTCAGCGCGTCCGTAGCACAGGAGGTGCACTTGGCAGGACGCGCTGAGCGCGTCCTTAGCAGCCAAGTGGTTAAATATTTATTAATCTGTTAATTTTTTTCACTTACGACAAGAAGTGTCTGCATTTATTTGTTAGGATTATTTTGGCATTTTTCAGAAATTTTTGAGTTAATCTTTAGGTTTCCTAAGCAATTTAAAAGAAACTAGCCTTTTTTCCACCATAGTTTCAATGTTAAAAAAAAACTTTTTTTTTATTAAATATATCTTATTGCTGTAAGTGAGAAAAATAAATGCTTTAAGATATATTTAATAAAAACCTAAAATTTCACGCACAAATTCCCGAAAAATGCCAAAATAATCCTAACAAATAAATAAATGCATACACTTCTTGCTGTAACTGATCTGTATGTAATACATATTATATAGGGGCACAGCATCTGCATTAATTATTAAGTGACATATAATACAGATTATATAGGGGCACAGTATCTGCATTAATTATAAAGTGACCTGTAATACATATTATATAGGGGCACAGCATCTGCATTAATTATATAGTGACATGTAATACATATTATATAGGGGCACAGCATCTGTATTAATTATATAGTGACCTGTAATACATATTATATAGGGGCACAGCATCTGCATTAATTATATAGTGAGTGACCTGCATTACATATTATATAGGGGCACAGCATCTGCATTAGGGATGAGCTGTTCGGGTTCGGAGTTCGACCTGAACTTTGGCAGTTCGAAAGTTCGCGAATTTCGAACCTTTTGGGTGTGTTCGGTTCGAGTTCTAAAAAAAAAAGAAATTTTGAAAAAAGTATAGAAAATGCTTAAAAAAATACTAAAAAATCTAGAAATAAAGAGACTCTTTACTGCAGAATATTATAAGCAACGGTTTATTAGATATTGAATTAAAAACTAATGTGTACGTGGAAAGATTATCAATAGGGATGAGCCGTACACTCCCCGAGTTTGGTTCGAGCCCGAACCCGAACTTCCCATTTGTTCGGGACCGAACCCGAACCCGAACCCCCATGCAAGTCAATGGGGCTGAAAATTCGGTTTTTTGGAGTGCCCTCCAAGAGGGCATATATGCTACATATTTGCCATAAAAGGTGTATGGGGGTCCGGGTAGTGCCCTGGGGGACAGGAAACAAGGACAAAAAGTTTAAAAAAAAACCTTTTTAAAGGGACAGTGAGCTTTCCATGAAATAAGGGTTAAAAATAAAAATGAAAAATTCCTTCAAATATCGTGCCTAGGAGATCCCCATAACCTGCCCGTGAAGTGGCGGATTTCTAGGATGTATAGAAATATGTAAAAACCAAAAAATGACATTTCAAATGACGGATAAATGCTTTTCCTTTAATCTATCCATAAACAACTGCTTGGGGCGGCAGTCTGTATGAAAAGAGGAGACATTTTCGGACACGCAGAAAAAGTTTACTGATTTTTTGGCGGTGAAAAGCAGGAGAATGGAAACTTCTATACCAAAAAGCCGATTTGGAAAGTGAGATAAATGCGAGAATTTTTCTGGTTTGGCTATTTTGACCTAGAATTTTCCATTCTCCAGTCATTCTCCTGAGTTTCACCTTTCTCTGAATAACCCTGTCAGGGTTATTCAGAGAGCGGTGAAGAGCAGGAGAATGACTGGAGAATGGAAAATTCTAGGTCAAAATAGCCAAACCAGAAAAATTCTCCCATTTAGGCTAGGGTCAGACTAGCGAATTTTTAACGTGCGTTTAGGCGCACTTAATCACTGCCACACTAGCAGCAAATGACGGGCAATGACGGCCAATATACGAAGTAAGGTCGCACGAAAGTCCGGCTGCGCAACGCAAGTGGAAAATGAACGCATTTTTCGAGAACGCAGAACCGCTAGTACGGACTTACAGAGTGCGCTGCGTCCACTAGCGGCGTGTGTGCGTGATTTGGAGACGTCAGACCCTGCTCATGTCCGGCCAACATAACGTCCAGACACCCAAAGTTAACGTTCAAACACCAGTTAAATGCAGCATATTAGGATGTTTTAGGGAAATTAATTCTCAAATCTCAATCAGAAGCAGACACCACCCCACCCTCAGTATATTGTACAATGTATCAAATTGATTACCAGACTAAAAACACCTGGTGTTATGCCCGTTTGTGAACAGAGGTAATTTAGAGTTGATAATCTTTCCACGTACACATTAGTTTTTAATTCAATATCTAATAAACCGTTGCTTATAATATTCTGCAGTAAAGAGTCTCTTTATTTCTAGATTTTTTATTATTTTTTTTAAGCATTTTCTATACTTTTTTCTAAATTTCTTTTTTTTTCCGAACCCGAACCGAACACGCCCAAAAAGTTCGAAATTCGCGAACTTTCGAACTGCCAAAGTTCGGGTCGAACTCCGAACCGTCCGAACCCGAACAGCTCATCCCTAATTATCAACTCTAAATGACCTCTGTTCACAAACGGGCATAACACCAGGTGTTTTTAGTCTGGTAATCAATTTGATACATTGTACACCATACTGAGGGTGGGGTGGTGTCTGCTTCTGATTGAGATTTGAGAATTAATTTCCCTAAAACATCCTAATATGCTGCATTTAACCCTTTCGCTGCTGAGGCTTTTCACACCTCTGTGCTGGGGTCATTTTTACCGCTTTCGCTCATCATGTTTAACCGCGTTTTGTAGCCATATTTTGATATATGACCCAGACATATTATATATCGTTCTTTCCGGCAGACTTGGCAGATTCATAATATGTCATTATTATATGTATACGTTATGTCATGTCTGTATATTATAACAAAAATGCAATAAAATTTGAATTTTCAATTTATTATGTGTAAAGTGTTTTTTTTCACATTTTAACATGCGATCGTTTGCGGTTATATTTTGTATGGGGTGCACTTGTTAAAAAAATTAGAAATGGGGTCTCGTTACATTTTTTTTTGGGGAAAATTTTGCTTTTTTTAACAAACGCACCGCATACAAAAATCGTTAGTGCAGCATTATTGTTCACATTATAATTGAAATGGGAACAATATTGCTGCATTAACAAAACAAAAACAAAAAAAAAACTTGTTTATTTTTTTTTTAGAATTTTTATTTTTTATTTTATTTATTTATTTATTTTTTAAAACATTTTTCATGCTCATGTTTGGTATCCTTGGAAAGGCCATGCTCTGGCCGATCCAACGATATCAAACATTAACCCCTAGCTAGGGGTTAACTCCAGGACTGGCGTCATCGTGCTATACACAATGACGCCAGTCCTCAGGGGGAGTTCCTGGAGGCTTGGCCGACATCCAAGATGTCGGCCAGCTCCAGGAGAGGATCACGATCCGGCGGTTTTCAGCACCGATTCATGATCCGGCTCCCCAGGGGTTAATCACAGCCACCGTTTGGAAGGGCAGGCTGTGCCCTTCCAAACGGTGCCTGGATTAACCCTCTGCCCCCCGGCGATCGGGAGGGAGAGAGGTCCGAAGGAATTAGATGTCATCGCGCCGCCGCGATGACATCTAATTGCTCCGCCGGGGTCCCGGAGTGCTGGGCTGACATCCAAGATGTCAGCCCGCTCAGGGGGGCGCAGCAATCTGCCGGAATCAGGCGGATTGCTGCCTCCTGTGCATGGACGCGCTCAGCGCATCCATAGCACAGGAGAACCACTTGGCTGGACGCGTCCATAGCAGCCAAGTGGTTAACTGGTGTTTGAAAAAAATTCAAAATAACATCTAAGGCTAGGGTCAGATGAGCGCATTTTGTACGGACTGTGCGTCCGTGCAGTACGGACGTACTTCCTGACTGACAACAAGGTAGTGGCCAAACAGTCCGTTTTTTTCACGGACGTATTTTTGACTGATGTAAGGGAAAATAAATTAAAGAGAAAACATTCTGTCCGTCAAAAATGCTGGACGTATAAATGCAGTCCATCTGACCTCGTTTCATCACTCACATACAAAGCTACACGGACGTTGCGGACGTGGCGCACTCCGCACGTCCGTTCTAGCAGTATCACGTTCTTGCCTAACCTGCGTCCGTTTGCCGCGTCAGCCATGCATCTGCACTTCCGTGCGGACGTACTTCGTGTGTGGGGCTCCATTGGTCAGAATGCTATGCTGCCGCGGACGTACAAATGTGCGGCAAAACACGGACGTGATAACTGCGCTCGTCTGACCCCAGCCTTAAGCAATGTTATATTTCACCTCGGGATTAAACATTCACAGGGTTGGGGGCGTGTCCGGCGGCTAACCAAGATGGCCGCGTGATCCCGGAGCTCCGCTCTCATCCCAGCTAACACCAGCATTACCGCAGCCCAGCCCGATCGTTTTTGGAGCAGACTACACCCCTTGGACCCCGGACAACGCCAGGTACCGGGAGATGCCTCCAAAGTTAAAAAAAATCCTCCCACTGGGCCGCCTGCCCGCTCTATTTGGAGACCGCACGCCAAGCAGGGAACCCTCTGCCTCCCCTAAGATGGCGGCCGCCACCCCGCGCTCACCAGACAGCGGCCCAGCTACACGTGGGGATATAGAGGGGTTACTCTCCACGTTCCAAGCGGACATTAAGCGAGATATACAGGAGGGGCTAGCGGCAGTGAGGGCCGAGATTGATGCGGTGGGAGCACGAAACAGACGCCCTAGAAAGGGCAAACGATAACTCAGCCAAAGCTTATAACGAAATGGCCCAGCATTTGGAGGTTCTCACTGAAGAAGTCCACCAACTCCAGCGTGCTCAGGAGGATCAAGATAACAGATCCCGTCGCAATATACGCCTCAGAGGGGTTCCAGAAGATGTTACTGACTTACAGGACTTTATGCACAGGTACCTGCTCAGTCTCTTGCCTGATACACCCCCAGAACATTGCTTGTTTGACAGGGTTCATAGAGCCTTACGACCCAGGCCACGACCGGGAGAGCGACCTAGAGATATTATTGCTAGATTTCATTATTATGGGGAAAAGATGCGGTGGTTGCAGCTGCTAGAACGCAAACTCCGTCTATTGACAACGTTATGCCGAAACTGTTTATTGATCTCTCTCCACTTACTCTACAAAATCGCCGCTCCTTTAAACCTGTTACGGACCTCCTGATTGCGAACAACATCAGATATCGATGGGGGTTCCCGTTTAAACTTGGTGGTATCCCACCACGGCACTACGCACATTTTGGAAGATCTGCAGAGGGCTGACCGATTTCTTCAGGCGCTGGGCCTAGCAGACGCGCGATCCTCTCCACCACGAGGGGGATCCTTTTCATCGCAACGAATGGAGACCGAATGGTCGCAGGCCTCGCCAAAAGAAAGACGGCCTCGTCCCTCGCCACCCCCTCCACCATGAATGCCGTCTTTACATTTTGCCACATGGGGCATACCCGAGGTTGCAGGGTCTCTGCTGATGCTGTAATATACTCGGATTCGGGACTTGTCTAAGTTTCTTTCTCTTTCAAACAACACCACAGCCTTCTTGGGATGATGGACCTCTGATGGGATCCGAACGAGATCTGGTTAACACCACTTGGTGGATGTCGAAGACCACCCCTCCGCCCAGGGCTCTGGGCGCTCTTCTCGGTCTCTCCCCCGAAGTGGATGTCTTTGGGGGAAGGTTGAAAGCCGAGACTGTTTCCCTACTGGTTGGGATCCTAGTTGGATTGTACTTTTTTTCAATCCGAGTTCTTATGTCTTTTGTGCTTTCTTTTTTGTTTTTTATTTTTCCTTTTTTTACCTTTTTTTTTTACTCTCTTTTTGCAGGCGTATTTATTATTCCCTGGTTTTATTTTTTCATTTTTTCCTTTTTTCGATCAAGGTCTCAAAGGGTCAGGTAAAATGTGGTCATTTGTTAACGAATGTGATCTCTTATACCGCATGTCTGCTCTAGGATTCTTAATACCATTGTCAATATCTCATACTTTCATTAATATGTCTAGCCTGAATGTGTCAGAGTTTATTCGCCCACTGAGGCCTCCCCTATACACCTTCCATAAATGCCGCTACATGTAATATCGCATAACGTAAAAGGATTTAATAATCCAATGAAACGACGTAAGGCGATGAGATCCTATGTGTCTCTGTGTGCGGACATTCTCCTCCTCCAGGAAACGCACTTCGCGCAGGGTAAATCCCCCAGATTTTTTGATAAGAGCTTCCCGCTGCATTACCACGCCTGTGCCCATACGAAACACCGGGGAACCTCTATTTTTTTCCACTCCCGGGTTAATTTTGTACTTCGCAGAAAAGTGTCGGATAAGGAGGGGAGGTTTCTTTTTCTTCAGGGCACTATTGACAATAGATCAATTTCACTCCTTAACGTCTACGCCCCTAACACCAGGGACCCTGCCTTTTATGTCCGGCTCTCGACTTTGCTAGAACCTTTCCAGGGGGGAAGTGATTATCGGAGGCGACTTTAATTCCATCCTTGACCTGGCCTTAGATAGATCTACTACCCCCACTCAGTCTGACTCTCATCCTAACCGCCCACTCCTTAAAGATTTTTTGCAGCAAACACAATTAGTAGACGCATGGCGCCTCCTACATCCCACGACAAGAGACTACACGTTTTACTCCCACCCGAACGTAACATATACGAGAATTGACTTTGTCTTTGTTCCCCAACGGGCGGAGAAGGAGGTCTTATCTGCCAAGATACATGAGATCACCTGGTCGGACCATGCCCCACTAAGCGTGGTCTTGGCGGATGGGGCCAGGGGCTCTCCCTGCCCTCCCTGGCGTCTTCCTGACGCCCTGTTGCTGAAACCTGAAATCATAGCTGAAATGGACTCAGCCTTGGCAAACTTTGTTCTGGATAATGACCCCGCTCATTACCTCCCAGATCTGCTGTGGACAACCCATAAGGCAGTCCTAAGAGGTCGGCTTATAGGCCTACAAGCGGCACACTATAAACAATTACGCGCCCAAATGACTGACCTGACTACTACCCTTGCAAATTTAGAGAAGAAGCACAAAGCTCAACCCGACCCGTTGATCTGGAACAGAATAGTGACTACCAGAGGTGAATTGAATTCCCTGCAGACGGAGAGGGCTCTGGGTGACCTTCGTAGAGTTGGACAGCTATTTTTTGAGAAGGGTAACAAACCAGATGCAATGCTAGCTCGCAAATTGCACGCTCTGCGTAAGCGCAACTCCATAGCAAAAATCCAGAGGTCAGGGTCCTCTCCGGCAGTAGCCCCGTTAGAAATAGCAGAAGAATTTGCGCGTTATTATTCTAAATTGTATGATGGCACCACAGCCCCGCCCGACAGCCAGAAACAACAAAAGATTAGATCATTTTTGGAACAATTACCATTACGCTCGTTGACTCAAACGCAGGCGGTAGCTCTGGGGACCCCAATTACTGCAGAGGAGATCCTCCCAGTTATGAAAGAACTCCGGACATCTAAAGCCCCAGGCCCGGATGGATTTAGCCCCTTCTATTATAAGAAATTCCGAACTCAATTAGCCCCCCTCCTAGCAAATATGTATAATGGCTTCATAGAAGGCAGAAAACCGCCCAAAGAGTGTGAGGATCACCCACCTGCCGCGCCGTCGCGTGGACCCAAGATGGCCGCCGGCGAGCTTACCAACGGCGTCCAGGCTCCTTCCACAACCACATCCCGAGATGAAAATGATCCGCGCATGCGTGCGCGCGGCGCGCCGCGACGCTCTATACGTCTGACATCATCCCGCCCATCAATCAGCTAGAACCTGAGATTCCTCTATAAGAAGCCGGCTGATTGGTGAGTTCATTGCTAGTTCGTCTAGTCTCTCATGTGTTTCAACCTGTTTGATCCTCTGAAGCCTACTCTGATATTACCGTGTACCGAACCTTGCTTTTGCCCAACGATTCTGCTGACTGCCTTCATCCTAAGACCCTCTGCCTGAATTTACCGTTTATGCTGTCTGAAATAACCCTTTTGACCCCGGCTAAGATTATCGACATTGTTACCTGCCTTTATCCTGAAACCTGCTTTGGACATCACCACGCACCTGATTCTACCTATCACCCATGCACTATTGTGGATAAGGTTGTATATTTATATCTAACCCTCCACATAGTAGATGAGCCGAGTTGGTATATATTGCACATTGGTTCCCACCACCGCCTAATCCTGACAGAACGAACTAGCCATCATCATGGAACCAGCAAGTATACCAGAAGCTCTGACCGCCATATCACAACAGCTTAACGTACTGACACAGTCTGTCCAGGTACTGGAAGCCAACCAGGTGGCTATGCAAAGACATCTGAACCGTTTAGACCAAGGGTCAGCCGGTAGTGCTACCGCCGGTGGAGCCGCAGTAGTTACCGTACCTCCACCTGACACGAACCCAACGGGACCCGAACCATACGTGGCGCCCCCGGAGAAGTTTGGCGGTGAACGTGCCCAGTTCCGTTCCTTCATAACATCATGCCACCTCATGTTTTGTCTACAACCTCGGACCTACAGGAACGACTTTATCAAGGTCAGGACTACGATATCATTACTAACAGGTAAACCCCAGAAATGGGCACACCACTTGATAAGCACCAATAGCTCTCTATAAAATAGTTGGGATGTGTTTTCTAAGAAAATGGAGGAAATGTATGATGACCCCCACCGGCTGAGTAATGCAGCTCAAGCTCTCGAAAATTTAAGACAAGGAAAGAACGACGTCGAAGAATATATAACAGACTTCAAGCATCTCGCTCTGGATTCCAAATGGAATGAACCGGCCCTAATAGCCAGATTTAGAAAAGGATTATCAGAAACTATTAAAGACGAGCTCGCAAGAGTCGAGAAACCCAGAACTCTGGAGAAGTTTATGGTTCTAAGCATCGATATTGACCGTAGGCTCCGCGAAAGGAGGGCTGAACGTGCCGGTTACCACGCCCCAACACCGACCAGGAGGCCTCTTCCGTCTCTACCACCAAGCGCTCCTACAATCGGTTTGGACGAGGAAGAACCAATGCAAATAGGGGTCGCTAGAGGGCCGCTTACAGAAGCCGAGAAATCGAGGAGACGTTCCTTAGGCCTATGCCTCTACTGTGGTCGTGCCGGTCACCATGTACGGGAGTGCCGAGAGAAACCTAGCAGTCATATGGGTAAGCCGCTAGCTGTCCCAGCCTTTATTTCAGTCAGAAGCGTGTGCAATGCTATGTCTACCCATATGATTGTACCTTTGTCTTTACAGTGGAACAACCGCGTCATGAGCATCAACGCCATGCTTGACTCAGGAGCAAGCGGCTGCTTCATGGATTGTAATATGGCCCAATCCTTGGGGATCCCCACCATGTACAAGAAACAGCCTTATCCCATACAACTCCTGGATGGTAGCTCGCCGTTGTCTGGACCGATCACCAAAGAGACTATACCGTTGCCCGCTCGTATTGGCGAAAGCCATAACGACACCATTGTCTTTGATATTGTATCATCACCAGTATTCCCAGCCGTCCTTGGCCTGAATTGGTTGCGAAAGAATAATCCGAGTATAAACTGGATTAACAGCACCATAACCTTCGACCAAGAAGAACCAATAACCACCCTAGGCACTACTGGTTCACAAATACACACAGTAGCGGTGTGTACCGAAATACCCAAGATCTATCGTGACCTCCATAAAGTATTCGAGAAAAAAGGAGCAGATACGCTACCACCCTCCAGAACTTACGATTGTCCTATAGATTTGCTACCTGGGGCTCCTATTCCTCATGGGCGGATATACCCGCTATCAGAACCCGAGCTAAAAACCCTGAAAGAATACGTAGAAGAAAACTTGCAAAAAGGATTTATTCGACCTTCCACCTGCCTGCGGTGCCCCTATATTCTTTGTAGGGAAGAAAGATGGGGGACTCAGACCTTGTGTGGATTACCGCGCCCTCAATTCTATCACCATCAAAAACAAATACCCACTACCCATGATAACAGAATTAATGGACAGACTAAGAACTTCTACGATATTCACGAAACTCGATCTAAGGGGTGCGTATAACCTCGTCAGAATACGAGACGGGGATGAGTGGAAAACCACCTTCCGTTCCAGATACGGCCATTATGAGTACCTGGTAATGCCGTACGGCCTATGCAATGCCCCCGCCACCTTCCAAAGATTCCTTAATGATATTTTTAGAGATGTATTAGATCAATTTGTGATAATATACCTGGATGATATATTAATCTACTCAAACACAGCCGAGTCCCACGAGACCCACGTCCGGACCGTATTATTAGACTGTTGAAACATCATTTATACGCCAAACTAGAAAAATGCTTATTCCACACAAGAAGTATAGAATTCCTCGGATTCATTATCACTCCAGGATATATACAGATGGATCCGGCTAAAGTGAGAGCAGTCACCACATGGCCCGCAGCAGCTAACAAAAAAGGGGTTCAATGTTTCATCGGATTCTGCAATTTCTACAGAAAATTCGTAAAGAACTTCTCTGCCATAGCTCGACCATTAACTAACTTGACCAAGATACAAACTCCGTTCCGGTGGTCTGAAGAAGCTCAGAAAGCGTTCCAACAACTAAAAGAAACTATAACTACAGCACCTGTCTTGGCGATACCCGACCCTACATTACAATACACTCTAGAAGTGGATGCCTCAGCCTTTGCCGTCGGGTCGATACTATCTCAAAGGGGTAAGAAAGATGATATATTACGTCCGGTGTCCTTCTTTTCAAAAACTCTCGCTTCGGCAGAAAGGAATTACGACGTAGGCGAAAGAGAACTGCTCGCTATTAAGCTTTCACTAGAAGAGTGGCGTCATTTGCTCGAAGGGGCACACCATCCCGTAATCATCCTTACAGATCACAGAAACCTCGAATATCTACAACAAGCACGCAGATTGAAGCCAAGACAAGCCAGGTGGGCACTATTTTTTAGTCGATTTAATATCATCACGTACCGACCTGGTAGTAAAAACGGGAAGGCCGATGCCTTGTCTCGAGCACAAGAAGATCTTCCTGAAATTGATAATGATTTTATACTGCCTAGAACGTGTTTCGCGATCACCAGACTGTCTCTATGGGATACTATTAAACAACACACGAATAGTCTGGAACAGAAGGACACGTCATTATCCTTGCATCGACAAGACGGATTTCTGCTACACGATAAGAAAATATATGTACCCGCTGCAGCACTACTGCCCGTACTCCAATACTGTCATGACTCCCTCCTGGGTGGCCACGGAGGAATTCGTAAGACCACTGACCTGATCAACCGTTCCTTCTGGTGGCCACAAATGGCCAAAGATATAAAGTCCTATGTAACTAATTGTCCGGTGTGTATTCGTGTAAAAGTTCCTCGTAGACGTCCCCAAGGACTACTACAACCGTTGCCTATACCACAAGCTCCTTGGGTGGATATATCCATGGACTTCATAGTAGAATTACCTATATCTGCCAGTTACGATACCATAATGGTGGTAGTAGATCGCTTTTCAAAGATGGCTCATTTCGTTCCTCATAAATGTATACCTACCGCTGCTCAGACGGCATCCTTATTCATCAGAGAAATCTTCCGCCTACACGGCCTACCATCCACCATCGTCTCTGACAGAGGAACTCAATTCACCTCTAAATTCTGGAAAGCCTTCTGTAACAACCTACATATCCAACAGAACCTATCTACCGTGTATCATCCACAGACTAATGGCCAAACTGAAAGAACAAACGGTACACTTGAACAATATTTAAGATGCTTTGTCTCCCACCTACAAGATGACTGGTACGACCTACTGCCCACTGCTGAGTTCGCGTATAACAACCAAGTTCATCGTTCTTCAATCACCATTTCATGTGAATTATGGACAACACCCTACGATGTTACCAGGATCACCGATCTCTAGCAATATTCCTTCACTAAATCAACGTATGGCACAGATCATTGAGGGGTACAAAAAGGTCAGGGCATCCTTACTATCAGCCCAACGATCCTACAAGCAGTTTGCGGATAGGCACCGAGATCAAGCACCACAATACATGGTGGGCGATTCAGTATGGTTGTCTTCCAATCACATCAGACTACGGTGCCCATCTCGGAAGTTGGGACCTCGCTTCCTGGGGCCTTTCGTTATATCCAAAGTGGTATCCCCTACAGCGGTGCGACTACGACTTCCTCAGGAGCTTGATGTACATCCAGTGTTCCACGTCTCTTTGTTACGTCCGTCCCCTCCAGATCCTTTCACTGAACGCACGCCGCCTCGTCCTGGTCCTCTGCTGGCCATCGGTGATGATGAGTACGAGGTTCAGGAGATTCTGGATTCTCGTTTCTACCGTCGTCGTCTTGAGTACCTGGTTCGATGGGCAGGCTATGGGCCCGAAGAGGACTCTTGGATCCCGGCTGCTGAGGTTAGCGCACCTACTCTTGTCCGGCGATTTCACATTGCTCATCCCAAGCGCCCCCGGAGTGGTCGCCTTGATGGGGGGCACTGTGAGGATCACCCACCTGCCGCGCCGCCGCACGGACCCAAGATGGCCGCCGGCGAGCTTACCAACGGCGTCCAGGCTCCTTCCAAAACCACATCGCGAGATGAAAATGATCCGCGCATGCGCGCGCGGGCGCGCCGCGACGCTCTATACGTCTGACATCATCCCGCCATCAATCAGCTAGAACCTGAGATTCCTCTATAAGAAGCCGGCTGATTGGTGAGTTCATTGCTAGTTCGTCTAGTCTCTCATGTGTTTCAACCTGTTTGATCCTCTGAAGCCTACTCTGATATTACCGTGTACCGAACCTTGCTTTTGCCAACGATTCTGCTGACTGCCTTCATCCTAAGACCCTCTGCCTGAATTTACCGTTTATGCTGTCTGAAATAACCCTTTTGACCCCGGCTAAGATTATCGACGTTGTTACCTGCCTTTATCCTGAAACCTGCTTTGGACATCACCACGCACCTGATTCTACCTATCACCCATGCACTATTGTGGATAAGGTTGTATATTTATATCTAACCCTCCACATAGTAGATGAGCCGAGTTGGTATATATTGCACATTGGTTCCCACCACCGCCTAATCCTGACAAAGAGTTGTTGGCCGCCACCATAGTGGTGATCCCAAAAGAAGGAAAGATCCCTCAACTTGCGCTAGCTACCGCCCAATATCGCTATTGAATGTAGATATGAAAATCTACGCAAAGGTCCTGGCGACGCGAATGAGCCGCTATCTCCCATCCCTGGTACACCCTGATCAGGTTGGTTTTATCCGATCTCGCGGTGCCCCGGATAATATTCGCCGTACGGTGAATCTACTCTCCATAGCGCACGCCACCAAACAACCGTCATTACTGCTTTCCCTCGACGCCGAGAAGGCCTTTGACCGAGTGGACTGGACATATTTGTGGGAGGTCTTGAGGAGATTTGGGGTGGGAGACGAGATGATTGGGGGTATTCATGCGCTATATACATCACCAACGGCCTCTGTCACGACTATGGGAGGGAGATCAAGACCATTTGACATCTTAAATGGCACACGTCAGGGTTGCCCC